>NCVS01000800.1:975-20536 GCA_003055095.1 Goniozus legneri
GGGGTAGATCTAATGCGACCGCGCGACGCCACCAGTACACAAGGATATAACGACTCGCGCCCGTAACGAAGCCATTCACGGTTTAGGTCCGCAATTAGCCGGGAAGCAGCCGACAGGGTGAATGTGCCTCTTTTTTTCTCTATCTCCTCCTCTCTTTTTCTCTTCTCGCCGCGTTCTCATTTGGCCCTTTTTCTTCTTAGCCGCTTAATTAATAGGCAAAAAAAATATAACGAGAAATGGCGTTCTAAGAGCCACAGGGGATTGCCGCGGTCACTAGATTCCCGAATACTGACGAATACAAAAATAAATCGCCCCGGGCTGCACGCGTACGAGTATCGTAAAATCCCCTCTATTCCCTGGTCGATCTATCGTTACGCGGAACGATCACAAAATGGACCACTCCTCGTTATGTGGATTTCGCAGCTGCGTGATATGAAGGACAAATCACTATTTTTTTCTCTATATAAAAATAAAAAGTTGTATTACTTTTTTTTACTAGCCAAAAACAGAGTCAATCGTTTTTTTTTTCGTGAAACGCGTAGGCCATGAAGACATTAATAACTCTTGATGCGTCCCGATCATAACACGCTATTATTCGAAAAAGGAAGAAAGAAATTGATGAGCCTGTCTAGTGATGTACACGAATCGATCCGTCATCTCCCCTGTCGTAAGAATAAATACACGTGTTGTACGGAAATCAAAAAATGCCAACAACAACGGTCTCTCTTTAAAACTCGACTTTATACTCTTCAGAATAATTAAGGTGACGCTCCTCATTTTTAGATGTAGCAGTTTGGAATGACGAGTACCCTCGTAACTGTTTTAGAATATTATTTTTAGAAATTTTAGAAGTTTTTCAGAATTTTTCCTAGGTAACCGCGTTTCGGGTGACGTTAATCGCCGCGGCAATTACCAAGGACGATTGATAGTAATTATGAGTTCCGCTGAGCCGAAGACCTACGCGATAGTTTTCGAACGCTAGTTCCTCGAGTCGAGCGTACACCGGGGGGACATTAATCGAGCCGCGACTAGAGGAGCGCGTACGAGAGAAACGCCACGGAGACTCGTTAATACGACATCCAGTCGCGGTTTTACGGATTCCCTTTGACGATTACCGAAACGAGATTACAGCGTATTTGTCGTCCGAGCTGATTTGCTTCCCATACTCGCATACGAAATCCAGTACGAGTCGCATGAACAGTCCACATGTACTTTGGCTTTAACGCGATCGTCAACAGGTTGAGCGGATCGTTAGCAGTCATTTTAATACGTGAAACGAGAGCGTGGAAATTAGGGAAGTTTGACTTTGAAGGAAATACGAGAGGCGAGATCTAGAAAAAGAGGAGAGCGAGCGTAAAGTACAATATTCCTTGCAGTCCTCTGCAACGCAAACGCATCCAGAGTCGTATCACGATTCGCGCGTCTGTTTTCCCCGTCCGGCGCTCCCCGCGCGCTCGTGCACACGCGAGTCAAGTAACAGCTTTCGTATAGGGAGGACCCAGCTCGCACCACGGAGCTTTACAGTTCTCGAGTTCCGCCGGAAACATTAATCTGCTTTATGAGTTACGAGCTCCGGCTCGTATATATCCACACGCGTGTGTACACTCGTATCTATCCGAGGCCGCGCGTGCATACGCGAAGGGTGGTTCACTCGCGGATAAACAATTTTGTAATAGCTCGTAACGATTTTCTATCAAGCCCAGCCGCCGTGATTTGCGAGCGTTCCCGCGAACATCCGAAATCTGTATTTTCACTCCCGGTACATATTACCCCGGTATATTATCACCGAGGATTTTTGGCGTTACGAACGCGCAACACGATAATTGCGCGAAAAATAAGATCGGTGAATCACCGACGCGGCACTGCGCACGGATTTAACTCTCTGTGCGAGCACAGCCCCGTAAATACGTACAGGGTGCTCGAAAAAAACAATCAACATTCGTATCGACATAAATATGTAAATTCAAAGATAATTTTTTACCTAAAAGTAGATGCGAAAATTCTGTGTGCGCATGTGGAAAATTTTTCTTAAATTTCATTCATCCGTCAACTTGTTGTTATATTATTTTTTGTACACCCTGTATACGCGTTATAAGTACATATGTATGGGCGGAAAGTAGCGAAGCCGAAACCCACTCGACGATAACACGGGCCAAGTTTAGTCCACAACAGGAGATACGAACTGCAATTACATTTAATAATATCACTCCGGCCGTGAATGGGGAACGATAATCGCGAGCCGCCACCCTCACGACTGCGGATGCGCCGGGTTATACCGTAAACGCAAAACGCGTAGGTGAGAGCCGCGCGGCGATTTATCGCCGCGAAATTTCAACTCTCCCGGGCGATCCTAATCCTTACGATTATTGCCGGTCTATTACTTTTCGACATTACGGCACGCCCTCCGGGCCAATTCTCGCCAACTACCAACCCCCTCTTGCCACCCCAGATCCAAATTCAAATGACGTAACACGGAGAGTCGGTATCGATTCGAGTTATCGGTGTCGCGAGACGGGAACTCGTCTTATCGTCCGCTTTTTTATCTAGCGAATTTTCTTTTATGCCGCGAGGTTTGATAGAGGGCCGGTAATTCTACGTGTACGCGGCTGGACCGGAATCTCTCTCTCTCTCTCTCTCTCTGTCTTCTTTTTGCTTCGCTCTCTTTTCTACGTCAGTACGTGCCAATTTCGTTTTATATAACGCCGGCCAACAAGCTCATCGATCCGATCTATCAGACGGCGTCCATTTTTTTACGACGTTATTCTTCTTGCGTTTTTACGACTGGAGAACTCTCCTCTCTTTTTTATACGACGCAGTTACGCGATATAACTTTACGACGTCGATGCACCGAGGAAAAAAAAGGGGGCGAGATAGCTTGATCCAGTGGACAAGCTCAATCGTACGAACTGCATTTTGATCGCTATAAAAAAAAGAACGAGAGGGAGAGAGAGAGAGAAGAGAAAACCCGTAGAAACATATGTAGGACGTATGTTTTCGGAAGGAAGAGTTCGACCGTCTTTCGGCTGTGTAAATTTTCCTTTAATCCCTCTCGTAACATCGGAATTAATTAGCGTTATAATATTAATATCAAGGTAGTTACTGACATGAAAAGTTACGGCGAATTACTTTTAAAGCATATTATGCACGAGTGTAATTACCCCGAAGCGACTAAACTTTATACGATACTTAGTACGGGACTTATGTATATAAAATACACGAGCGTAAAATCGCAATTTCGTTAAATCACGAAAGTATACGAGGTGGAGTAAGAAAAAGCGAGGAGGAAAAGGAGGAGAGAGTCGGAGACTCGGGGCAGATTAATCATCTCCGACGCGCTCGAAAGGAAAACAAAATTGCTGGGAGCGCGCGTGGGCATAATCTCGTTTGCCCGGGTAAATGATATCAAACAAACGCATAATTCCGCGAGTTTCGAGTTTCCCGTGGAATTTTTTTTCTCCCCTCCTTTAAAAATTCTATCGGCTGCCGAGGGCTTCCGAAAACAATTAAAACTTCCCCCGACTCGTTCATTTCGCGGAAGATCGCTCCCATCGACTGCCAGTTCGTTTATCACGCGCTATTAAATCCCGACACATGCATCGACCCCGTCGACGAATTATTCCGAGGATCCCCCTTCTTTAATATCAGATTTCAACACCTATTTCCCCTTCCTCGAGGCGGAGATTTATCGGCCGAACAATTACCGTAGCATGTGCGAATAAGTATGCTCGCTCCTGTATATGTATACGCGATATCGCATTCCGGTGCGCGCGACTATTATGCCAGCTCGAAGCGACTGCCAGACTCCTAATAACACACCGATTTCGATAAAAATTTTCGGAAGCTCGATTTACGATGCCGATAACTCACTCGAGTTTCGTCTCTGTTCTCTGTACTTTTACGAGTAGCGATAACGTCGATACAAACAATTTTTTGAAATAATTCTCTCTGAGAGAAACATTATGAAACGTACATTTAGTTACACAAAATTTCTTCTCGTACTTTTACAATACCTTCCGACTCAACGTTGCGAAAACGCATTGTCAAATGAATTAATCAAATTAAATTCACATTCCGCAAAAGCGTATAAGCAGAGACGAAATTTCTCTGTTGAACGAAAGCCCGCGAGCTACGGCGAAAAGCTCACGTACCGTATCAACGCATCGCATCGTATCAAAAATTTTTCCTCTCTTTCTCTCTCGAAAGCGCGACGTAGACACCGAGTACGCCCGAAGGTCTGGTCGGCGTGTGCGGAATAGCATTCGCTGTCTAGCCTCGCAGGTTTTAACGGCTGGCCCCGTATGCCAGACGCGTGCCAAGTCCCCCATCCTCGTTCGTGCCACAGCCGCGAATTCTACCCCTCGCCATCCATCCCCGAGAGTGTCTCTGACCCTCCCGTCGAAACATCCTGTTCCTGTATTTTTCTTTATTCCGCCAGGACCGACTCTATTGGATCGAATTTTATTGGAAAATTTTTTCCCCGCCTACTATATATACATATACAACATCTTTGGATGCAAAATGGAATTTTTCCACAAACTGGACTTTGGAGCGAAATTATTCCCGACGGTTCGATATTTGCTTTCGTGGATTGGTTTTCGTTCTTAATTTTCCTCTTTAGAGGGAGTCTCGATAATTTGGTACGGCACTGTGTCCTTTGGCTCCAACTCCAGCGACCACCCCTCGAAGCTCCCCCGTCTCGTATGCACCGGATATCCATCTCGCGTTTCCAACCTACCCCCACTCTCCTTCCGTATATTCACGGACGTCGGTCATTTTCAAGTATCACACGGTCCCCACCCATCCTTATCGAAGCACGTTCATCCGCGATATACTCGTGTGTAACCAGGATTCCGGAAATTGGATATTTCAATTCTTTACATCGAGGAAAGAAGGCAGATATCGATTCGGAAAATCTCGTTACTCGATAAAACGAGTCGGGTTTTGGAAAGAGACGAGTAACGAATTTTCGACAAACTTTGTTTTCGCAAACGGCAGTTATCTTTTTGCATTCTCTTTGCATTATTATCCCATTTGGCTAAAATTATTTTGATATCGTGAGCCACCCCGCAGCCAAGTACGACCGTCCGTCCGTCCGTCGAGCTGTCAGTTGCTCAGAGTCAACGGTGACTCGTCTAATTTCACCTTCTTGACCGTGTCAGCCAGTTAAAGCAATACGTTTATCCCACCTTCGTTCTTCAACTTCTTTTCTCGTCTCTCGTATTTCATTAAAACTCCCTCGACACAATCTCAGCATTATTTGTATCGAATTCTCTCTCCCACTTTCTCTTTTTTTAACCGATTAAATCCTCGTAGCAATCCACTCCCTTCGCGTCGTTTAACCCGTAATCGACTCGATCAAATATTTATCCTAATCGACGAGACAATTGCGGTCTAGTGTACCCACCCACCTACACAAGTACACACACACACACATAACGCACAGTCGAAACGTCATCGGAAACTCGGGCTTGGTAATCCGATTGACGAATCACTGCCGGGAATCGATTTTTTATTCTCGAAAAATCAATACGGGGGGAGAGGCGGGGCGGTAATCCCGTGGAGAGTTCGGAGCGATTATCGATATATCGGAAATTCGAGGGTAAGGGAAGGAAGAGGGAGTGTCTAATAGTTACGTAAGATCCCCTGCCAGTGGCGTTTCGACAAAGTTAACGGGACGGCCCGAGGGGTCGTTCACTATTCGTACGGAACGATCTTCGCGAGCGATACGAAATTTCGCGAGCGAACTGCCGATCCGTCGTGTCGTGTGCCCGAACAAAGCTTCTCTTCCTTCTCTCTTCCTCCGACACACGGGGAAATCCGAGTACGGAATTTCGATATAAACGCGCGAATACGAGCACAAGCCGATACCGGACATTCCGAACACGTTCGATCGGCAGTCAAGAGCTGACAAGAAATGACGGACCGTGAATTTCGATCGGTGCCTCGTTAGGAGAGCTCGATGAATTTTTACACCCAACATTTTCCCCGAACGGATGATATCGATTCGAAAACGCGGAATATATCTCTTTTGTGGAGCAGGGGATAACCTCGACGCGGCCGGCGGGAAAATTTTCAATATCGAGGGGCTAAAAAAATGTGAGAAATGTGCTCGCTCGGCAAATGCAAGGAATATCGAGCAAGAGCAAGCGAGGGAGGACTGCATTCGCGATGAGGTAAGAAGATGTTTGCCGTGCCGATATGTGCGGGCGCGATTTCATTCCTTTTCGTATTCTCGACAGGTAAATCCCTCACGATCTTATCCCTAACCCCGAAAGAGTACTCTCGGCAGGATTTCGCTCGTCGAAGCCCTCCCTCTATTAAAAGGAAAGAAATAGCACGGAAAGGAAAATTCGATGACAATTTTTCATCCCTCTCGTCCGACGGTTCCTTGTCGCGATAATCGAGACGACTCGTTAATTCTCGCGATCGTCGAATCTCGCCGTAATCGCACAACGGCGATAGAGTTCCGGCTGCATTCATTCGCGTCCGGTTTTTATTTACTCCGACTAAGAGGATGTCTAGGATCTGGGTCGTCTTCTCTTCCAATGGCCTAGAGAAAGAGAGCGATGCGTTATCTATAAAGATCGTCTTCACAGGAACCTTTTTCAAACGCGAAAGAGACCCCTGCACGTTTTAGCTCGAGATACACATTTTCGCAAAATGGGAGCGACCGTCAAAATGGTAATCTTCCCGCTCTTTTCTTGGATATTTTTTACGAATTACAAACTGAGAAGATTTTCTCGCTTTTTTTCTCGGGAAAAAGAGATATTTTTTCCAACAGTTATGAAACGCGGAAATACTCGTGGAATGAATGAACCACTCGAGCAAAACCTGTACAGTACATCCAGCTATTAAATATGACATTCAATTGAATGGACGTCAGCAATTAATGCCCCGTGCGATTTATTTCCGACGAGACACTCGGCTCGGCGCAACTGCACGCTGAAACACGAAATCTTGGAAACGCGATCCCTATCTTCATTCACCTCCTCGAAGTTCTCATCGGAATTAATTATTTAAATTATTCGCAAATTAAGCAAACGACCACGCTGCATTATTCATACCAAGAAATACACCTATACAAGTCTGGCTTTGACTCAGTGAGCGATGCAGACATACGAAAACGCGAGGACTCCGTATGCTCAATGAAAAAAAAAGAAACTCTGAAATAACGTTTCTTTTTTATTTCCACATCTCGCGCGTAAATTGACCATCATCGTTTGAACGATCGCGAATACAAAAGGAATGGAAACGCCGGACAGACGGCAGTCGACGTTATTACCCCCGTCCCTCCTGTCGTCCCCTCGTTCGCGTTCGCGCGGTAGTAAACAAGAGACGAGCAGAGACGAGCAGAGACTTTGGAAAAAAAAGACAAAGTTGTACGCGTCTAACGACCGTTCGCTCTCTCGCAAATGGAATCCACGCGACTCTCGAAGATTGCGTCGTTACTTGGCGTTTCTCTGGTCATCGGACGTTCCGTTACCAACGACGACTATCGACCGCGGGGTCGGAGGCCGGAAATGTTAATAGCGCGAAGAATCCTCTCGGTCTCTTTCTTCTCTTATTTTATCTCACTCGTAGAACGTGTATTCAGTCAGAGTCGAACTTTTCAGGAGACAATGAAACTCACTCATCGAGCGTCTCATTGTCTCAACTATTCCCAGCCGATGTCAAAAAGAGCGCGTGTAACGTCTAACTCGAAATTCTCAACTAGCATTAACGAGAGACAACAAATGAGTTTAATATTATTCTTCGGCGTCCATCGATCACGTCGAGATGTACTTCCGCGTTCGATCGGAAGTGCGTAAACAACGATCGATGGCGCGCGACTGGGAAGCTTTGTCGCGCGAAAAAAATTGATGCTGCCACGCAAGAGCCTCGGTGAGAAAATCCCATTTCCGACCCGCGAGGATGGGAAAATATTTTCCACTCCTACCGACGGTTTTTCTTCGTTTACGCGTCGAACTTGTTGACTCGGAGGATGATACGAGCTCGACGCCTTGTCGTTTCTTTCTTCGATATTCCATGACGAAATGCATTCGCGAGATGAAGTTTTCCCATTCGATTACGGCGTGGAGGAACGAGAGAAGGGGATACATAAATTCCCACGGACGCTCGCGTTGCTGAACGCGATTTTTTATCTTAATTGTCGTTCCGAAAGTGGGTATACAGCTTCCGAAGATCCGCACTATATTTTCACGTTTATTTCGAATGATAAATCCTCTCCTACGGGCGTAGGGGGAGGGTGGCACGGAATTGACCGCGTTTCGCCGCATTCGTACCAACACAAAAGGTAGAAATGAATTTATGTCGCTATAGGCGGACGGAAGAACGGGGAAAATGACGGAGAGTCCGAGCGGGGGCTCTAATTTGTTTCTCTCGCTCTGAGTCATGAGTCTTTTTCAACCGTCAAGGTACTCCTGTTTTCGATTAATTATAGTGGCTCGTTCGTTTACGTATAAATACTAGTATGTAGTGGAAAAGCAACACGTAAATTGACAGCGTGTAACATACGTCGGTTTTATTTAAACTTTTAATTTCTCGCTATTGTAGCGTAGCAGACAAGAAGGAAAAAGAAATTATTAACCGCAGAAAAATGAAACGGCTGCATCGTTATCTCGGAATCCTTTGCCGCGTCTTACTCTCTCTCTCTCTCTCTCTCTCTCTCGTTCCCTCGCTCTCCTGCGGCTAGTAAATTCTCTGTACGAGGCAAGCTTTTGCATTAAATACACGAGCAAATGAATAACCAGTCCTCCCTCCCAACCCTACACTCCCATTTGGCAAGACGGTGCATTCGTGGAAGGAGGGGTCCCGAGGCGGCGAGCGTGAAAGCGTTTTGCGCTTGCGTTAAATGGACTTGAGGGGCGAGGGAGAAGCAAGGAGGTACGAGACGGCTGAAATGATTATACGACCTAACGTACGCGCGTGTTATCAACACACGAGCATAATAGCCTTGTGATAAGGCAGCGGCTAAATTACGGGAACTGTACACGCTGATGTAAGTTGTCTCGAAAAACTAACCGGTTCTCGATCGATAGAATAAAATATTTTAACGTCGAGAGACGATACGAATATTTCACTCGTTAAAAAACACAATTACAAATGAAAATCGGCACTGTTACATATTCGCCGTAATTCCACTTCCCTACACGTAGCACACCAGGTGACGTGCTTCTTTCGTTAGCTCTTATTTTATTATTTCCTTTTTTCGTACACAGGCGGGAAACTAACCGTAAACGTCGTCGCGGTTTCGTAACGAGTGGTCTAATTACGTGCGGAGGGCGCGCCACCCGCGCGCGCGAGCGACTATAAATAATCCTAGAATGCGAGCGTCATGCGAAATTGCGGCTAAGCTCGCGCTTTTTTGCTTTCGGCACTCGGACAGCGTTGGGTATAAAAGGACGCGAAGGGGAAAAAAGCGAAATGCAGAAAAAGAGAGGAAAAGGCTTATAGTTGTATTACCCTTCACGTACAGTGCACACGAGCGTTACGAATTTAAGGCGAAATCTCGTCTCCGATAGGAAGAAGATCTCTCGACAGAGGCAAAGACGAACCGGCAAAGACGAGCCTCTCGCGAAACGAGATGAACCGAATCGCATTAGGAGAGCCGAGGGCCGCGCTCTCGTCCCCGTTTTACACCGTAAACAAGAAGAAAACACGTTTTCTCGCTAACGCGGACGTCATTACCTTTGTTCCCGAGGCTCCATTAACTCCTCCTGCTTTTTCTCGAACATCTCGAGCACCAGGACGTACGTGCGAGAGCGAGATTCGCCCGGAAAAGCGGAAGTAAATAGTTTCGGGTTAATGGCCCTGGCCGAGAGGAAGAAGACCAACTCTATCGGCCTCTCCCGTGCCTACTCGCTCTCTTTCCGCTCCGTTATGTGTGTACGTACACTGATCGGGGGGAACAGCCAAACTCGGCGCGTTGCTGAAATATTCACGAGCGAAACTCTCTATATTCGGCTGGGGATCTACGTGTCGACCGTCCCGATTACTCGCGCGTTCGCTCGCGAGGGTTAAAACAGTCTATAGGTGAGCGAGTGCGAGTACATTTGGATGTCCGCTGAACCAACGGAATTAACGAATCCTCTTCTCGACGGGTCGATATCGCGTGCGCTGGAGGCAAAACTTTTCGATTCGTTCAATTTTTTCCCCCACTTGATTTTCTCAGGAATATTCATTAAAGAATTTTTTCATTTGCATACACGACACGTCCGATTACGTCGATGAGGCGGATATCGCGGGTATTTACGGTGAATGTGGCACGAACAAAAGAGCGAGAAGGGACGAGAAACGATACATACACAGTTCTCGTTTAATTATTCCGCGAGAGTTACACTGCGAGCGTTTTCGGCGATTTCCCGAGCAGCGAAATTTATATATATGCGAAAATCCTGTTACAGTTTAATTGTTAATTTACCACCTCGGCTAACACGAGCGGGTTGGCGGGCAGCCCGTCGTCGTCGAAAAGGGAGCAAGCGGACGTCGCGAATTTAGGAACGAAAACAATGGCGGAGAGTCCGGTCCTCTCCGAGAGGCGCTAACCCGAACGCCAACCGTAAACACGACTTAGGAGCCCGAGTTCCCTAACGGAGTTTCAAGAAGGCCGCAAACTTCATATTAGAACGAGCTGGTCCGCGTGGCCGCGCGTTGTATGCGCGCCCCGGAGAGCTCCGCTGTCAGCTAAACTCGAGAGGTATACGCGGCTTTACGAGCTTCATAATGAATTTTCGACTTTTAATGCCGCCACCCGGACTCCAGCGCGTCAGCTTTGCGAGGATGACACTTGCCCTGTATGTTTTACGTTATATTTACACTTTCCTCGAGCGCGCCCGCTCCCCCCACTTCAACCGACGACCCCCACATATCCAACCTCTCGAAGAAACCGTTTTCTACGAGTCGAATGTTAATACTTCTTTTCGTAAACATCTCCAGCTGTGCAATTCTATTTCGCGGAAATTTTTTTCCTCGCTCCATTAGCCAGAATTTAATTCCGGGAGGAAACGAAATTTTTTCGAGGACTGTAACGCCATACGCCTTACGTAAATATGGAAGAACTGCGGGCTGGTTTTCGAGATAATTATAGGGTGAGAATTTTTTAAATGAAATAACATTTCGTTGGTAAAAATTTCAAACGAGAACTCGGAAAATTGCCGATGTTCGAGGAACAAAAGATATTCGATGGGAGATTCCGCTTCCGGCTGTAGACGGAAGTCACCCGACACCGGAAGCAAGCCCGACGACGACAATGCGCAGGAGCAAGAGAGGGAGAGAAAGAGAGAGAGAGAGAGAGAGAGAGAGAGAGAGTCGACGTTTAGCGCGTGATCGAAAGTTACCGCATTATTCGATCGGCCGTGTTCTCGCCAATATTGGCAAGAGGGAGCGGCGAAAGGGTGGCGCAACACAGTTTTCGTTCTTAAGGTGTTAAACGGGCCGGTTATACCGATCGATATCTTATAAATCGGCCCATTAAGCCGCGTTTAAAGAGGCGTGTGTCGTTCGGGGCGCAATTTCGGCGCTCGACAAGATTTATTCTCTCGGAAAAGAACAAAGAGGGACCTTCCGTTGAGAAAAAAATTCCTTGGATGGTTCGTTCCTCGATGAATAAATCACGAATCGGTCGAAGAGCAGAGAGCGCAGAGGATATCGAGATCTTCTATTTCCTCCGAAAGTAAGAAATAAAAAAGTCTGTGGTTTTTGCGCGCACGTCAGAGAGAACGCTGCTCGAATCTCTCTCGAGAGTATAGATATTCCTCTTATGGGACGTTCGAAAGATCGATAAAATATATCCCCTACGATCGTTCGAAATTAATAGATCGCCTTCGTTGCGTCTATACCGAATTTATGACGTTGCGCGAAGATTTTCAACAACAAACTCGCTCGGCCGATCGCGATATTCGGTCCTTCGCCTCTCCTCGATTTTCGTATTCCGTCTGTGGCGATTGAGCCGGGACCGTGCGAGTGAGATGATTGGATACGTGACGGTTGTAAATAAACGTCGCCGAGGGTTTCCAAATCTCGCCGCCAAACTCATTCGCCATCAACGCAGAGAATCGTTAATTCGAGCCGATGGATCGAAAGATCTCCAATGACAATAAGCCTTTTGTACGATCCGCAAGCCCCTAATTGGATCGAAGATGTGGGTCACGCGGGTCAGAACGAATTAATTGCCACTTCGACGAAGCTAATTTCCCCAGTCGCGTTTGACGAGTTCCCGATTCGTGAAAGAAGTCGAAAATTTTCGCAACCATATCCCATCGCGATTGTATCACCGTGACTGCGCGAATTCCTCTCTCTCGAAGGTTCAAGAAGATTCGTTAACGAATACGCGAACTCAGCGAGAGCTCGCAGCGCAGTCTTGTACATTCGCGAATTCGCGGAAATAGTTACAGCTTGCGAGGTGGCAAGAAGGGGGAAATATACATAGCCACCGGGCGCGTAAAGTTTAACCAATTATTGCCGTGGCGTTCGCGGAGGAGCCATGTGCGCTCGCGGTATATAAGTTACGCGGCCGTTCGTACGGAGAGCCATAAGCGAGAAGTTGAGCCAGCTCGACGAGTTTTACGCTTCGCGTGCCAACTCATTTTGTACAAACCAAGCTTCGCCCCCTCGTTCCCTCGTCTTTTCCGCGAGCTCCTCGGGATACCCGACCCAGAATTAATATATAAGTTGCGCGAATGACTTGTATTTCGGGCGTATACGTTTATCGCCGTGTCGCGATTCGAGTTCCCATATGTTCCGCGTAAAAAGAAGAATACGCTGGCGAGGAATTTTTCTTTCAGTTTTATCTAACCGGGTTTTCTCTTATCCGAGCTTCCCGTTCGACTCTCGCCACGGATATTCGCGTAGTACAGTTCACCGACAGGGATGAGGCTTTACAAAGTGGAAAGCCGGGGGATTCCCGCGACGTGTACGCGCGCTCCTTCGTGCCTGAATTATCAGAGATGACGAAGAGCTCCCATGACGGTCCTTAACGTTTTCCACCGACTACCCTCGAACCACCCCCAGCCCCCGCCGCCAGTCTGTCGAAAACTTGACGAGGTCTCGGGACGTAACCGAAAAAAAAATCGAAACTATTGATGGATTTGTTTTTATCGTTTTGTCATCCGCGAATCGAGCCTCGAGGAAAATAAACCCCTCGCGACGTGAGATATCGTCAAGATGAAAATTATCCAAGAGCGTGTTACTCATTTGCGCGCCATTTATCATCCTTCATGGCGGTGACTTCCTTCCGACGACTCCACCCCTCGACGGTCTCCGGAGATCCTAACCCCCCCGCTCGACCAATCTTTCAGCGGCTGCCAAGCCCTCGAGAAACAAAGCGCGATACAATGAAATAAGAATTCGTCCGGGAAGCGTAACGATTTTGTTCAATTTCAAATCCGAAAACGAGAAATGTACAGGCTCTCCCTCATACGAATCCGAAAACCCGGCAAGATAAATCGCGATCGCCGGTCTCGACGGTACCCTTCTATTTTCTTCAATCCTTTCCCATCCTCTCGTTCCATCGCGCTCTATTTCTCCTTTTTAACGTGTATTTTCCGTTCGGGCGAAATTACTCCACAACGGGAGAAATAAAATAAACTCTACTCGGTCGCGTCGATTTTTCAAATAAGGAAAAAAGCGCAGGAAGAGCGAGAGAAAGAGAGAGAAGCCGAATGAAATTCTCGCCTTTCCAGGTAAACCGGCCGACATATCGCGGTCTTCTGAATCGTTGGACGATTTCGATGGGAGGTAAAAAAAGAGGAGAAAGAGAGAGAAAAGGTAAAAAAAAAAGAGATGGTGGACGAGAGGAAGAGAGGAGAGAGAACGAGATGAAAAACGCGTGGGACATATTTCTCGGTACCGTCGCAAATCGCCCGAGCTTTCGCGCACTCTCGCGCTCTGCGGTTCCGCCTTACGTGCACGAGTCATCCCGCTCCCTCTTTCCATATAACCCATCGGCATGGCCGGTGCTCTAGCTCCAGCGATATACGTTATCGTCGCTCGGCCGCGCGAGAATTTATGTCGGAACGGCACCCGGACGCGCCTTATGGCTGAGCGTATATAGTTTCGAATACGTCTAGGCAATCCTTATCCGATCTCTCACCGCGCCGGAAGCGCGTGTCGCCGAAAAATAACGAGGGAAAGAAATGAACAAATGCAGCGGAAGGGAAGAATTCACAAGCGACGTGATAAATTCGCGAAATTTCCGATCGGCAGACGAGCGCGCGCGTGAGAGAGAAAGAGCCGAGAGTGTTGCGAATATAACAGGAGTGCGTAGAAACGTTGCATAACGCGCGCTCTCGCACGCGCTCGACCTCACTTCCGGCTCAAGAGTAATAACGCAATATCGGTATAACTTGTAAGGCGCTTTCAAAGCTACTTTACGCGCTCACAACGCGAACAAGCTCCTCTGTCTCCCTCACCCTCCTCGCCCGACTCCTCCCGCGAACCTCCAGACCGGCAACGACCGCGATTATTTATGGGTCCCGCGTGCCTGGCATACGTGCTCCGCTTTTCATACACGCGAATCTCCCGGAAAAGATAAAACAGACGAAAGAAGAAAAAATTTCTGTATACGTACACACATATGGATGTGTGCCGTCACCTAGACGAATAGACGGGGCGTAAATTTTGAATAATATAAATTTTTTCTCCGCTAGCTCTCTACTTTTTTACCTCTCGCGTTACGTCTACTTGTCCGATCTGGAATAATACCTCGTTTCGATTTATCCGAGACGACGTGAGCAGGGGGATCCCATTCGATTTCGTTTCCCCGCTGCATGTACTTCTCCGTCGGCGTGGGTGCTCCTACTTGTATTTGTTGAGCGTATTCCTTTATCAGAAGTCCATATTCTTCCCGTTTTGTTGTGTCGGGCACCCCGCGAACACAAGGGTGATGACGAGCCGTCACGTGACGTTTTTCGAAATCACGACACGACGATCGCGCCGAGACGACGAAAAATAATACGGAGAAGTAGCTTTTCGCTCCGAATTATGTAACGTCGGCCGGAGTCGTTCGCGCGATAATTTTCGTTTTGTCGTCTCGAGTGTAATTTCATCCCCTCTTTTTCTCTCTACAACCCTTACAATTAGTTTCCGCGTCGCCGTTAGAGCGTGAGGGTAGCGGAAAAAAGAAATAAGTAGAGAATGAGGGTAATTGAAGAATTAACGAGGTGAAGTTCGGTTGAGTGGCACGGCGCTATTAAAGGGTCATGAATTATGTAACTACAGCGTCAATTAATTCCGATGTAATTTTGGAAATAAATTCAAATCGCCACTCTGTTATTAGTATTCCAGACAGAGGTGGTGTTTAATGGCAATAGAGTCAAGAAGGTAGAATATCGCGTATCGGAATTTCGCATTGTTCGATAAACTAGGAACATTAATGCAGCACAAAAAATATCTCTACCGCGGATATGAATACGCTCGTGGAGGTTGATGGTGAGCCTCTCGCCATCGTGTGATTATATTCGACTTTAACCTACCGAAATGAGGTACAATAATAATCAATTTAGCGACCACACTCGGTACGTATTATTCCATTCTCCGTAATTCGGCACAATATACGCTAGCTAATCGGATGACGAGCGAATACCGACGTTATAAATAGATATATCGATTAAAACGAGTTTCGGCATAAAAAGGATGAAAAGTTGCAATCGTAAATCTTCTCAACATTTATAATTCAACGACACAGCGAGCTTCTAAAATTTTCTGTATATGCACGGTGCAAATACAATGAGATCTGGACTGCGGATGAAACCGCGGCTTCCCGTCGTAGTCGGGAAATGCGATCGTAAAAGCCGACGAGGCCGCGAGACTTTCCGCGAGACGAGGCTCTGTCTCTAGAACACCGAGGCTTCTGCGGTTTCCTATAGTGGCGCGTCGCTAAAATCGGAAATCCCTCGTAAACCGTTTCTTCGTTAAGAAAATTACCAACGTTGAGTAAAAATTTTATATCTCGTTGAGAAAATATGAAATTGCAGTCGAATGGAAATAATTTTTTTTGTAACTCTGATGAAATTTTAAAAAATTCATACATGTTATGAAAAAATGTTGTAGCGGCGAAATGCGCAAAAGGATGAGAATGGCGTATATAAAGTGAAAAAAAGCCAAAGTAGAGCGAGAGCTGTGTCGTTGCGTACGCGTTTCACGGCTCCAAGTACGCCAAGGTAACATAAAGCGCAGAACGGAGGCAGTAAAATCACGTTCATTCGATTCCACCTGCGAGTAGATGCAAAGAGCACGAGAGAGTCGTTACCCTGCGGATTAGCGCCGATATTAATGTGAGCTACGCGTCGCGGAAAAAACAGGAAAAATATGCAAAACGAATGTTGTCTCTCTGTTTCCCTCCCTCTCTCTCTCTCTCTCTCTCTCTCTCTCTCTCTCTTTCCTATATGTGAATATGTATCTTTGCCACGTCTCAAAACCCCTTAGGTGCATTCTACACGCACCATTTTTCATCGCTTTATTATGCCCTCGCGCCAGTTGCTTATCGCACACACGGCTGTGCAGTTACGCTCGTTATTGCGCCCGTTTTCCTTAATGCTTTGCGGGATTAGCTGTACTCTCGGCTTCGTAAAGTCCCGGCAAACGCGCTAGCCGAACGAAAAGACGAGAACGCGTCAAGATGACGCGTGGATCTCAATCGCGAAATTCGCTCGCTACAAAATCAAAGTTTGGCATTGAAAGGACCGGAAAAAAATCAGAATACTGGAATAAGTTGCGGAACGAGTTTACCTTATAGCGAGAAAATAAGCTCGCTCTCTTTCCGCGGAGCCATCCAAGCCGCGATATCTGACGCTATATCGAGTTTCCTGATTTTCACCTTACGCGTTGCTCGATCTCTCGTTTCGTTTAATTCGAGTCGGTGCTTACCGGTATACTCCTGAACCCCCTTGCTCGACTATTTCGCGCACGGCAAACGATTCGCGTTCGTAGCGGCTCGCTCGAAACACGAATTCGATATTATCGCTCGCTGGCAATTTCGTTACCCCCTCCACCCCCCCCCCCTCTCTCTCTCTCTCCGACTGGGTCTTTGCCGCGAGCAGCACTTTCGGCGCATTCATACAAAAAGGACGAGCGGTCGCGCGATCGCCCTCTTCCCTCCCAGCGGTGCGGCAACGCGCGATCGATAGGTGCACCAAGGGGGTGGCTGGGGGGTGGCTGGGTGCGCAAGATGAACGAGCCGAGCACTCATGATCGCGCCGGCATGTTAATTGGCTGACACTAAATAATGGGCCCACCTGATACCCCGGTACTTGCGGCAAGGACAACGCGCAGCTGTGAAAATTAATTCTGCCTAACCATATACTCCTCACTCCCCCTCACGGCCTGGAAAGGGGGTTGGAGAAAACGAGGGTGTCGGTTGCGGCGAATCTCGACTGCGCGCCCGACGACGCGCAGTTCTATAATTTCGTTTCGCGCGACAAACCCCTCCCTCCCGTAGCAGCGCAACGCCAGCCGTTCTGTTTAACAATCGTACCACCGCGCAATGTATGTACGCGGCAGCGCGAGCTACCAAACGACACGGCTGTAATTCTTCGGCTCGCTAAACACAAAACACAGCTATACCCTCTATGGCGTTTATTATGCCTCGCGTAAATTATAATCAAGCGTCACGCTAATGATCGTTCTCCCGAAACTGGAATTTCCGTGTCCTCTCGCACTCTCGATATTTTTCTAATACGAGAGGGCGAGAGAGCGATAAATTGAATATCCGTTGCCCTCGTCGCTCGCGTAATTTTTCATCCGACAAATCCGAATATCCAGTTCGGACCTACGTGCCGACTGACGCAATGGAATCACTTAAAAATGGACCGGCCGCTGCCGGTACGGATTATATCCCGTTTTAAGCTTACCCTCTTTTTTCCGCGAGAACTCGCCGATGCGCACACTCGTCCGATGTATTCGCGTGTGTATGCATAAATACGAATGAAGTTCGTACAGTTTCGAAAATGCAGTTAGCGAGTTATCCGACGAATGAATACCCAGAAATGGTAAACAGCGCTACGAATCAAACTGAATGCGGAAAAATTGAATGTTCCAAACGCTGAATCGTTTCGAGGAATGCGCCGCTATTTTTGAAGAGCTTTCAATTCGGTTATCGCCATAATTATCTTTTTTCGAAACAGAAGATCGAGCGGGCGTCGCATCGGCTGAACCAACGTTTTCACGTTCGCGATCCAAAAATAGGTTGACGTTTGCCGAGCCGTGGTAATCGGTTTTGGTGGGACGAGGAGGAGCGGGAGGGACCTCAAAAACACGAATCGTCCTACGCAAATGACGATACGAGGAAAGGGTGGGGGTGATTTTGGGGAGCTGGAACATCGAACGAATTGAGTAATCACGTTTTCGTAAAATGCTGGAAACCGAGCGACACGGGCAACCGCGTACCGTGTACCATCAAAATTATCTCCCCTCCCCGGCGCGCTTACCGTTGTTTTCGAATTATCCGTAATCCGATGCACGCGCGAACACGATAATTCACCGCTTCGGCGAGAAAAGAACGCGCCAACGTGCGTGGGACTAATAGAAAAACAAATATCGGTTTCGCGAAAGTATCTCTAATTATTAAACCATTTTTTTCATCGGGAATTCAACGAGCGGGTGCTACCTCGATCGCGCGAATTTATAATACCGCGATGACAATCGCCGGGCTAATGTCTTTTCCCGGTAACGTATTATTTTTTCTTCGGAATGGCGAGCGAGGCCGAACGCGAAATCCGATAGCCGCGGGTACGATTCGGCTACGCGAGTGAAATAGAATTCGAACGAAAAATAACGGGGGAAAAATCTCACGAGTGCTCGACGTTAATTTGTTTCGTCGGATGTAAACTGCACACTTTTTTCTGCCCCACGCGAATATCAGATAAGCGAATAAAAGTGTGTACGCGCATATATACACGGCGGGGAAAAAAAAGATTATCGAGCCGAATCTGCCGTTATACGCTCTAGAATGTCCGAATTTTTGTTCGGTGACGCTTTTTTTTCGCTCGCTCGAGCCAGTCGCGCGCGATTGAAATCTCGCGAGTGGAAAAATTTACGACGCGCGTGTGTATACGAGAATCGCGATAGGCTATAGAGAGAAATCTATTTTTCTGTAGGAAACCCGGAACGAGGGATGTTTTTCGAGTGCACTCGCGCAACGTGGAAAACTGGGATGCATTATAAGCGAGATCGCGAGATCGAACTCGAAACTCGCAAGTCGCGTAATAAAATCGGGCTCGTTTGTTACCTACGATATGTTGAAAAAAAAAGAGAACAAAGGGGAAAAAATACCGGAAGAAATATTCGGAATTTTCACGCGAGCCAAGTGCATAAATTTCGCATTTGGTGTGTGTTGGTGCAGCGAGGGAATGAGCGAGTGGGAGAACTGGAAGATACGACGGGCTTGTAACAGCGCCGGCGGCGCTTGATTTTCAGCGATTAATTCCATCGGTTCGATAGCCCAGTTCGAGCTACGTTGCACGAACGACCTCGCGTGCGCCATTTTCCTCAAATAGCCGCGATCGTGCATTTGTTACACGCGCAAATTAAAAATCAACCCGATCGACAATGGGGAAACAAGGGACTA
>NCVS01000802.1:0-51039 GCA_003055095.1 Goniozus legneri
TTTCAACTCACCTCTGTTTCAAAACCCCTCGGTCTCCCCTACTCGATATCCTCAATTACGTCCATATCGATTTGTTATTACCATGAAAAAAAATAGAAGAAATTGATGCTGAAAAATTGTGGGGGTAAGTTGAACGCTTGTTTCCAATTTTCACGTATTTTTTGGTGAAATTCAGTCGCATTTAACCAACACAAACGCAATTCACGTGTAACGAGGTAACGTCCACGGCAGCACTGACGTCAGATGCACATTGTTTGCGTTGATCAAACTTTGGTCCCTCCCGCCCCCGCCTTTCTTCCTGGCCACGTCGACGTAACTGTATATACATGCGCGAGCTCGTACAACACCGCTTTTAATTAAATTATACAATTAATCGGAGTTCCATACTTCCGGGTTTCCACTATTTCACCGCACGGTCGTTTCGATCAATCCAGATATAGAAACCCGCGCGTATCGATATATCGATATTGAATTAGTTCCATTCGACCAATTTTTTTTTCGGTCGTGAAATTTTATACTGTGGTCCAATATAAATTTATACGAAATAACATAGATAATAACAGTAATTAAATCAATTTGAGTAACTGATTCACTATTAAAAACAACAGAGGATAGGTGTGACGACACATGGGTAATCTATTTCACTCTGACTTTCCAAAATGAAAAATTACACTATGCTTTTTCACCTCTAACCCCTTTCGCAAGACTGGATTTTTACGATCTGCCTTCCCCATTATAAAGTTTTGGCACAGTTCACGGAAGAAGCTAAAGATCCTCAGCGAACTTCATTTTTTCGTCCCACTCGTCTATCTTCGCTGTTTTTCACCGACTACACGAGGTTTCGCAAATTCATGCGAATCCCGGTCTCCCTTCCAACTAATTTCCTCTAATTTCCCGATCGCAAATTTTTCGCGAAAATTTTGAATACAAATCGATTTTCAACTCGTTTATCGCTATTTGAAATTTTATACACCAGTTCCCGAACTTCATCCCGAATTTCGAATAAAGAAGATTTAAATTTCACAATTGCGAAGTCGAAAAGTTGAAAATTCAAGTTCGGGTAACTGCGCGCAGCACGAGGAAACAATTTATCGATACGTAGTCGCTGGGGTGGCGTGACTTTATGCATTGATAACGCGTCTGGCAACGCGCGGGCTGAAGTTTCTCTCGTCTCGTAGCGCACGCTATTCAAAGGCGAGGCCGCTGTGTACTTCAATAGGGATGAAGTGTTTGGCTACGTCGTATCATAGGAAAAATACACTCTCGAAAGACGAATATCGTATCTAAGAGGAACCAGCCGAGAGGTATATTTCCATGCCGATATTTTACGAGGCAAAGTATACCATACGAGAAGAATACACAAAATAAACACTCTTGAAATTTTACGCTTTCCACTGGTTAAACGGAATAACGTGTAATTCTGTCTGTGTGTTTTTTCTAGCCTGATAAAATATTTGTCGATGTGATATATATGTTCAGAAAAAAAACTTGATGAAACGGGTAACAACTGTTTACCGAACGTCTGATGCGTGTTCTTTTTTTACGAAATATCCAATATCGAGGCTTGAGAAAATAATTTAAATATCAATATCAATTAGTTATACCAGTGTATTGGAAATTCAGAAATTTCGAATTTTCTAAATTTAAAGAATCATGACAAGTTAAAATAGGTTCAAAATTCCCGACCTTATATGTCTGGCGAAAAAAAACGAAATAGAAACCGAGATGCGGCAATGTGAAGTGATTCGCGAAAGAGCGACAAGACGCAGAGGTCCGATGAATATTCTGTTCTCCAAGCGGAAATTACCATCGTTTTTCTCGCTCTCACAGTCCCACCGCGGCCTCACCCCCTGCCTCTTTTACACCGAGAGGTAATGCGCGAAGGTACACGAGGCAAATGTTTCCCTTACGAACGTAAATTTCGGTACGCCGGAGGCGGACGAGGTCGACAACAGCAGCAGCGCCGGGTCGAGTTGGTGAGAATCGAGTGAGGGGTGGTCCCCCCCCCCCCTTCCTCTATCCCTCTCTCTTCCTCCAGGCTTTGACAACGGTGTCATAAGCGGGTCACAGTTGGACGGAAAATGAGGAAAGTTCAACGAAGCAATGGCCTAGAGCTTAAAACCTTTCAACGTCACTGCGATGTACGCCAGCCTCACCCTCTTTTTTGTAATTTCGGCGCATTTGCGGATTCGTTAACCGTACCAATTGTTTGACGTTTATATCGCCGGCACTTTGTTCTTAAACGGTGATATTTTGTGTCGAATATGATATATTTCATTTTACGAAGCTAATGTTCAGTCCGTAAAATTAACGATCGATACCTACGAAGTACAAAGTATTGGAGAATTTTCAACACATTTTATTCTTATTATGAAAATTTATTTCACACCCCGATATTAAAATGACCGAATCGAGCTGCCACTGTTGTTGTATACATCCTAAAATTTGTATTTTCCTTCCTAGTAATATTTTTTTCATCCCGGTATCATTTCCCCATCCGCTTTTTAATTTTAACGAAGCTCGTCGAGGCATTCGAAGGTAACCGTGCGAGTGCATTATGAAGCACGTCGAAAAGCTGGTGGAAGTGATGAACGGAGATGAGCATGCGGGCGAAACTACGGGTTTCGGTAGCAACGAAAAGCCTTTATATTCAGCTACCCCGGGCAACCTAAAAGGGCGAGAGAGTATATCCACTCCCTCTTCGACTCGCGAACGTCAACACAACAACGAAACTATCGACAGTCGATATTTATCTTCGACAGGGAGAAAAAAAATCGGGTCGCGTGCATATAAAAGCTAGCTTCTTCTATTTTTTTTTCTCTACTTTTTTTCAAATCACGGGAATCGATATAGGCATCCCCGAACACGTCGAATGGGAAAGAACTGTTCTCCGTTCGCCGGCAATTACAGACGTCGTGGAATCGCGACGGAAAAAAGCTTCGAACCAATCAGCTCCGTCGTAACAATTTGCGCTGTATTTCAGCGAACGGTTCTCGCGTCGAGCTTCTACCTCGGTGTGCGAGTCCTTGTAATGGCATTACGAATACACGCGCAGCGATGCGACACAAGACCGAAAGTGCAGCTGTGTACGCCATTCTCGACAGCTAAGTGCCGCGTGCGTTGCCGAGACCAAGAGGAAGAACGCGAAGAGCTCAATTTTTCGAATATCCAATGATTTCCGAAATTTGAATTTGCAGAAATTCTAAAATTTGTATTCTTTGGGGTGATGTAGCTTATCGATAGATTATTATTCAAATTTCAGACCAAATTTGCAAAAGCGTGGAAATTTTTGGAAAAATTCGGGACGAAACGAAGGGATTGAACGGGTTACTCTTAAGTAAGTTCCGCGAAATGTAGAAGGCCTGATTTGATTCGGAATCGCGTTCCGTCCTGGCGCGTCAAAGTTTGTCAAGGGGCGTTTTGCCTCGCGAGAATCTGGATTCTGAAATCGAATCAACCTTGCCTTTTAGACGCGTTCAACTATGACGGAGTTTTCTGTTCTCTTTCTCTCTCGCAATTGGAATTTCGTTAAGCCGAAACTCGAGAAGGTGTTATACACATAGGAGGGTAAGAGTTAGCCGACTTTGGAGCACACTGGCCACACGAACTTTTACGTCTGTCCTCCCACTCCCTCTCTCCCTTTGATTTCAGGGTCACTCAACCATCGACCATGTGACTCTTAAGTCTCTGCAAAACACGCGAACTTCGTTATTGGAATTCGCAGATTGGATTGTACGCTCATCTGTTGACCTTTTCTTCGATATTAGTTCGCTATGAACGAGATCTCGATTGAATCAAAGACAATCCGTTAGTTCTTGGAAAATTCGCTGATTTGTTCGAGAAGGAAAATATTTGGTGTTGGTTCTTACACTTAGGTAAAAGTTTCACTCAAAGATTCCTAATGGAGTATAAAATATTATCATTCAACTTTGCAATTAGAGAAAATTTCCGTTTTCTTCACATAAACGTTCATTCGAAGATGGAAGCTTACGAAAGAAGTATGGTTTAATAGTTTACCTATCATTTCGTAAGTACATTGCGAAGAAAATTTGTCGAGTTATTACGTATAATCGAACAAACTCTCTTTTCGATGTATGAATTATGTAAAACTGTGTTTGGAATCTGCTCGGAAACAATCGAGGAAAGTAAAAAGAATAGGTAGTCGAAAAAGCGGGAAATGGTCGCAATCGGTTGCGGTTCTATAGTCAAACGTTTGCCGACGTATCATGCTTCGAGTGTGGAGTCAAGCGCAAAGTGCCAAACCGTTGTCGGTGAATCGAGTATACGTAGACACTTGAGCTCGAACTGTGCAGACGAAACTTTTCGAGTAGGAAAGCGCAGTATGAGGGGGCTGGTGTGAGCGAGAGAGAGAGAGAGAGAGAACCGGATAGAATCCTACTCGCTCCGTAGCTGAATGCCTAATGCGGAAATTTCCGAACTACCTTACCTCGTCCCACGAAACTTATTCGTCATACGAGTTCGCTCGTTTCTGGAAATTTTGAATATCGATGAGTTTCTCGAACAACTCTGTAGTGTCAATACCTGTCAACGGTATGGTCAGTTTTTCGGATAATCCCGATCGGGGTATTCCGAAATTCTCAAATTACTTCCGAGAGCTTACGAGTTGCGCATTTATTCATGCATCGTTTTCCGCAAATTTTCCTCGGAAAATCTCAGGTAAATTTAGCGCTCTGCAGAAAACTCGGGTGAATTTATTCTCACGGTGTTTGTGCGTCGAGACACGCGAGTTTTACGCTCTCTGATGTATAAAATACAAAGCGCACCCCTTTCGTACTCGTTGGGCTTTTGCGAACGTTTAATTAGTTAGCTGACGAGGTTACGAGGTTACGAGTCGGCCTGTTGCGAATATTACGTCAGCGGCAGGGAGCTCGAGACATTAACCGGAGAGGAGAGGAAGCATTAATCACGATAATGAGCGCGCTAATCAGGCCATGTTGAAGAACCGGAGTCGATTATTGTCTTCCGACAATCCTATCCCGGCCTCGTTAGTTGACTCTCGTTAGTGATATCGTAATTCTATATTTCTCGTGGCGAAATTAAGTTTACGTTTCTCGCTCGCGAGAGCACTTGGTAAATTTTTTAGCCGAGTTCATATTTTTCGCTAAATTTTTCTATTAAATTTATACCCATTTCGATTATTTTGCCGCGTAAATCCATCTGACAGATTTCTCAGTGTGTGGCCTAATTTCCGAGCGCAGTTTTTTTTCGCGCGCAGTGGTCATTTATATCGCGCAGAATTTCATACCCAGCTCTGGATTCATCCCAGGACGTCGTAAATAAAAATATACGCTCCTTTCTTCTCTGTATATACGGGAAACTTCACACCCGACGGAACGCAATAATATCGAGTCTTACGAACGCGAGAATACGCAGAGTGCATTTGAGAATAAGCTCCTCGCGATTATTCTAGACGGTCGAAAATATCTCCCATTTTTCCATTCACTTCAGAATTAACTAATGCACGCGATTTCGTTTTATCCTCTCGCATTTTTATCCTCGAAAATTCGCAAAATGGGGAACAAAGTGGCGATGAATTCTTCACGACGACGCTTGCGCAATTATTTTTCTGTTTCGTTACGAACGATTGGAAAAAAGCGGGAAATCGAGCTGATACGAGACAAAGTACAGGAAAGTGTAGGGTAGAGGAAATGAGCTACGATTCGAAAACCGATACGATTTTGTACCGTCAAAGGTCCGCGTTTCGCTCTTCCGCTTGTTTGCTATTGTTTCGCTCGGTTTTCTGACTCGACGCGAGGCGGATATTGTCTTATCGGAGGAGTGGAAAAATAACGCAGGGTAGGGTGTAACCGAGCGAGGCAGCCGGAATAAAACAGAAACTGGAAGATATAAACCCGAGCTAGAAACGAAACAAAAAAAAAAAAGAGAACTTGGAAATCAGGTAATTTCATGCTTTGATACTTCGCAATATCGAGAATCATCTTCCCAGGGTGGGGTGATTCAATTTCGGGATAAACTGAGAATTAATTATTCCAGGACGGAATTTCCGAGTTCCCAGCTAACGAAATTTTTTCCACTCGAGCTGACCGCGTATTCCGTTGAAGTCGGCTCGAGTACGCTCGGGGCGTCGGGTAAGTACGTTTTCGGTAGTACGCCACGTCGAGAGAGTCACTCGAGAGTCCCCGAGGCTCCCAACTAGACTCTAGAGAGAGTGAGCGAGAGAGAAATATACAGTCGTTGCGTGCGTTGCCTGCTGTCAACATTGCCAACTCAAAACCCGTTATACTCTACCACCGGCACTCTGAGAACCTTTTGATTCGATCCTCCCTAAGGGAGATAAAGGGACCCTTTCTCATCCGAAAGACGACGATCTTCCCCCTTCGTCTAACGCACGATACGCGAAACCTGGTGTCGGATTCGATAACGCGTCACTCTCTTTCGCGTCTAGATATGATCCAGAGAAAGATGGCCCCTGCAGACGATACACCCGACGTACACGCCTGTGCTCCTTTCTGCTGTTTAGACGTTTATTTACGTTTATAACAGACAGTAATATCTTATCGAATCATAAAACTGAGAGTTATAGAAATATATCTGAAATTCTGATACATCTAATAATATTAACGCTATTTTTCCAAATTCACCTTCAATAAGTATAAAAATTGAAATTGAAATTTGAATATATAATATATTCTTATACACATTAAAGCATTTTCTCAACGTGTTTATAAAAATGAAAACCGCCCGGAAAGGAAAAATTTATTAAATAAAAATACAGTATAGTTCCTTAAATTTCTGACCTCATAATGACGAAAGGTACAATTTTTTAAATTAATTTACGATGACTTAATTAGTGAAGTTGTACCTATAATAATGCGTACATCATACTTTCCATAATTTAAATTTGTACCTAATTACACTATCCTAATAATGAAAATGGTTATAACATTTGTGATCGTATTCGAATATCTAAGATTGTTCAAATTCGGTCAAATCGTTAACCTTTAGAGTCCGGGAAATTTTCCTCAGTAATCGACGTCTTTTTTTATGCAAAATTTTGTTATATATGTATCCAATATGACTCATTGTATCGCCGACCTCGTAGGTGGTCGATATATCGACTAGTCCCCCGGCGCTAAGGTATACGAAAATTTTGAAAAATTTTTTTTATGGTTGAAATGAATATATTTGACTCAAAATGGATAGAGGAGGATATTATAGTGTTCGTAATATGAAAATTCATAATGATGTTCGAAATTTGCCAATCATTGCTTTTGAAGATGATAAAAAATAAAATAAACATTCGAATATTCTAAATTTTTCGAATGTAAGTTACTTCGGGCTCAGACTCGCTGCTGCTCCAAACATCATTTTCCGCTATAATTATTATTGTGGATCATAATAATACTATGAAATTGAGAAGATACAGGAAAAAATCAAACTGGTCGATATTTAGACCGCTCCCGGTCTCTAAAGGTTAAGAATAACATATTCTACATTTAATTTAAATAAAGTAATGAGCACCGCTAACGGAAATAACGGTACTTCTAAAAGTTTAAAAGATCAATATCTTATCAATATAACTATTGAAAAATCTAATCGTGACGGTTTTTTTAACGGACACACCAGGCAATAATATACCTTGGACCCTAACATTTCGGACGTTTACAGTTAAATTGTTAACGACCGGGATAGCGCGAACGCAGTCCCGACTACCAAAAATAATACGCCCGAGATATCCACATTAGGGATATTCGCAAGGGTCAGCTCAACCGAAGTGCAATGGAAGAGCCTCGCCCTGGAGGAACCGCCTTCTTGATCACGGTAGCCTCTGCGCCAGGTAAGTATGCTTTCGGCGCTGTCAAGACCCGACTTGTACTACGCGACGCGTCGGTTTACTTGCGAGAGCGGCGAAATTCCTGCGCCTCCTAGTGGCAACTCCCGGTACTGATTCAGCTACTTTACACTTCATCTCTTTCTATCTCGCGCGTAATAGTCTTATCCACGTGCAGCGAATTTTATCACGAAGCTCTAAATGAAACTGATATTTAATTACAACTTCATCATGTAACGCAAACTTCAGTGCATCCAGTATAAAATTATTCGCATCCAGTCTATTCACAGATAACGAACTTCCTACGTTGTAAACGGATTTACCAAAAACTCGTGACCGAAGAAAATTAGAATGGAACTTCCGATCGAAATTGCGATTCGCTCGAAATACGAGGAGTAGTGAAATTTACCTCGAGTTAAGTATTTTCGAGCGTCGGTTCTGGAATTTTTACGCGCTTTTAAAAATTTTGTGGCGGGACTCGTCGGACGAACGGAGCGGTTTCCTCGCGTCGAGGGATAGAGCCTCGCCAGATGCTTGAGTCGCGGGAGATGGGGTCTCTTCCTAGTTTACACTCCCATTAGAGAACACAGCGTGCCCACTTAGGATATACTGCGGCACATAAATTTCCCATAATGGTACACTTCCTTCGGCCGACTCGGTCCCATTTGAATTACACGTATTTTCGCGAAACGTATGGTGCCTGTTTTTATTTTTGCGTTTCGATGTTCTCCGAGGAGCGTATTTCGCTCAAACGTGTTTACAAAATTATTTAATCAGAAATGTACGGTCATTGTACGAGCCGTGGTAAAATTATTTTGAAAATCGATATAGAACGAGAATTTCTTGTCAAGTTTGCGTTCAAACGTTTCTATGTGATATTATGATAAGACGAAATAAATTAATTTCAAATTCGATGTTTAGCGATGGTGTTTCTCGGTTTGTTTTCGACTCTCTCGATAAATCATCAATTTATCGGCAAAAATCGATACGAAATTACTCGAGCGGCGTATACAATGAAATACATCATTGAAATTCATGTTCCCTCTCTCTCTTGCTCTCGTGGCGATACAACTGTACCCACGCGGTAGAAACTTATTTAAACGTGACGGAAACGCAGTTTTCCGCGCGTAGTACGGTTTTATTGCAGCTGGGATTATTATAGATACGCTTTTTATCGTCAAGTGCATCCGTGTGGATAAAGATTTATTGTCAGTACCGTGTTTTGTAATCCGAGCTTAGTGAGTTATGGATCGGGGACAAGATTTAAAGTCTTCCTTTTCCGTTTGATAATTTTAGTCGCAGATCGATTAGAATATAAGAATAAAATATATTTTATGATGATTATCATTTTTTTATTATAATTCTTATCTTCTACACATTTTTTTCTGGATACTTCTGGATTATAGGGAACCTCATCCCAGGTAGAAAATTATCTGGGCAGAACTGGACTAGCTAAATTCTCGATAGTGGCTAGCTAGTTTTCCCAGTTATTTACGAGATTCGTTTTTACCGTTTACTGCTAGCCAGTAACTAGCTAGTTCATAACACGTACTGCTAGCTAACAGACTACCTAGATTTTAGCACGTGCTGCTAGCCAGTTGCTAGCTAGTTGAAATCGCGTAGTACTAGCTAGTTTTTAACATACTTTGCTAGCTAGTAACTAGCTAGTTCATAACACGTATTGCTAGCTAACAGACTACCCAGATTTTAGCACGTGCTACTAGCCAGTTGCTAGCTAGTTAAAATCGCGTATGGCTAACTAACAATACCTAGTACTTAATAATGGCTAGTACCTTGAACATTTTATGGGAGACTTGTTTTTACTACATATTCACTAGTAATATGTGATATACAATCAACATTATTTAATCGGTTATGATTTATGAGAACGATTAATATGAGAATGGACAATAAGAGGTTCCAGCATATAGGTCAAGAAGGATGACAAATCGCTCGTAGAAGTTAAGCAGACTTTGTTTCAGTCAGTTATTGGATGGGTGAACAGTAATTTTTCAGAACATGAAAATTTGATATATTAATTCATATATGTTTCACGTCTTTAAATAAATGTTCTCAATTAAAGATACATCGACATAAATATATAACTACAAAATAATAAATAACCGAATAATTTCAAATAACTTGAATGATTCGATTTTTAATTTTTTTTATCGTTTATACTAAGTGGCGCTAAGCCAGTAATGCTAGCTAGCGCCAAACTAGAAAAGCGTAACAGATCGAGGTAGCGCCAGCATAGTTCTACTAGCTAGCGCCATGGTAATAACCTAGTGTGACTAGCTAGTTTCTATCTAACTGCTAGATAATTTTCTACCTGGGATAATGAGAAGTATCAGTGATTTTATACTTTTCAAACTATCGATAAAACAAACAGGGTTGAATTTTGGTTTTATCTAAAAAAAGCCATTTTTTTTAATCCTCTCGGAGTGTCTGGCCGGGTAGTAAAATATCGTTCGAAAGTGCAAATTCGGTATGACCTTTTCAGGGTTTGCGGAGTGCTCGACAGAAAAAAGAAGAGGAATAGAAGAGAGAGCGAAATAGAAATGCTCAGTAATCTCGGGCAGTCGGAATTAATCTCGCTCACGTCAAAACGCATTTGAACTTTGTATACAGTGTACGAGATGTACCTATTGTACGCTCTAGATAAGCATCAAATATTAAAACTTAGAAACAGTTGTTCACCTAAGTATGTCATCGAAAATGACATGATTTTGACGCTTTGAATCTCGCGTACAAAATAAATACCAAAAATCTTAATAATTTTTACACCGAGAAGATTTAACAACGTCAATTTTGTTTCGTTCATTCGAGTATGTGCAAACGAAGGATTAATTGAGTGGCGAACATTAAATTGACGAGTTTTATCGAACGGGAGCTGGTATAACGAAGAAGAAAGATGAAGAGGCGTCAAGAGAGCGTAAAACGTGTCAGAAAAATCGAGATGAATTGCCAGCCGGGACACGTCGATATCTCGTTTGATAATTCGCTTTTTTCTCGCCGTGGAGAGAGAAACTGGAAAAGAGGAAGTCGAGGGTGGTGATATAAAGGAGTACTTCAGTCGACTTAATTCGAACTTCGTAATTGATAAAACCCCCGGTGTCGAGCTCGACCCGACTTCCTTCACGAACTACGAATTCCGGATTGACTACTCGCCGTTTACGCGCTATCAGTCAACGTACTCGAAAATCGCAAAAACCCATCATCGAGCAACGTGATATATATTTCTCGAGTTTTTCGAAAAAAAAGGGTAGGTCATGAGCTTGCCTCGTTACGCCCTAACTTCGAAACTAGTTTAGTAAAACTCGTTGATCAGTTTTTACTCCATTTAAAGAGCTACTTTTTTTTCAAACATTTTAAAACTGTCTACAGGATGTCCCATCCCAGTATTGGCTGAAGCAACTCGAAAAATCTGAGTTGCTCGAGAGCAGTACGTCGTACAAAAGAAAATCGAAATTTTCCTCCCTAAAATTCGCAAGCAAGTTTGAATGATGATCATTTCGAAGCGCACTGTTAAAAAAAAGCCCTCAAAAAGATTTACTCCAAATTCACTTTCTATTGGCAAAAAAGTTTAATCGAGAATCAATGACGCGGCTGAAATTTTCAATCGAAACTGCGATAGCTTTTTTCTGGCAAGGTGCTCGGAGAGTATCTGTTAATACTAGTAATAAAAAATCTTTATGCGATCGGTGAGCGACGAGCCGTTAACATATCAGACCCGATTTAGGGTAGCTAGATGCGATCTCTCAGACGGTCGCGACGTTTTTTTGCCGACAACTAGCACTCGTGGGATCGCTTAAAGGGTGTGTGTCACGAACTTCATCGACGAGGGGCCGATTATCGTCGATTCCTCCGATTTTTATTGGAAATTCAATACGATCGAATTCAATAACCTTCGTCAACCCTTATTGCGTCTAGAGGCCGACTGGTGTATCGGGATCGTTATTCTTGCGGTATTTGTAGCGCGATTCGATGACAGCTATATATATCTACGAGATTCTTCTACGTACTGGGTGACCGAATGTTGTCTCCCTCCTGAAATCAGACTTTTTACGAAAAGGGTAGCGAGTGTAAATTCCACCCTTGATAACACCGCTGTAACTCGGTCAAAATTTTCCATATGAGAGAACAATTCTAAGATTTTATTATGTAAAAAAGTTGAGACTGTGAAAATGTTTGGAAAGTAAAGACACACCTGGTATATGTTATGTATATGGACGAAGGGTGCTCCAGAATTTCAGACGCGTCCGTTAGCGCATAACTCGACGTACCTTCTTGCAGGTGGGTACAGGGGAGCTCGGCAGTGTACGTCGAGCGCCGCAAATGAAGTTGCGGGCAGCGAGAGGTCGACGGGACGCGACAGTCGAACTCGAAGTATGCGAGAGAGGTCGAGATGGAGACTCGATATTCCGCGTCGAGGACACGCTCGTTATTTATGCTAATATCGCGTCTATCTGGTTACGGCACGCAACCTTTTAAAGGTGCTCGGGGCAGACACCAACGAGAGTTTTAATCAGTCTAATAGAAATCAAAACCCGATTCGTCAATTTCGCTAATGAAACGGTAGCGTTGAAATATTTATCATGCATCAAAACGACGATGAATTCTTGAAAATTATTTTTCATTCGAAGAAACTTCAGGGAAAATAAAATTTTATATACTCAAAGGAATGTATCTTCCTTTTTTTAATCGTGGAGTGAAATTGAAGGGTCTAAGCTCACAGAGGTATGTCGTCGAGCCAAAGTAAAAATCTCTCACTTTTGCTTCGGGGTAATCTTGTTTTCTAGCATTGACTTTTTCTTACATAAAGAAATTTTAATATACTGTTATTTTCAGTATGCTCATCCCTTTCTCTTTGCTTTGCTTCTCATACATGTCGCTACTTATTCGTTTCATACAGAAAGAACATTCCAATTGTTTTTTATTACACTCGACACTTAGTTCGTGTCAAGCGAAAATTAACGTATCACCGTTAATCGGATTCCCGAGAGTACTACTAATTATCGATCAATAGAGTAAATCACTCTCGAGCGAAGAAAGCGCGAAACGTATCACGATTCACAAATCGTGCGCGGCCTGACTTTGAGCTTCGTAACTCGTGAAATTGGATTTAGAGCCGACGCACGGAATTCGGAATCCAGGAGGAGGACTCCCTTCTCTTTTTTTCCTCTCTCTTACGAGCCGCCGATAAAACACGAAAGCGTTTCTCCCACCAGCCTCGGATGTACCGAGCACGAAGTTTATGAGTAGCAAATGCATTTTCATAAAGCCGCCGGTCGAGCCGCTCGTTACTTCCTTTTTTTTTACCCTCGAGGTTCACTCACCCGTCGAAAAAACTCGTCTTTATACTTCGTTTCCCCTCCTTTCTTATTTTATTCGACCATTTGTATGCGACCGTCTCGCAAACCACCTCGAAATGAAGATACGCGCCAACGAGAAGTCTTATTTCTTTCGATTTCGTCTCTTATTTTCTCTCGACTTACTTATTTTTGTTACAAGTGAGTTTGAGGCGAATTTCATTCCTGCGGGAAAGACACTCCCTCGTGTTTCGCGGGGAATCGAGAAAATTCCGTGAGCAATCGAACGCCATTTGTTCCGCACTATAAACTCTTTGTCTTTCTCTACTTTCTAGAATCGAATATCGGTGGAAATTTCTTTCATTTTTTTACTAGGTTGCGATCGAGCCGACGGAATAGCGAATAAATCAGTGTTTGATTTCATTGATTAAAAATTTTTATTTTCCAATTTATATATAACTTATTTGTCGATTTGAATATTTTCCATTGAGAATATGTATACTTCCACTGATTTGATTTTAAGTACCTCGTAAAGCTATATCATACAGCGGAAATCGATGTTACACTAGATGTGACGCGATCTCAGTTGCCGATAATATTTGCGCAGCTTATTTAATTCGAATTCCACAATAATATACTCTTACGTATACTCCCCGTGCTATTGAGCAATTCGTTCTAATTTTGATGTTTGTAGAGCCGATACCTAAATATATTAATAAATCGGGCCGAAGACCTTGACGAGCACATCGTAATATTCTCGGTATAACTTTTCAGACGCGGCAATTATACGCACCTTTCTCTCGCTTTTCAACTTGTTTGGAGAACTGAGCCAGTTTTAGCGCGATACGCTTTAAATTTTTTCACCATTACGAGTATTTTTTAATAACGCAACTTTTAGGTAATTGGATTATCATTAATCAGCAGCCGAGATTCCTACCGAAAACGACAGAAGGTTTATTCATAACGTCAAGTTAACCACCATTCTAGTTTAATTAGGTAAAGCGCGCCACGCCGATACGGTTTCATTAAATTCTTATCAGACCGTACAACAGTGAATGCGCTTATCGTGGCTATAATGCTCTTATTATTTCGCTCGTGCGAAATGAGTTTGGCCGAACAATGGCCGAGACGGCCGTACAATCATCCACTGGGTCAAGAACTCTGACTAGCTAGGCAAATATTTCTTTCGCGTCGCGTGCTCTAGCCATTTCTGTACGAACACGTTATTAAACGATAACATTTTAATTGAAGCCGAATAAAACTTTTACATCCAATAACATTAATTCGTGCTTAATATTTTTAATATACAGGCCATTTCCACAAAAACTTTTCCATTTTTTGTATAAAAAAAATTCAATATCGGCATGAAAGTCACACTCGCGGAATTTACAGTCTGTTCTGTTCTGTTCTGTTCCAATCGCGTCGCTCTCATAGCAGGGGATGAAAGAAATATGGAGAGGGAAAAAAACGAATAACAATTAAGAGCGCATAACTCTCGCACGGGAACGCCGACGTCGCGAATTACGAGTTATAACTCCCCCGCTCCCTGGTGCACCATTTCATCCCGAAGGACGTCGTAACTCGCGCCTCTCGCTGGCTAGCTCGGACAATATCAAGACCGCTCGCAATAAACCGGAACGTTTTCACGAGCGAGCCGCGGAATCTTTATGTAGATTGTCGTATTAAAATGTATGCCCTCTCTCCATTCCTTCGACTCGCACCCTTCCCGTTCGTATATCTGAGCCGGAAATTGCGGATGAACGTCGCGCGATTTGCCGTGCGACAGCGTTGTACCAGAAAATTGAAAAACAGGAAACAATAGGAGCGATTAACCGATAACGGGCTGGCGCGTGTTGTCGAATAAGTCGAGTATTCAACCGTTGAATCGATTGCAAATAAAAGGAACCCGGCCAGGTTTTGTTATTTTGAATAGTGAATAAAAAATTGAAAAATCGATTCAAGAAAATAATAAATTCAAACCAGAAGTTCTCTGAGCAAACAAGCAGCATGGGAAAAAGTGGATGCGACATTCAAACTGTGTATTTATTTCTTTCATTAATAATTTATAAATTCATGAGCATAAATTAGAGCGATATCGATAAGGCTTTCTCTTTATTAAAAATCGGAAAGATAAAATATTGGTCTACACGCGCCGATTCACACTGATTTGTTCTCAAATCTGTGCAAAGAGTTCTATATTGCTCTTATCTCGCACGTGCACGGTGAATTTAAATCCGCGAAAACGAGGTCGATTCGCCGAAGCTCGACCCACATTTTCATAGAAAATCTGTATCTCGAATTTTCGATTTGAAATTACAATCGGTTAGGTAATTCATCGGTTTATGGTAATTCGATATTTCAATAGGCGACGATAACAACGGGCGACGTTTCGCGTGCAATTAGCGGTATTAAGTTTCTAATTCATACACCGCGATGGGGACTGGTGGATAACGCTCGATTCGGCTTCATCAGCCAAACCATTTCGGTTATCGAATCATCGTGCGCAGCCAACGGATACGCGTAGTAATATATATTCCTATATATAAACTCACCATATTAATCGTATTCATCGGTCCAGAATCGCGAACTGCGTGTAATTGACTTCGTACATTGGGCAAGATCAGCGAACATTTACGTACACCTAACCTCCTTCGTTGTATCGTTGCGAATTCAGTTGCAAAATCGCCGAAAAGGAAAGAAACTTATCAAGGATTATGACGATCATAAAGACCAGGGAAGCACTAAATTGCACAATCACCGAAAACGAAAGAAAACTATCGCGAATTATGATAATAATAAAACCTCAAATACGATTGACACACGGCTAAAACCGTTCACTGAATTCGATTCGCGCCGAATTAGTACGATTCCGGAGCATCCGTAGACGGATGACGTCAGTTGCATTAACGTTCTTCCTACCGGTCGGTTGTGTTTTTGATATTGTTGCCAAATTCTTAGTACCTATAATTAAAATAGTGAATAAAAAGTAAATAATAATTGTGCAAACGTGGTCGCGAGTGCTTTTTGGGAATGGAACGAGTCTTTTACACGCGTGGATCGGAGTTCAAATTCGCGAAAAATTTATTGCGTATTATTTCGCCGAGTGACGCCGAATGCATAGGAATATGAGTGTTTGAATTCGGATTCGCACTTGCATCTTTCATTTTCACATTTTCATGTGAGTTTTCATATCGATCATTTCCCCTAATATTTCTGTAATGTTTTGATATTCTATTAAAATTAAATCGGAGTGAAACTAAAAATTGTGTAATCATGGCCGCCAGCGTCTTCCGGAAATTTTGTGGGTCCATGACGCGCGCCGAATAAGTACGAACTTCTCTGAGTCGTTTAAGCGCACCAATCAGAGACCGCCGCTCGAATTTGCGTACATATTATTGGTCCGCCGAATTACGCCGAACGCGTACGAATAACAGAGTGTTGAGATCGACAGGTTGCATCTGTCGTGGAGTACTACTCCATTTTGGTTATTGGTTTCTTTTAATTGATAGATTTTATTGTGAAACTTAAATATAATTTAAAGATAATAAACTATTCGGCTGTATTAACCAAATACAGCAGAATTCATATAAACTATATTTGTATTTCACGAGAAAATATTTTAGCGAGGTTAAAAATTATTCAGTCGTGCGTCATTTGATGTTTTGGAAATTCTGTCTCCTTGTTTTTCAGTGTGTGCCTTCATCGAACGCAGCGCTTTGTGGATACGCGGAAACGATTATATCGACGATCTACTAAAAACGAGCGAGTTGCCCGGTACAAAAACGACGTACACAAACGAAAAAAGCAGCGAGCAGTGGAGTCGAGCTGGACAGGTTAGTGTATTTAAATCCTATCCAACACAAGCGATGAAAAATAAACATAATCATGCATCTATCGAAAAGAGATTCAAAGTGGCTGCGAAAAATGTCGTTTACACCAACAGGTGGTTTCCGATTATATAAATTCAGTCTCTCGCTACTGGAGAAACGTAGGAAATTTTCCTCGAGCCTTACAAAGACTTGGGGCCGCGTAGGAGCGAATATAATTTTTTTATCTCATCCGGCGACTCCCGAGATGCGATGCCGCAGTAAAATACGATTCCGACCTCTAAAGCCGGAGATAAAAGAGATCCGCGAATGCCCTCGGCTGACGTAAGCAAGAGCAAGGGAGTGAAAAAAAGCTCGCGTCGCACTAAACTCGGAGAGGAGCGGCTTATCGCTACCCGATCGACCTCCCTGTCCGTTATTCTCCTATTTTCGTTTATCTTTTCGTGTTTCTGTTTTCTCGTGTGTACATGCGGGCTGATAGGTCGGAGGCTTCGCATCTCGTAGCCTATAATCTGGAAAGGCGAGTCTGCGCACGAGCTTCCCACACGCTGCATCGAACAGATAAGGGACTGTAAATCAATCAGCCAGGAAATAGTACACGAGGCAGTGGCCATATCCGTGTCGTCGGTAATGTATCGCCCATAATACGCGTTACTCCGAGGTTACAGGTAGACCGACCTATCGCGATAACCGCCAGCGACGTGTTACATTCGTCTAGTCGGCTACGTCCACTTCCGAGAACTGGATGACGTAGAAAATCAAAAATCCATAATCTTTTCAATGTGTAATCAAAGCTGGGCCCGAGGGGAGAGAGAGAGAGAGAGAGAAAGAAAAAGAGGGATTGATCGATAAAAATTTCTCGAAGCTTCGAGCATCGAGAGCGGAGTTGTAAAACTTTGATAAAGACTCGCCAAGACTCGGACGGGGTGGTTCTGAAAAATTCAGGCTCACATCCAAGCGCGAAAAACACAGAAGCCCGTGTGTTGCGACTTTTCCGCCCTTTCGCTGTAGTTTACAAACACGTATCTGTATAGAGGGCGTCGCTGTTCGAGTGGAGAGGATTTTTTGATGGATAATCTCGACATTTCAAAAAATACGTATTTTTATATCGAAATATATAATATCAAAAAACACGAAGGAATGTTTACTTGGAAAATTCGAATGAACTTTTAACTATATTTTGTGTTTAAAAAATGATGAAATACTTATAAATGTTCTACAATACCGTTCGATTGAATTGGACTACCCTGTATGTACATATATGTATATAGTGACGAGAATACTCGAGGCTGGGCTTCGTAGGTCGACTTCAGAACTGGCAAGTGCCGTTTGACTTATTTAGCGGGAAAATACACGGCTCGGTATTGTGTGGTCTTTTACAAACCTACCGCTCCTGCGTTAAAAATATCAGCAATTCATGAAGCGGTTTCGATCTCGGATATTCGATATTCGTTTCGCGGAAAAGAGAGACGGAATAAATTCCTCTACGCTCTTTTTTTTTCTTTCTTTCATTTGACGGTTAAGAATTCACCCGGTTGTGTCAGTCCCGATGGACGCGAATTATATTCCGTTCTCTCGATTTTTCGTGTCTCTCGCTTAACGAGAACTCGATAGCCGCTCTCTCCCGTTTCGTTCTCAGAGTTTCGCGCAACTCGTCGCATCACGCGCTGACGTAATTCGTGGCCCACGAGATTACACATATAAAAGGCTTTTAACGATATTTCCAGCTGAAATGCCGATGGGAAAACTCGACGATTCGATAGTTTTTTCCCCTTCGTTTCTATAGAAGGAAGTGGAATATTGAAACCGTTCCCGTTTTCACGGCACGATTCGGGGATCATCGATTCAGTCGATTCGTGACCGATCGTTAATATCGCCATGTGCAGCGTAGTGTAAGGGATCGTGTGTCTAGATGCGGTTCGTTGCAGACGTTCGGCCACCCGGCATATTAATGTGGCGCAAACACCCGACGACGTCCGAGTGGTCACGCAAAGTCGAACTACGTACGCGACTATCGTCACCTCCTTTAGGAACATTGACTTTGAATCGTATTTCACTGGATCGAGAATGTGAGATAAATTTAAATCTCTACTGCTCAGAATTTCGCTTCTCAACACAACAGTGGTTTCCCTAATTGAATAAATTCGTCGAATTATCAAAATGTTTCATTGTCGGTAATAAATTTTCCACGAACCACTCTAGTTATACGAATTAGTATTCGCGTATGTAATATAAGCCCCCAATTAGAGTATCAACGACACTCTTCTAGGAATTCACGAATTTGCCCAAATACCGAATTCTGAAGAAATCAGTGACGTCAGTACCCAGCCGAAGCCAATTCTAGATAGCGATATGGCCGTATCAACAGGTCCTTCGCGGTGCTCTCGCGAGAGGTTCATCCCAGTACGAGGGTGCCGAAGATAAAGGAGGAGAAACGAGACGAATGGCTCCGAGGGTTTGAAAGGAGAGAAAAAAAAGCTGTACAAAGTCGAACGAACCGGTATAGCCAGAGGGTAGAATGCGGTGGCAGATAAGTTAAAAGTGCGAGCTTCCGACGACATGGAGTGAGAGAGAGGGCCGGGATTATGGGGATAAGTCGAGTGGGTAGGTGCGAGGATAAGAGGTGGGTAAATTCGAGCGATCCAAAAGAGTACCGTGCACGAGGTTGCCTGTCGAATGTCTTGTTTTTACGAGCTGATAAAACGCCCTAGACAATGGCGCTACCGGTATAACGATGAAAAATGAAAAAGAACGTCCGCCCGTTTGGACGTTCCGGGTCAAAATTGAATGTAATCGTTAGAAGGGACAATGAAGCCTCCAGAGATGATTGAGCGTTAAACGGAATCGGGTTGAACGAGTGACAAAAACGCAACTTATCACCCGCGATTCTTCATTTATTTCGGGGAGCGTCACGGTTGGATAAAGATTTGGTCTCGAAATTGGTTTGTACGGGCCGAAACAAAAAAATCAGGAGATGGAGGAAAGAGCGGAATAAAAAATTTCTTTAATGAAAGATTGTCTCGTGCAGATGATAAGGTATTCTCGGCTGAATTTAAAAGACGATTTTATATCCACGAAAATATTTCAAAGACAGTATGAAGTCATTGAAAATAATAATAGTGATGATTTCATAGCAACTTCCTTCGTTTATTTTTTCTTTCTATTTTTTAACTAATTCTACCTTCCCCTGAGGCCGCACTGGATGAGATTAGCAATGTAGATTTACGGAGAAAGCCATTGCATGGCATAAAAAATTATACGGTGCAAGAAGTACTCGTTCGTTTATTCGCCTCGCGTGTACCGTTGTCGAAGGTCATAGGTAATTGATTGACAACGCTATTAATAACAGCGAAATAACTTGGTGGTTGTCTATATTAACATTCGCGTGTCTGCGGGAAGTGCAACTATAGGCGTCGACATTGAGAAACAAAACGACACTACGAACCTCGAAGACGGGTTAGCGTATTCTACGGTGAATTGACTTTATCGATCGGTCCTGCGTAGTCTTTCTTCTGTTATCCCCGATTCGACCAATGTACGTTTACACTGAGAAGCAAGGTAGCATTATCGCTAGTTTTCCGACATAGCACATTGACGGTGTCGTATCCACGATAAATTTATCTTACAGTGAACTTCTTCGATCGTACTGTAACGCTTATATCCCTTATTTGCACATTTTTTACCGATTAGTTTAATAGGAGACTCTGAGAAATTTCTCTTGTTTGCTGAATGATAAATACATTTAAATTCTACGTGATATCAAATGTAAATAATCTCTGCATTGTGCTCTGCAGAAATAATATAGATAAGATAACGTTTTAATAAAAGTATAAAAGGTAGAATTATAGAAATCATAATCGGAACTGATTCGAACTGAGAAAGACTACTTAAAATTATTGATTTCTTAGAACAGCGAAGTATTGAGAGTAATAAAGATCTTCGACTGTTCGATAGTTATCGCTAGAAAGTTACAAAATTAAAGTAAATAGTTTTATTGAAATAAAAATTGTACTTTAACAATTTTACTCAACGCAATCACAATTACGATTCCATTCCAACATGTGGTCCGGAAATTTGGCTGTATTTTATTTTGTAATTATAACCTTACTGCTAATTGTACAATTAATCGAAGCCCAAAGGATCTATGTATCAAGAGAAGATTACGATTATTATCAGTGGAAAATTCACCAACTCTGGGTCAAAGCTCGTGTCACAGGAAATCGATATGGATGAAAACCTTAGTTGTATTTCGTTATTTATAATTTATTATTTGTAACAATTAATTTATTAATAATTTATTCTTAGAACAATTGTCATTAACTACAATGTAATTATAATAATATTAATTTATTTTGATAATAATGTTAAGAATTTGTTAATTGATTGTAAGAATTTAAAAATATATTAAAAAGTTTTATGTATGTGATTTATAAGTTTCATCATCTGCTCAATAAAATTGTATAGAAACTATAACGAAGTCTCAACATCTGCCAATCGTATCACTTCCTCAAATATAATTTCCACGTGTTGTATGAAGTCGATTCATAATTCAAAGAGAGGGAATCAAATATATTCTCGAAATTGCCATGTTAATGCAAATCGCTCGGTGTTTTTTTAGAAAAGCTTTTCTACTTTATCTCGCCCTTTTTCTCGCTGTTTTCCGGTTCTCTACCGTATTGGAAAAATGAAGGGAAAAATCTGAAAAAAGGAAGTAGGCAAAAAGGCAAACAATGAGAGGGATAAGGTGTAATGCAAAAGACGTAATTTACGACGAGCCGTTTACGGTGCCACGAAGCAATCGATACCGCGCGTGTGTACAGAAAAGAGCAGGGTAAGATGAAGAGCGTGTGTGTGTATGCGCGTGCGAGGTGTACGTGTACGTTGGAGGTAGCCATCCTTGCATAATCCGATTTCGTCCCCCTTTTCCAGCCCATCCCTTGACAGGCGTTAATGCCCCTCTCTCTCACTCACTCACTCACTCACACACTCATACATACACATACACTCTTCCACCTCAATTGCGAAAATTGCTGGTTTCCTCATCGTCCTCTCGTCTCTCTGCAGCCCGAGTACATTTTGGCAAGCCACTCATAAATTATCGACACACGCTCGTGAAACGTACGGCGTACTTAACATACCTCGTTATTGAATATATATGTATATATTCATATTATATATAGATATATTTACACAACGTAATCTGCATATGTTTGTTTTCACGAAACACATACAGAGCAAACAACGTAGGATTGACCCGATTTCAGCGAGCAGTGATTTGTTCGATTTCGGCTTATCGATCGATTTAAATTCAATCGGCGTTCCGTCTCTTTTCAATTCGACTCGCAATTAGATAATTTTAATATTTACTTTAAAAAACTGGGCTAATGATACAGATTCGCATTCGAGTTTGTAGATTTGTTCCCGATTTGTTGTATGTGAATTTATCTACGGTTTATTTCCTATACGAATTTGCATTAAATAGCAGAATTATCGAAATCGAACACGTTGGCCATTTGGCGTTATACGAGCGAAGTCTAGTTTACACCTGGCCGGACGCTTCGGTGTGGGATCAGCCTCGCCCGATATGTGCTATATCAGAGATTAATTGCCATGCATAATTGATAACTCTCTACAGAGCTATACATATAATATCGATGGTTAGTTAAAAAGTTTTCTAAAATTTTGTACGCTATTTACTATGTGATCATTTTTAGACCCACTGCATCTTATATATATTCATAAATATTTTAACCCCTTGTAGTAAAAGTTGTTTCGCGTAGGAGAAGGTCTAGTCGTCTATTTATGATATTTTGGAACGGGTAATCTCTTCGTACCCTTTTTAACCCGAATACTCGGATGTACAATCCTCCGACAACATTGCCTACGTCGACCCTTTCATCCCACGGCCCTTATTACACATCCTTCATTTTTTTTGACAAGCGTCCAACCTCTTTCAAAGTTGAAATTGCTTCTTAAACTTTTTTTTTAAATTAAACATTCTCGTCACTGGGTAGGTAATATTGAATTTCTTTTAGAATAACGTTTAATATTTTATAGTGTTTTCGGTACATCTGTTCGAGCTTTCTTTTAAATAATAAAACCCTTTCCCTCTGTCTCGTCCTTCTATTATAAAACGCAAGCTGTATATATTCGAGGAAGCGATAGAGCCGACTGTCACAACCTTCGTGTATAAATAATCACTCCGACGTTCAGCAATCGATAAAACTCTAAGCGACTAATAGACCGATTTTCGAGAACGCCTAAAAACAATTTCACCTATCCGCGACTCACATTTAATCTCCCGAAGCGCGCGATTTATCAAATTAGTCATTTAGAGAACTGGAAATTAATTTGTCTAATTTCTCGCTGCCGTGTGATCCACATTGAATGCACGGCCGGGGCTTTCGAATTTCGCGACGTCAAAAGACTTAAACGACGTGCCGAGTTTCAAGGAAATTCGTTTTGACGGGTCTTTTCGAGACCTCGTTGGGACGAAAATTCGCTATTCCGGCGTCGAAATAACAGGAAAACGAGGAGGAGAGTGTGAGAGAGAAGGAAATCGTTTCTCACGTACAGGTCGGAAAAAATTTGACGGAAGTCGCGATTAAGGCTGCGAATTTTTCGTTTTTTCGCTCGATTTGTCTCGACAACCCGGCGAAAATGTGAACGCGTACGAATTGACGGGAGACGCCGGGGAAGGCTTGTCGAATCCAGATATCGAAATTACCAAGAAAGATATGAAAGTCGCAAAGTCGCCCGGAGTAACGGATTTTCCGTCACTTGGATTCCCGAGGAAACGAAAAATGTCACGATGTGCTGTGCGCTAGTGTACAGTAATTTTAGAAGGGTAATTTTTCCGAAAATTTTCACGCCCGAGCGAAACTTGAAGCATTCTCCCAGATTTTTTAAGTTTCTACGTCAAGAAAAACATTTCAAATCGGTTTGATATTTTGTGTATAATAACAGTGAAACAGAGTGGAAATTTTAATTCTAGAAAAGAATTTTAACGAGTATGCATTGTATATTTATTTTAATTTATTACCGCGGGGGGGGGGGGCTGTTATTGAAGTGATGGACAATGCACAGCTGTCGCAATACTATCCCGTCGATCGTATTTCGAATAATGGGTTAAAATCGTTATGACGAGCAGGGACAGATTCGCCGAACAAGCGGATTATACTTAAAAGCCACCTAAAATACACAATGGCTGGACCGCGAAACAATTTATCGCTCGATGTTCGATTGCATTAGCAATGTTGTGCGGGATTATGAGAATCGTGCGAGTTATCTCTTAAAAACCCAATGCTTTGTAGGAGAAAATAGATTCAAATTGCAAAAGTGGATTGGTTTCAGGAAATATTTCTATTATACCGAATATTCGACTATCGATATCAGTCGACATCAAGATTGCAAAGCTGCAATTAAAAAAGTAACAGAGAATTTATTTCAATTTAATTGCATTGGATAAAACGCGATATGATAATTTAAAAGCGACAAATTAGATTTAGATTTAGATTTAGAATAGATTTAGATTAGATTTAGATTTAGATTTAGATTTAGATTTTTTTTCCGCTAAATTTCACGAACTATCTATCCCATCAAGGCCGCGCGATATAATTCTGGGATACTCTGTATAATGAGAAAAAGAGCATAAAAACAAACAAAACAGTTTATCTTGCTAGTGGAAATTAAGAGAATCGGAGCCTGTAATAATTGCAACGTTGGCGCAATGGGATATGCAGTTTGGCTTGCTTCTCTCTCTTTCCTCTCTCTCTCTCTCTCTCTCTCTCTCTCTTTCTCTTCGCTCATTAAAAGCGTCGCGCTAGCAAGAAAGAGAAAAGCGAGATGAAAAGAGAAGATGACCTTTGCGGAGTGTCCGCGTAACGAGCCCGCGGAGACCTTCTTCGGCTCCGTTCCGTCTCTGAATTAAGAACCGTAGAGGAGGAAAGCAAAAAAGAAAGAGAGGAAAAATTGCGCGAACGATGAAATTAAGAAGGCTCCAAGATAGTTACGTGTTGTAGCTCTCGGTGTTTCTGGGTTCAAGCTGCCGGTGCTCTCGCATTGTTATTTTTTCCCCCTCTCTTTCTTTTATTCTCCTCTAGCTTCATTTCTCTCGCCTCGCAAACTCCGAAGCGATGATAAACTTTAATTGGCAAGACTATCTCGCTAATAGTTCTCGTTGCTTCCGCTTCTGGGCTTTCTATCGAGGTGACAGATCGATTTGGAATTTCCCTCATTGGAGCCGACGTTCAAGGAACGAGTTTAATTTTTCAGTCGGAAAAATGGGCGCGAGATCGAAAGAACGAAATGACGAAGAGCGAGGAGGAGCTCAAATGGAATCGCGAATTGAACCTTTGACTCGAGTGAGTCGAATAAAAAGAATCTCGAGTGAGACTTGAGTTTTATCAAGGAATCGTCGTCGGATTTTTAAATCTTGAGTATTCAGTTAGCTCTCTCTCTTTCTCTTCTCTCTAGATATAGCAGGAGCAATATAAAGTCCATGAAACGAGACGGAATATAGCTGGGGCGTCAGACAGCCGGGTAAAAGTCCGTAGTTAAACTGGTAAGCGTTGCGAGCCGGTTTCGCTCTCACCGAAGCGCCCGAACCGGTCTGTTACTCTCCAGCTCAATAACGATTTTCCGGAAACGAGCTACCCACGGCGGTTCGGCTACGAATTTGATTTCCCGCTCAATTTCCCACCGCGTTGCTAGCGCGCCAGCGCGTATGCACGCTTATTTTTTCTGTACTTCTTCACAGACTATATAATACTCTTTCGAGAAATCATTCAAAGAAAGTTGGTCAGGTGAATTTTTTTATAATCTTTAAAATATTTCATACGTCTTTTTACGCTGTATTAATTTTCTTATCATAAGATAGCTAAGAGAGATAATTTTCGTAATATTCCTTGCGTTAATTAAAGAGATCGACCAGAACACGAATTGATCAATTGGAATGGATAGAAGCCACGACCCGACCTCGTGAGTGAATTGGTAGCGATCGAAAGGGGCTCAGAAATCACAAATTCAGATGGGAACGAACCCTCCGCGACATTTCCGCGTGTAAGGTTCGATTAATCGAAACCCGAAATTCGACGATATTATACGTAGCGAAATTCTGTTACCGCGTGAACGCAAATTCGACTTCCGCTCAGTTACCGCGTTCGCTTCTGAACGGTCTGGTGCTCGGTGGACCGTTTTCTCACGAGCATCTGATCCCACTCGTGGCATAATAATTTGCGCATTATACTCCGATATTCGAGATCAAAGTATGTATATCGATTTACGATTCACTATTTTAAATTCGGTATTATTGAACTCAATTTTTTACATATCGTTTATCGATAATCATTTTGTTTCAGTGTTAGTTTCTTAAAAAAACTTGGAGCAAATTAAACACTGACTCAACTGAGATATTGCTCTTCGAATTTAAGGAATATCTTACCTATAACAGTAGCGACAATCAAAAGACTGAGTATGCTCGCCGTGACCACCATGAAAATGAATTCTTGCTCCGTCGCAGTTCCGGTGGACGACCAGGTGACATTTCCGGTATCGTTGAGAGCATCCTGCTCCACGGAGCCGTTCCATCCGGCCGTGACCGACAGGCTCGCGTTCGGTGTCGTGCCGCGAGCCGCCATTCCCCACGTCCACCACAGCTTCTCGCCACCCATCACTATTCGATAAAAAAAAAAAAGGATTGTTATCTACGAAAATCTTCGTGTTCGGACAATTATTCATTCTTTACGCATCGATTACGAAAAAAATAGAGGGACGGCTTGCACCGATAACATTGAAGTATTGTTATTGGAACTGCATTGTGCGGAAAACAAATGAATCGGTTTTCGACATTTCGGGATTATTAACCGTTAATGAAAGCACGGCTCGATTTTATCGACGATGTAAAGAACTGCGCGGATGTCGAAGAACGATGACGCATTACGCCATTTTTCTCCTGATAATGGAACCAAAAATAACATGAATAGTGTTTTTCATAAAGTGTGATATATTGAGAGTGAAATTATGCATCATTCGGTGTGAAATTCGTATTACGAACTTCATCGCGTATTTGCATATCTGTAATCGTTATCTCTGAGAAAAGGCGGGAGCGTTGCAATTACTTGTATCTCAAAATCAAAATGCTAAATTATCTGATGAACGTTCCTTTGCGCAGCCTTCGAGATAAAAAAATGTTTGCAAAATAGACAGTTCAGATTCAGATTGCGCTCGGGGAAGAGCATAAAAAATTCTATCCAGACGTTTCCTCGCTTGTGTTTATCCATTCAAGATAAACAAAGCTTACATATATACTCAATTCGGACCGCGTTAAGCGGTAAGCTCAAGGCGTCGTCACGGTCCTTATTTCATCCCTCGCAGCTTCGTTCGCCGTCCGTTTTGCGGCGCAAAATTCAACAGATAAGCTTCGGTGTTTCCTCCAAAGAAATGAAACAGAGAAAATCGAAAAACTCTCTCGTTCTCGTATACCGCAGCAATTCATTCGGCGAGCGTTCTCCGGAGAAAAATTTTTCACGAAATGAAAAAAGCTTTGAAGGGGTACAACGGGTTAAAAATATATGTACTCATACGGTATTCGAATTCGCGATAGATTCGACCTCTATCTCTGTACACCCTCGGCACTCTTCCCTTTTGACCTTTGAGAGAGAACGCAGAAATGTTATTGCTCGCGCAGGGTAGAACGCATTTGTTTCATCCCTCTCCCGGAATATGTTGGACTCGTATCTCAACAAAAATTTTTTCCCATTGCCGAACGCTCCCGGACTGACAGCCGGATGCAATTTTTTTGATTGAAAACTCTCATCCTGCCCGAAGCCATTTTTCTTTAATGACGAATATAAAATTTGAGGGAAAAAAAAATTTCAACCCGGTTTATAAACTTCTCGATCGCAAATGAACCGTCGACGGGGTATCTCTATTCGCGCCCGAGTTTTATTCCGCCCGGAAAACCCCGACGATCCGGCGGAATAAAATTCGCCGAATCGAAATTGAAAGGTGGATTCATCCGGAAGTATCAAGTGTCTCCTAAATCTCTTCGCCTAAAATCCTCGGACTCTATATTCAATTGGGCAATGCGGAAGTTTGGAGTTTGACTTTTACCGTGGCTCAGAAATGATCCCGCGGAAGCCTAGGGAGTATCTCGGTATTCGTATTTAGATAAAAAATTAAAAGTTGAAATAAACTACGAATTATTTCGGTATGTTCGATCGACATGTACAGCGCCTTACAACTTCTAATAGCGTTACAGCTCGCTCGCAGCTGCGTTGAGAAAAAAAAATTCATAAGCGTTCGTTCTGTCACGTAAGGAAAGTTCTCGGGGAAATTAACGCGCGAGCGTGTCGAACGAGGAAAGTTTCACCCTCTCTATGTGTACAAATCAGAAGACACGTGACATTATGTGTTACGCTCTTTGATAGCTTATTGACCTCGAGAAATTGTTCTCGAGACGGGAGGCGCAGGGTGCTCAGGACTATCGCGATCTACGAAATTGCCCTTAAATGCGTATCTAAATGCGAGACCCTTTCCACCCCAAGAGCCGTTACGATATGGCGCGGTCTGCTGTCCCGAGATATATATCGCGTCTGCCGGGGTCATTAGAAACGGAAGGCACGAGGAACGTCTCGAGGTGAGCCGAAGGGTAGGCACGAACTTTTATCATTTGCTCGAGCATCCCGCGCGCCAAGCGAAACGCGCACGTGTGAATGATGTCGCGAACTGTCGAATCCGTAAATATATTGTAATTTTTGCAACGTTGTTTCATAATTCGCATTAACATAATGTCATGTAATTTATACTGCATTTACGAACAAATTTAAACAAATGAGAGAGGTTGAACATGTTTGATATTGTAACGTTATATTCGATGTTATTTTACCGATATACGATTTAAAAATATATATTTTATTTATGATCGCAATATTACATCGACTTCGCGGTAGTTTGCGAAATCTCCGAGCGGTATAATATCTCGAACTTGATCGATTCCAGTCGAACAGAATACGAGTAGTCTAGCCCCTCTTTTTTTCCTCCAATCCCAGCGCTGACTCTCCACCCAGCCCAGCGCATAAATATCCATCCACGCCGCGATCGTCATACTTTTACGAGCCAAAGTCCGCACGCCGTTGTATTGATATACACCTTCGCTCGTCTCGTTGAATATTTCCGTCATTTTCCCTATTTCTCACTCTCTCCCCCTTCGCCCGTCTCCGTTGTTACCGCAGCCGTTGTCTATAACCAACCAGACTGATATACGTCGCGGTATAAATTTATTATCTCCCTGCTGTGTCTTACGTTTTTATCGTGAGTTTTCCTCGTAAATTCAATACAGCACCTCGCATTATTGCGCTGTAACGCAGTATAATGCTTTTTCTTGTTCCTGCTTTCTTCTTCTTCTTGTTAACGCAACATAAGTTGAACGTTGTGATATGTTTCTTCCACCGTCGACGCTCCGAATAAGAAATCTTCCCGGAGACAGACTTATTCGTTTTCCAAGCTGGACGTGCGAGAATTTCATCGAATCAACCGAAATTTTCCTTCTTTCTATCGAGCATATTTAGCCGATCCGACGGAATTTTTGTGATAAACGTAACTGTTCTGCATTATCTAACTGAATTTCCTATTTCCGTTGGCTAAATCCAGCGGAATATAATCCTCGATTTTATTCCCATTTCGGGAGGAGAATGAGAATTTTATTCTCGACGCACGGGGTAATACGAGAGCCCTCTTTTCGTCATTCCTACCCCCGTAGTTGCGACGGCCCACTCCCCTATACAGCAGCCTTTTATACGGCCACATGACACGGCCCCGAATCCGGGCAGCTGGCACGTGAAAAATGTTCTTCCACTATTCGCGTGCCTATACGATCCCTCCCATCAAACGCGACCCAATTTACCTCAAAGAAGATTACACTGGTTTGAAAGTCAAATCGTGAATCATGTGATGGAAGAACGTACGAGCATCGTATGGAATTAATTACACGTCAGGTGTACCGATTCCTACGTCTAATACACACGGAAAGAATTTTATCCAAGTCGAGAACTCGACTTTCATAGAATCGTGTAATGTCACTGCTCTAGTAACTTCTTGGAATTACAAAAGGCTGCGTTTTATAATAAAGCTGAACTATAGCGAACTTCTCGCAATTTTTAGGTCAATTAGAAATTTCCTCGTTTCGAATTAGTTGTGATAGCACAGTTCGTCTGTTCACGATAGATAAGTCATCATTAAGATCCTGTTTCGGTGTAATATCGAAGTTCTCTTCTCAACAAACGAGCTGAATAATGCGCGTACGTGACGCTCGGCAATAGACAGGTCGTTAAAGTATTCGGGCCTCGAGGTGTAGCTTCCTCGAACGGTTCTCCCTACCCCTTTATGGCTGTTTGAAGTTCTCGGAATGGAGAGATATGGCAGAAAGGGGAAGAGTTATGTTGCATACGATTCCAAGTGGAAACAACGAGTTCTCATGCCGGATAGCTGATTCTATGATTCTCGAACTCGAAAACAACCAGATAATAACTGGCGTAACGGATTCGTTGGCGTGGAAAATTATCGAACTGCGATAAGTGGGGTGATTTCTGTTCCACGTCGAGGTGTGTCGTCGAAAAATAGGAATCAAGCGTGATCGCGGAGGATAAAAAAGCGTCGAAGGAAAACAAGAAACGCGAAACCCATTTCGCATTCCGCGAGCGTGAGTTCGCGTAAAACCGATCGGCCAATTGAAACTTTACGAGCGGAATCGGATTCACGCTGTCTATTAGCCGACGGCAATTTCTATTTAGTCGGAAGCGAGAGACAATACAGACCGCGCTGTGGTTCGAGCCAATTCGATTCCATAAGAATGGGCGTTCGTTCGATATTCTCGTTAAGCAAAATCGTAACTGAGTATTTTGAAGAACGATGGTTCCTGGAATAACGTCTTTATCCACGAGAAGACTTACGTCACCGGAAGGGATATCCCCATTAAGAGAAGAGAGAGCCAAAGTACATGACAATATGTGTCTTGAAAACGGTTATAATGGTAAACCTTACAAGTGTATCTTCTTTCATCCATTCTTCGGAAAGTAGGCAATTGGACAATTCGTATAAATGAATATATAGCGAAGCACATTTTGTTCACGTGATGCCGTATACTCCTCGAAATGAATTGCATCTTCGTATTGTGTTCAAACGTTACGTATTGACGAACAACGTAATACGAAAGAGAATATTGTCATCAAGTTCTATAATATTTCTATTGAATTCGTACGGAGAAAAAATAGTTTTTCAACTATCAATCAACCGAATTTTTACTTTTTTGCGTACGTTTAAGAGAATATTATTTTACCTATCAATTTTGTTCTCAAATATCTATTACGCTTATTAGTATTTTGAATATATTTCGTATAGTGGTATCAATGGTTTCTCGAGTCACAATCGCCTTTATGATTGATCGAAACAGCGGAATGAGCAGATGTGTACATATATCCGGATAAACCAGTCTCTGGTTTGTCTACATACAGAATGCGGGCTTATAATCGGTCAAGCATGAAGACGCGGTAAGGATAGGTCCGTATTGAGATAACACAATGTCCAACTTGTGGAAAACTAATTTTTAAGTAAATCTGTCGCATGAACCTCAAAATCAATGAATTTGAAGTCCAAAATATTACACCAATCGTATCTCTTTTATTAATAACAATTGTATAAAATTATTGATTTCCACTAAGAATTTCTGTAGTATATAGAACTAACAGTTGCCGATACAAACGTTCTATCACGTAGCCAGTCAATTTTTTTCTCTACCAAACTCGAAACTGCATCAATCTTCATTACTGAATAAAGATGTACTCGCGAGCTATTCAGACTCTGCGAAATCGAGAAACTCGATTTTCCGGACGTTTAAGATCGAAAGGAGTGAAAAAAGAAACATATTTTTTTTACCTCATAGGAAGCATTAAAATCCACTTTTACGATTTCTCGCGCGACTTTTCTCGTCCCCCGCTCTGTCCTCTAGCGATATAACAAAGTTTTACGGCGCATTAAGTGCGATTCAGTGGCGAACCTGTAAAATCGCCCGTAATCGCGAGATGATAAGTAACATAAGAATACAAACTACTGAATATTAAAATTCTTCGACCGTGAGAATATTCGTCGTGTACGTTCGAGTGGGGTACACCGAGCGCACGGTCCATTTGAATTTATGAATTTTCATAGTCGAGTTCTTCGCGATATCGTCTTGGAATTAACGGAAGATTTCTCTCTCGTTCGAGTTTTAGACACTTGAATAGATAAAACGGTGAGAAAAAAGGGGTAGATCGATCGTGCCTGAGGTAATTAAACGTAATCGTTGGAGGAGTAGAGAATTAGCGTAGGCGGCAGTCGCGATAATTTACTTAATCCTTTCACTTATAATTACCGTTGTAGTCTGGCCTTCAATTAAAATTCACAGTAGTTTGGATTAGTAATCTAAAAAATTGTCACGCGCAAAATATTTCGGAGTATAGCCTATATACGTTCGACATAGTTTGGACGAGCTTTCAATAAAATCAACGCGAATCGAGGTCGACTTTGATCCGTGCTTCCGACACCGATACGACAGTGTAACGTAAATGTTGATAATTGCGGTGCGGTATCGATTCCGATGACGTTTCAACGACCATCTAACGCGGGATCGAAGCACTCGACGCCGATGCCGTCGTTAATCGGCGCCCCTCTCCGATTTATTAAAACGATCGAAACGAGCCGAGCTACCGTGTCCATTGGCCGAACCACGTACGCCTGCATAATGAGCGCATCGGCCGAATTTCGTTTCAATTTTCCCGCTGAAAAACATATTCCCATCGCTTTTTTCATTTCGATCTCGTGATTTTTCAATACTGAGAATTGGACCTTTGTTTCGAATCGACAGCGCACGGCGAAATTGCATATTTTTAAACGCAGAATTTGCAATCGGAGCGATTTATATCCGAAATTGCAAACTCTCTAGGCGAAATTCGAAATTCGAGGAGAGAATGTTTGCGATACCGACGTTTCGTCTATTACGTCAACGAGTAGAGCACCCCCGTGTCGACTGCAATACGCGCGCGCGTGGATTGTGAACCCGTGTCTGATGAAATTATCTACAAAGCGGCCGGGATTGACGCCAGATTACATCGTCGAGACTGTCACGGGACGCGAATACAGTCACCCCCCTTCCCGTCTCTGATCCCGCAGCACGTCAGGCACGTCGTTGGGCTCCGCTCCTTGCGCAAGGAGAGGACCTCGATGTTCTGGGTTATAAAACGATGTATTCTATAGGGTGTCTTGGCAGATTTAGTCTTAAGGTCCTCAGAGAGATTCGTCATTTACAAAATTTTAATCTGACACTCAGTGGGAACGTTATTTAGTTTCGAGCGTAATCTTTTAGGGGTACTTGTTGGAACAAAAAGCTTCTCAGTTACACTTTATCTTTATAAAGCATAGAATGTTAGTGCTTGAACACGATTGAATTTCAATCTCGATATATGACCAATCGGACCTCATTTTTCGCCCGCTCGCGAAAATGTTTATTCAATTTAATTTTAAGCCACTATCTCGAGCTCCAATAAAATGACATCTCATCCCACGTTCGGTGAGAAAATTGCTGCGGAATCGAGTGGTTACTCGGACTAAATTCGACTGGTACATTACTCAAATTAATCCGTGAAAACCGGACTGTATCACGAGGGGTTGCTCGTAAAATTCGTCTCGCTAATCTCGGTGCCGTAAAAACCCTCGTACGACAGAGTGGAGGGGTTGAGTACGTACGAATTGGTCGATGAAAAGCATCGTACGAATGAAATGGGATTTCAGGAAAAGAGAGAGAGAGAGAGAGAGAGAGAGAGAGAGAGTGCTCTCCTTTTCACGATCGAGCTCGCGGTAATTTTCCGCGTTCGCTCTCACGCGACCCTCTCGCTCTCTCGTTTTTAACGCCTAGCGTTATATAGCCAGCGTGCAACACGTTGCTACACGGTTATCGCGTGTCGGTGCCGTTTACGCTTATTATTAAATCATGCGCGCGATATTTCGCTGAGTGTGTGTACGCTCGAGTCGCGTGTCCGCGCCCGATTTCAGTCCGCGGCCACGCCCACGAATTTTGACGGAAATCGAGCACCGTAGTTTCGCGGGGGAGTACAGTCCGGTTATCGCGAAAACAACGAGGGGGAGAGAATTTCCCGAAGAGCCCCAGAGTTGAAAAAGTACAGACCGAGCGAAGTAAAATTGAGAAAAGTTGGCGAGACTTGCGCTTTTCAGCGCGAATCCAGTTCGGTATAAGTTCTCGTCTATCGACTCTCGCTCACTTTCCTCTCACCTCGCTCGCTCTCTTTCTCACACTCGGACGACAGATCGCAACGAGCCGAATGCCGACAAGTTCCTTCCAAGAGTGTTCTGTTGATGAACGAGAGAATGAGTCGGAAGTTTCGAGAGAGGGAGTTTCGCGAGATACTCCGCGATTAACTTAACTTTCCGCAATGACGGTGACGAATATGACAGAGGGTTTGTTCGTCGAATGATAACTTTGTACGTTTTTCTTATGAAGAGTCATTATTTATAACGATTGACGAATGATGGTAATGATAACAATGACAATGATACATTAAAAAAAAGTGATAGTTTGATAACGAATAATAACGATAATGAGTAATTAATCAATAGAAAATTTCTTATTGGATGAAATTTTTATCCTGCTACTGAATGGCGTAGACTCTTCTCATTGAATAACTATGCGCGGATGGGAATAATTATTGCCGCGGTTAATAGGCCGAAACTCTAGAGGGCGAAGAGTGAAAAAAAAGAAGAAGTACGTTCAGGAATTCAGCGAACGACGTGCCAGGCGGGTAGTACGCGTGACTAGATTTACAGAGGAGGCAGTTTCTCTATATCTAGGCCGTTTCGTCTTCGCACACTCTCCCTATCTCTCTCTCCATTCTTCGAGCTTCTGATTACCCTCGGGGACGCAGGAGGACCACAGCTATTCGTGAAATCCGAAGATTTCGGTAAACAGAAATTTTTCGTTTCCGTCGAACATTGGAAAGGAAATTTTCCTTTGAAATTGACTATACATTTATTCTAGTTTACTTTTTTTTTACCATTAATTCCTCGGTATTTACCATTTTTATAGGTCAATTATTCCGAGCGTCTCGCGCAAGCTGCAACGTTTTTCCAAATTAATTCTAGGTCATATAAATGCATGAGATCCTGGAAAATCAGCGTGGAAAAAATCCCAACGGCGAAGTACATACGCGAGGTTTCCGTGCGCACGCGAAACGTGTACGTCGTTAGCGATTTCTGCACTTCCTTCCCTCCCCTGTTCCCCCTTCCCCCAGTCGTTCGCCTCAAACTGCCCGTCTAAGGTGTTTTCCGCCACCAGAAATCGGAAAAGTGTTCTCGCGTTCTGGCTTATATTAAGCGGAAATGGCGGTCGTATATAGTCGCGAACGACCCGAGTAGTCATGATTGTGTTTTTCAAGACTCTCTCAGCGAGTCGTTAAAAAAAAACGCTTTTTCGCTTTTCGTTAGTGAAAATTGGGTAATGAATGAGAGTTGTGATTCTCGAATGAATTGCAATTATTTTTTGAGAGTTGAGAAATAGAATGAACATATTTTAGCCATATTGAGACTGATGAAATTAGTCACGTACGCGATCGCGAGATCCCGGTTTTTTTTTTAAATTGGTTTTTCCTCTTAATTTCCCGTGACGAGTATGCGCGGAGTCGATGCGCTATAAAAACGAACTGGCGCTGTATGGGTACGAGATTAAGCCGCTGGAAAACGGGACGCGCGCTCTCGCGTAGGGGGTGGAGAGGGCGGGTATAGATTCACTTGCAAATGAGCGGAAACTCTTACGAACAATGGCTGAGAAAGTATAAGAGGTCTCTCTCATTCTCTCATTAACCTAAATACTTATTACCCGCCTCGGTTCTCTCGTTAATTCTAATAATTAAGCATGGGATATAGCCGTAAATTCGAAGCTGTGTAATTGAGTTGTGTGTTCGACTAGAGAAGCTCGGTATTCGATTCAAATCGATTCTTTATCTAATTTTTATATCGGATACCTGGAATATTAGTTTGGGATACCCTGTATGTATTCTTCATCTCAGTTCGTTCGAAAACAAATGACATAAAAAATATCCTCAATATGCAGATCGTAGCACGAGGAATAATAAACGGTATTAAAAAAAAAGTCGATTCCCCGTCACGATTGCAACGCGTCGTCGGGATTAACGAACGCGCAACGCGTTATTGTTGCTGGGAAATTTGTGTATTCGTGCAATATGTATTCTCTCTCTCTCTCTCTCTCTCTCTTTCTCTCTCTGGTGACGCGACGAGCGCTCGCCTTATCGCGCTCGTTCGCCATGATTGCGACTACGTGCCCGCGAGTAAGACTGATTGCGCGTACGTGCGCGCGCACGAGACATCGGACGGTTTTCGCGGAAAATCCGCCCTTTCCGAAGGAAAACTCGAGGCAAAAGGAGAAAAAACGGAACGGGAGGAAAATAGTGTATCGTACCATGGGACAAAAAATTTATATACCATCGCGGGCGAGTTAACGTGTAATTCGACTGCTCTCTCTCTCTCTCTCTCTCTCTCTCTCTCTCTCTCTCTCTCTCTCTCTCTTTTCACCCCCCGTACGATACGTGACAAATTTTCCGTCCTTTTCCGGAAAATCGTTGTACGTATCGCGTGGGACCGTTGGACGGAAAATCCGCGTGAAAATTTTATGCATATTGGTATTGAAAATTGATGAGAACGAGAATTGTAAATTTCATGAAATAGCCAGTTTTAATAACGCAAATGCACATTAGAGCTTCGCCGAGTCTCGGGAATACTCGCGCATCTGCATCCGTGTGTTCGTAACGAGGATATAATACAGGCGGAATAAAACGAGCCGACAAATACACGGGCAATAACGAACGTGGGCGTTCCGATAAAATGCTTTTGTTGCGCTGCTCTAGGCGCACCCGAGTATACACAGAGCGACCAAACAAGACATCCCGCCGGTATGAAAGCAACGTACGCGTTCGCCAACTTTTCAAATAAAAATTGTTCAGTAGGTACTTCATCGCGAACGGAAGGTAAAGAGAGAGAGAGAGAGAGAGAGAGAGAACGAGATTCATCGGAAAATAGGAGGAAGAAACTCTCCGAAGCGTCTGTCTTTTTAAAGCGGCGTTATTAAACTCGTTTGAGAATTTTGTTAACCGCTCGTTTATTAGACGGACGATAATAACGACGCGAGTAACTGAAATTGTATTCCATCATAACGGCATAATGGACTCGTTACGTAACCGTACGTTTAATTATCCCGAATGGATTTGGCCATTCTTTTTTCATCGACGCCAACCGTATTCCATCTCGATCGTATGGGTCAATGTGCCCGATAAATGAGCTTTATTCGAGACAAAGGATTCTTTTATCAAAATTATATCGGTGGGACGACGTTGCAATTTTTCCTTCTGAAAAAGGAAAAATAGAGATGGGGGATAAGACAAGCCCGCTCGTTCTTTCACTGGCAAATGTACGGTGAGTCGACCCATATATCAGATATATGTATATCAAAGTGGTCATCAACCGGAAACGAGCGCGTCGACGTCAGTCCTGCCATTCGATATGCACGGGTTGATTGCACTGCGGTTTTCTGGCTGACCCCACCCGTCGTATTCCACTTTCTTTCTCGGAATACACGTCATTTCATTCTCGACGAGAAAAGCGGATTCATCTTTCTTCTTATTATACTATACGTCTATCAGTATGAAAAAAATTTAATTACGCATCGATATATTTTTCAGATTTTTCTTCCCGTTGTTTCTTCGATGTTTCCTCTATTTTGTCTTTGCGGTTGTAAAATTGCTTTATTATTTTTTTGTAAAAAAAAAGTATCAGAAACGATGGCAATTGAAACGAGTGCAGTCACAGCTTCTCGTTGAATCGCTTCGTTTTGGCCGTGTCACGCGGAGGTGAATACGAGGGGATGTTTCGGGTGATCGTGGATCGCGACCAGCCCTATAATATCAAATTTTCCGTTAAAAGCCTCACACCGTCACGGACCGACGTCATAGTGTTCGAATTCCACGAGGGGATGAAAACGAACATTACCCGATAGTTGTGAAGAGAAGAGTCAAAATCGTTTCTGATTGTTTAACGAAAAACTCGAATAGCTCGGAAACCAGGCACGGTAAAAAATAATAAAAAGCACCGTTTTGCCCAGAATTTCGCTACTTTCGCACAAAACGACAACGGTAATTCCAGGACACACGGTATATCCAAATAACGCAAAATGTGGGACGATGAAAATAGATAAAAAAGAAGCGAGGACGTTAAAGGGTGAGTTACAGGACACGCACGAGGGTAGTGACGCAGATGTAGGTAGCAAAAAACGCAGTCTAAAAACATAATGAGAGCGGAGAGCTGGCAGGAGTGGGAGGAAGAGGTGGCGAAGAAAAAATATAACTCACGCGTTATATAACCCAACATGGTTTTTGCGCTCGAGTCGCGGGAGCTTCCTATACCGATTATTTATAGGACGATGCTTTACCTCGGACGTTACATGACTCTTTTCGTGCATGAACGTAACGATCCGCCCGTTCGGATATAAAAGATTCGGGGCGAGGAAAAGCGGTGAAAAGTCGGAAAAGTTTGAGTAGAGAATGCGGATAATGAAAGGGGATCAAAGCCAACGGCGAGACGCAAAGAGCGTTTCGGTATTTCGAATAGAGATGGGAAAAGTTGAAGGCGAGGTGGGAAAAAAAGAATTCACGCGTTACCTTCGCCTCGTTCGTAGAGATGACGTAGGAGCATCGGGGGGATGCCGAGGGGGAGGGGCAAACTGCATTGAGAACGAGGAGTCGCAATTCATAGCGATGCGCTCTTTCTCCTGGGACTCCTTACAGAAAAAAGAACCGAGACGTTAAGACGTTTATAACGTAGTGCTCTCTCCCAGTCTAATTTAATTTAAATCGCGGCGTGGCGTTGAATTTAAAGAACTTGTACGAGCCTCTAGAAAGCGGTAAGCTGTTTCTGAAATGGCTATTATATTGCTGGGTTTTATCGCGAAAATCTTTCGAGGGAAATGTCGAAGACTTATTCAAATTTTATCCAAATGTTTGTCTCGATTCGACTCGATCGTACGAGTGCTCGCAAATCTATTCCGGAAGAGCGAAAATATAAAATTCTACAACGTTAGGTTCGAATCGCAACGTACAAAGGATTATCCGGCAGAATTTAGCCGAGCTGTAAACTACGAGTCGAGATTAAATTTCCTTTTTTCCACATTGATGAATACCGTGAGTTATATACGCGGGAGCTCGCGGTTGTAGAACGTCGTATAGAACTGTCGAGAAGTTCGTTTTTTCGTTACCGAGCGGGCAGCTTTACCCAATAGATTTCTCGGTCGAGGTTTTTTTATCGCAGCTACGAAAAGGAAGAGCCCTGGCGGGACGGAGTCGATGGCGAATCGCGATAGCGAGAATGGTAGTTTACGTTTGTAATTGACTGTAATTGCCGGTAATCAGGGTGAAAAATTGAGCCGTTCGCGAGCGGTCGACCGAAATTTATCTCTCCGTAGAAGGTAGAAGAGTTTTATTAACCTATTCAATTTCTTTCCTTCTCGATATCCTCATTTTTCGACGCTACTCTACGAAATTCCCGAGCTAGCTCTATGCTTGTCCCACGCGCATGCTAGTTTACGTAAGTTCAATGCAGTTTACGAAACGGGTGTATTGGCAATCTCATGTCGTGTATCATACCGCTTTATAATTATTAATAAGCTTAACGTGAGTAGCGTCAGATGTCAGTTGTTGCACGAAAGAAATTTATGAGCTCTACGAACCATTCGGCAAAAATTATAGTTAGATTTTTTTTAGTAATAAATATTATAACTAATTACTCGCTATATTCAAAATAGCGAATTTCATAATATTTCGCAATTATGAAGAACCAAGCCAATGAATATAACACAAAAACCGTGTATATATTTTTTGGATTGAATAACTGCTTTGTTCAATTATAGCGGATAAAGCTTGCGTCACACGTACTCGATTCGTTCGGAAAGAAGAAAACAGGAGTACAATTACCATTGTCCAGGGTAGAGTTAGCCACAATTGGGAGTAAAGGGCTATACTATCGCGTTACGTACTACGTTCGGTGGTTTAGTTGCGCTGTTCTCGACCCGGAAATCAATTTCCAAGCCGTTCATCGTTTTTGGCCGATTTCCAACGAGCGCAGTAGCACGCGCAGCCACTGCTTCTCCGTCTACAATACGAGCTGAGAGCGTTAAAAAGATTCGATACTTATTATTGTTCCCCGTTTAAAAGAAGCTCGTAAAGATTTATCCGTGTTTATTTACTCTTTCGACGAGAAAAAGAGAGAACCCGGTAGAGAAATCTACGACAGGTAGACGTAAAACTGAACTTCCAATTGACATAATACGACAAGAGAAGGATAAATTAATTATCAACTTTGTCGAAATGCGTTATAATGTCATTGCATGGCTTGCATTTAGCGCAATACTATGGTGCACGTAGAATCGAATTGAGTAACTACGAGAATTAATTGCCTTGAATCGTTACGGCATTTAATTAACTCTGGGTCCGGATGACTAACGCGAATACATTTCGATCGAATGGGTAATCTATGATTAAGAAATTCAGAATCGAAATTCGGTGCCGATAAAATACGTTTTAATCGGGTAATTTTGTATGGAAATCAATTATGAATCGCATTTTTTACGGATCAGCGGAATAACACTTTAGCAAACGACTTCGTAAAATACAGTAAAATAAAACCGAGTACTTCCAAAGATATTTGATTTACATACAGCTGAAAATTCGCGAGCTTATTTATCGAATTCCGCATATCTTTTAATAAGTATTGCTCAACGAATAATGGGGTAGAAATTTATTGTACTCTCTGTGGCATCGTGCAATAAATTGATCCCAATCCTGATAAAGCTGGATGTTCCAATAAATTTATTACAAAAGGCATTCACGTTGCGTTCTGTGCGCGCTGACCCACCAACGAAATAAAACGCGTAATCAATTGGATTTTTTTTTACTAATGGAACGGGATGCAAAATTTATTCAGAACGTGAGAAATAAAGAACGTGGAATTATAAATCTAAAATACCATTGCTGAAGTACTGCCAGTAAGAAAAATCTTATCTCAAGGGCGAATAAATAATACCGTAATCTTCTCGAGCGAAGGTCCAAACGTTTTCGTAAGAAACTAATTATTTCAGTACCGATCCATTAAAAATTTGCATAATTTTTTGCGCCCTGCAGAACGATTAACATTGCGAACGAAGGGCAGTTTATCAAATCCAGGGACGATAAAGAGAAAATTAAAAAGAAACAACCAGCGGAAGATGAGCACGAAAAAAGTCTCTGAAAGGTACTAGATTAGCCTGCTATTCGTGGAAAACGATCGCGTAATCTGTCGGTAATCGGCGCGACCCAAATATTCAAAAGGTTAGAGGTGAAACCTCGAAATGAAAATTACGGGCAGTCGAGTTGATCGAGTTTCGAGAAAATATCGATCGGTTCGGTAGAACACCGCGAATTAGTTTTTCGGGGTCGATGCGTTTAATCGGTGTGACTTTTTCCATCGCTTATCATTCCGACGGAGACAATGCGCGATTCGAGCGGAACGATCTCCAGCTTCTAACGCTATTGATGTCCACACGTGTGCGAGCTTAATCCCGCGCCGTTCGCGCGTGGCGCGCACAAAGGAGTCGATCGCACGAGCGGCCGGCTCATCGATTTAGTTATGTACAAGCCGCTCAGTCTCTCAAACCGATACGAAACGCGTGGATTTTGGAATTTCAATCAAACGATAGGGAAGCACGCCGCGCCAAAGTATTTAAGTTAATTTGACGAGTTAACGCATCGCTGACCGTACAAAGCACGAGATTCTCGCTTAAGTGCCCGGGTTAACTTTGTTCAAATTGTTTGTTACGTGTTTCGAGTTTGTTAAACGGTTTTTAATGCGAATTATTTTTCATACCGGGTGAGCCGGAATAATCGCATAGACGAAAAACGTGTTGCCGGCTCCCCTTGCCATGTCGATTACGTATTTCACGAATCGAGGCTGCGACACGCGAACGTACAAATCCGCTCGTATACATTCGCCAGCGAGGGATTAAATCGAGGAGTCGGGTAACGTCTGATCAAAGGGAATTACCATAACTGCCCTAATCCAATCACCGTCGGGGCTATCTCGACATCTTCGAAGAAGCACGCTTACAGGATACTCGAGTAGTCATTCTCGATCATCGAGTAGCTCGTTAATGAAATTTCTCCGATCGTCTCGAGTTCCGGATGAAAATACGGAATTCCCTCGAGGCGGAATTTCGAACCTCTTTGATTTAATTCTTTTACACAGTCCGGCCCGGCAGCTACAATATCGTTTTATTAAAAACAAAATCGATTTTACCTTCAAAGCTCTTAATTTATAAGGAAGGGGGTAATTCGTGCTTATTTAACGCAGTACGGCGAGCTCGAAACGACGAAATAAAATTCTCGCTCTTATTTTTCCCTCTCGTACTAGGCTTTGAATTTCGAACCTCGCAATTGTGTTTTCCGGATATATACCGCGGAAAGGTACATAAGAGTAGGTGTCGTAGGTCGTTCGTCGTAAAGTCGGTACACGGCAACTCGAAACTCGGGGCTTTTACCGTGAAAACCGTGAGGAATCGAACGAGTGGGCATAAAAATTGAATGGCGTTTCGAGTAGTGTGGCACTTCGTGGCTGCGGATCGTTACCTTCGTACGTGAGCGTTATTCCTTGTTCGAGCGCATTATGATTAATATTTCCGCTCGGACCGAATTTTCCACCTATCTTCTCCTTAGAGGAGACACGGCCTTTTATTGGGTTACCGAATTTCACGAAGCGAACGTCTCGTTGCTTTTATTCGCGACGGGTCAGTATCGAGAACGTCGACAACGCTTGTCAAGTGTCTCTTTTATGATACCGCTGTTGTAACTCCACAGAGTGTATCTGATATTATATTTACAAAGGCGAACACTATTGAGTATTTGGTTCACCGTGTAAATTCAAGTTAAACGAAACGATAACAGTAAAAAATAAATACGCGATAAAAAATACTTTGTAAATGTTAATTGGAGTATACGAGAAAGTAGAAAAATCTTATGTGCTCAAAATCAACACTCGGGATCTATGTTATTCTCCTAGACCTATAAAAATGTATTGAGTGCAGCATCATCCATCGTGCAAGCATCCATTTAAGGATTTATGACTTCCCTCCAATTGAATAACAGCCAAGACTCGAGGATGTTTATCAGAATAGAATCTCACCGCTAAATCCTGAAAAGTACGTTAGAAGCCCAATACGTGCGCGTTCACTCGCTCCACCACTTCCCCCTTTCATCTGTTTGAAAACCGTGAGTCTCGCGTATTCTCTCGACTTCTTGGCGAAAGAAGAATAAAGGGATGAGAAAGAGAGATATATAACACGCATGTGGGATCCGCTCAAGCAGGGACACAAAGCCTCATCCCTAATCCACTCCGACACGGTTCGTGTAGCGATAAGGAAATATTGATTGTGACGTACAACGGCAGTCGTGATTTTTTTTTCACGAGAAAGATCGATAGAATACCGCAAAGTACAGCCTTGAAAATCTGAGATGCGTGTCGTATCGAATTATAAATCCTCTTCGCTCTCTTACCCCCTGTAGGTATATCAAAGAGCTCTACTTCGTTAAGAACTTCAACGTCGAATTATTGAGACGCGAAGGCACCTTGTCGAGTAAATTTTCCGGCTGTACTACTTGGACAAAGAATATTCAGGCTCTCTCATTTCGTCGTCTATAAGAGCTGGTTATTTTGAGGAAAGGTCCCCTCTTCTTCCTGTTTCGCTGCATCAGAGGCCGTCATTCGTAAGATAGAGAGGATATTACAATTTTCAATCAAGCTTCGTTACATCAGCGAGACCGCGAGCTGAAAAGCACTCCTTATTTCTATAAAAGCTGACTGCAATATCGTTTCGTTGCCACAATTTCACCATCCTATCACTACCTCCCCCTCTTTCTCTCTCTCTCTCTCTCTCTCTCTCTCTTCCTCGTCCCCTCTCATTCTTTTCCGCAGTCTTTTGCGTGCTAACGTCAATGGCTCCAGCCGAAACACCACGCGAGGGCTACACATCCACGTCGACATAAATAATTCGATGCTAACGCGGAAGCATAAATTTTCGTGGGCTCCGGGTGACGTTCGCGTCGATAAAATTCGTATAGCGCGTACTCTGAAAGCAACAGGCTCGAGAAAGCCGTACTGCACGTCGTTACCTCGCATACTCGGTGTCCCTGAAGTGTACTCGGAGTTATACGGGGTGTTTAAATAGAAACTCTACAAAACAACTCAGACGTAAGACTGAACTCAATAATAAGAAAAATAGAAAAGAGTTATTTCTCATAAGAATTTAACAATTTCTTCAATAGAAGTATCAAGAATAAATCATACTCGCTTTTCAATATAAGCTCTACCACGTTTGCAGAAAAAAAAATAAAATTTTTCTTTCTTCAATCCGATTACGTTGTACCAAAGTAAGACGCGTTCGTAAATTCCCCGCGACAATTTCCGAAAGAATAGACTCGGAAGCAGGAAACGGAGATAGAGGCAAAACCCGTTCTTCAGAAATTATGCAGTCGAAGGACACCCCGTAGATATCCCGGTGGGTGGTTGCGGGTACACGGTACCTCAGGACAAAGTGTCTTAGTTATGGTAGGACGGAATCGTCGGCCGTTATACCTCCTAGCTTCGGGTATATCGCGATGACTCGCCGTTACGTGCTTCGCCGCTTCGAGCAGCCACCCATTGTGTTGCCCTCTCCCTTCCTCCCCCCTCCCCTCCACCCCCTCTCTCTCCCCCTCACGTTCTCACTGCGTTTCCACCGCTGATCCCACTTCATAGATATTAGAATTAATGATCCGAGGTGGTTATACTTTTACTTGGATACAATTTCACGGATCCGGAGTCGAGTTATTAGTTCGGGGCACACACGTGCGAGATCTCGAATTCTCTCGGGGAACGACGTTACCCATTAATCGCGGTCATATGAGCGATTCGAAACTGATAAGTACCGATATTACTTCGAAACGTTTGTAGACGATAGCGCGGAGTTCCTATTAATAGCGAAATTCGTTCGTCGATGGTAATTAAACTCTTTTTGCGGATTCTACCCCTCTTGATATTTGCACTTCGGTACAAGGTTTATCGGATAACTCAACGCGAATTATCGGACTTCTGATTTTTCTATATAATAACGGAATTCGCCCTCTGTATTTACACAGCGAATGGAGGGTGAAAAATCTCGAGAGAGTGCAAGAGTTATTCATCGATGAACCAGTTAACGCAACCCAATTGAAGTTTCCGCGCGCATTGTTCGTATCGAATCATTTATTGTCGATATTTTGAATGGATTGTCTATAAATATCACTCTCGTTCCTTTCTGCTCGCGTGTATACGTTAAAACACGCGGATAAATTCCACGTACTCCGAAATTACACCGGATATGTAATTTATTAATTTCAATTTGCTCAGGGCAAGCGTTGCTCGACCGAATTATAATTTTCAAACGCTTTATCAGAAATGTCGCGTACGATGGGGGAGGGGGGGAGGGGCGAAAAACGAATGGGAATAATAGAATAACGCGACTCGTGCTTGATTTTCATAAAACGTAACGCTCTCGGTCTCATAGACCGTTGAGTTACAGTTGCTTTGCATTATGTATGAAATCTAGAGAGATACGGCACCTCCTAGTCGTTCTTATTCGTGGAGAGCAAACGGAGGGAGAGAAAGAGGAAAAGAGAAAAAAAAACAAGCGACGACCGAAACATATTTATAGCCGGTTATTCGAGCGGAAGAAGGAGCGAGCGTTCGCCGAATTGGAATTGTCCGCGAGAGTGGAAGAATTTTTTAATGTACCCGCGTTCTCGAGAGGCGCGAATCGTTCCGAAACTCTCGGTAATTTTTCAACCAACGCGGCGAAGTAATTCCTCGGTGCGTGTAATCCGGTTACACTCGACGAGTTTCGAAACGACGCAAACCGTCGAGTGTAACTCGCGAGGTATATATCGGCCGGCGATTTTTAATCAAGTAGAGAGCGGTCTCTCGCACGCGAGTCCGTAGTAATTACACGCGGGATTTAACGCGAGAAATCGCCGCGAGTTTCGTAATCCCGGATTGTATTGTGATTAACGAGCGAGTGTTTGCCTTCGTCGAGCGTTACTCTTGTAATTATATCAACGCCCCTCGAAGAGATCTCCGAAATGACATTTTGACATTTCCAGAGGAAATTTTTCGTTAACACCGAGTAGACGAAAAATAAGTTGACGAGAATGAAATGAAAACAATAAATTATATCGTAAATAGTATTAAATTGTTCCCAACGAATCGTATAGGGTTCGATGAAAACGTACGTTAGAGTACGGACAGGAATTGAATGGATTCATTTTTGTGGGAGTTTTGTACGCAATTTCGCGTTTTTTCCGTACGAGAAAACCGACTGAAAGAACGTACGGGACAAATAAACGGGCGAATGCATTCGTTCGGTGTTACATTTTGTATTTTAAACGCGAATAAATCAAGATAAAAAGCCGCACGCGCGCTGCACGATGGGAGAATTCCTTTTCGCGGGCGAGGTTAACGCCGGTAAAAACTGCCACAATACTACTGGCGAGAGCTCTCCGAACGGATTTCGGGACGTTTAGCGGCGTATCGGACCGCGCGCGTTCAGAATTCGCGATCGTTTTCTACATTCTCCGTTCTCTCTCCTCTCTCTGCTCTCGCCCTCTTCGTGTACTCTACCAATCGCGTTGTTTTCAATTTCTCGACCACCCGCGACGAGGTTATTTATAAACGTAATCCCCGAAGTGAATTCCTCTCTTTCTCCTCTGCTACGTACTTGGTGTTCTAGTTCAACAGTAGATATATTATAGACCTTGAAATTGAACAGTTTCTCAATTAACAAATGCACAGAATTTCGCGTTGCGTTCATCCGTTCGTTCGAACTAGGACACCCTGTGCATTAATATAATCTATTTATACATACGATTGTATACGTATATTTTTTTTCAATCCGCCAGAACTGACATTTTTTGTGGAATTCATTAAACGCGCACGATGCAATTGTGATTTTACATCGTCGAGAATTGGAAAACTGACGTGTAATTTAACGTACATATTCATGGAGTTTTTCAGGCATCAAGAGAGAAAGAGCCGTGTGTAATTTCATCGACGTCCAGTTTCGTCGTAATGTCGTTCCGGGAGTGAGCGTTATTACTTTTATGAGTCATCGTATCGGACGATTTTCGAATTTTCGAAATCCATTTTCCTGCCCGAAACCTGAAATTTCGAATCTATTTCCATCGTGAGCAGCGAAGAAATTAAAAAATGAAAATCCTTCGATATCCTCCGTTTCGAGTGCCAAATTGAAAGAATTTAGATTCCAATTTGAGTAATGGATGTTCCTAAAAAATACGATCGATGAATTTCACACGATATGTACATCCGAATGCTACAATAACGACGTTAAATTTACGACGCGTTTTTACCCGATAAGCGCAGGGAAATTTCTAGCCGAGTAATTTTGACGAACAAGCTCGAAAAGTGCGCCCTCTCGTAATCTGCAGCCCCGTGCAATGATAGGGGATCGTAAAACGCGATTCGTCTGTAGATTCTTTGCGCGAAAAGCAATCTCTCTGTTTCGAGATCGATAAATTTCGTCGCTTACAAAGAAGTCTAGCTCTCGACTGAATATTCAACAGCGCGAATAATCGACGAGGCGCAATTAGCGTCATAAATCCGTCTTCTGAGCGTTTCGGGGCCACAGCGTTGCGGGCGCCGTGCGATGCACGTCGAATGATTGATCATTCGCGCGGTTTCTAACGCACGATACATCGGTGCGGCGTTAATTAGCGCTAAACGTTTCGTTCTTTATTCACGGGACGACCCTAATCCCTTTCTCGCCACTCTTCCCGTGAATTCACGCATAATCTCCCTCGCAAGCGGCAAATTGCCCCTCGCGAATTATATTTAAATTGCCTGGGGCCGTTAACGAGCTCCATTTCGCGATCAAAAGAACCTCCATCCGGTTAAAGAGGACGAAAATTTTTTTCGTTTTCACGACGTCGATTGAGTGGTTCCTGTGTACGTGAAGCCTTCCGATTAGCAGTTTGTTTCGACAAATTTGCATTCTTCGAGTCATGCCGCGAGAGTTTTAATGGTCGAGAGCTAGGAATTCTGAACGAGAGCGAGAAATTTTAATTGTCATATCAAACTTCGATAAAGATTATATTTTATATCTTTGTGTATGATTTTAAAATAGTTTAAAATAAACAAGTTTGGGATAGCGATTTTAATTACCGGTTTAATCAATTTTATATTTATCATTGAATTCAGAGAGATTTTTCTCTATTGAATTGCGAGACCCGTATACAATTATACGTTTTGCCATTGTTCGCGACATAACGCGCCGTGGAAAATATGAACGGACAGGTATTGCTCTTGGTTGGCTCGGGGCGTTTCGTGATATACGGTCGAGGAGCGGTCATTTGTTTCGAAAGCTGCTTGGTATTCTCGCCAAAGACTATCCAAGCTCATCCCGTAGCCTTGAGAAGTTCGCACGAACTCCACGCGCGGCTCAAACTCACGCAAGGAATTCGCCGATCCCACCTGAGCGTTTAGCAAAATTTTGAAGAAAATCCGGTCCCACGTGTCCTCAATTTTCATCGTTATAGTCATGCATCTCGAACAGAAACTAGAACCAGTTCATTTTCGAAGAAAATAAAAATGAGAAATATCCTCGAAAGAAGCTTTTATGGTAGATAATTTTTACTGTATCAAAATTTGGACATGATTTACGTTATCGTAGTAAAAGTGAAATTCGTATACAAATTCTAATTTATATATTTTATTACAGAAATTTAACTTATTCGTAGTATATTTATCTACATCTTCAAGTTTGATATACAAAGGAGTATTCAATTTGAAATTGAGCTGGGAATTAGAGAGTATAAATGTAAAATGGAGATCTTTCTGCAAGATCGAATAGCCTAGTATCCAACACTGAAAATATCCGTGGTTGCATCTTGTGTTTGACCTCAACTTATTGAATGATTCAATTAAAATTTAATTGGCTTGTAGGAGACTCTGTTTTTACTCCATTGATTGAACGAATCAACGAATTTTTGGGTTAATTGACGAAGATGGTTTATTTAACGATCAATCGAACCTCATTCGCAGGCAGCGAAATCGCTGAAATTTTACAGGGGCTGTACCGATGGCGTTTCGTCGATAAAACGAACCCTGGTATAGCATTGTCACGATGCGCAATCGATGTAGAACGCTGTTTAATTGTCTGTATATATATTATATATATATATATATATAACGGGGCGCATCGTCGACCACATAAAATCGGTGACGTCAGTAGCGCGGAATCTCGGCTAACCGACACCTCTTATACCTAGCGATATCTAAAGCGCTCATCCGTGCACAATAGCGATCCAGATATCGGACGATGAGAGCTTCAGAGAGAGGGAGGGAGGGAGGGAGAGAGATAGAGAGAGGGCTAGAAGGAACGAGAGCAAATTTCAATATGCGAAATTCAATGGAGCCCCGGAAACAGAGATTCGCGTTTCGAGATTCGAAGGGGTTTTAGTTTACCCCTCGATTTCGATGAAAGTGAATTTCATCCCTCTGTGTGTTTTTTCCACTCTCCAATCTGATTAGAATCAAAGCCGATTGGAATAGGAATCTTCTTTTGAGAATCGCTGATATACAATTAATTTCCTTTTTTTCTCTTCATTCTTTAATCCGAAAACGATATATACGGCGTATCGATTCCCTCTCGTTCTCTCTGTCGATTCGATTCGGTGGGGAAAAGGTAGCGGCGTCGGTCGGCGAAATGAGGGAGGCATTAAATTCAACGAGAGCCGTATTTGTGTCAAATATTTTCCAACTACTCCAACGCTCGCGCGTTTAAAATTCATTCCGCATTGAAATAATACTTTTTTCTCCTACCACAACCCGCACCGTCGAGCTGCCTCCCTCCTCCTCCTCCTCCTTCTCCTATCCTTCCCTATCCGAGCTCGAGAGGTATTCTTTTTAAAACACTCCGGAACAATTATTCGCGCAAAACTTAAATGCAATTTGCGGGGAATGCCGACGCCTCCGGCGCGGTTGATTAATTTCAGTAAACTGCATAATGCGCCGTCGACCTCGGTCGCTCGCGGCCGAAGAAAAATGCGGCATCCGCGAGAAGCGGCCTCCCTCCCTTTCCGCCTCGAGTTTACGGAAAATTGTCGCATATACATATATATCCGCAACTGTATGCGTATGTATATATCCGTTCCAGATAGCGCCGCCGGATTCACCTGTCTCGCGATATCGCACCCAATTTATTCTCAGAGTGTATTTTATCTCGAGGGTGTGATTATTTTTCGATTTAATATTTCCAAGTAAACTTTCTTATAAAATTTTGAAACTCAACTATCGCTCTAGTCAATCGAGAACGTTTATGGAAGATGAGAGTGATTAAACACGCTTTTCTATAAGCATCTCGAGCGATTCTCGATTAAACAGGGCCAGTCTGTACAAACATATATGAACACGTATTTATTGTGTATAACCAAGCAATTAAATATTAACCAGGTGGCTTTACACAGCTGACAATTACCTCAAAGACGGAATTGTCGAATCCCGATTGGCTTATACCGTCAATATAATTATACGATTCGCCATAGGATTGGCAAACACTCAGCAGTCTCGCGGGATCAGCTAAGTACGGCCGAGGGAATTACGCTCGATTTGCGTGAATCGTAGTTAATTGGCACTGAGAATCGAAGCGCGAAGCCACTCATCAACTGTGTCCCCGTATACGTATCGAACTCGCTCGTCTATATCCGCAACTTTTTCCAAACTCCAAACTCGCTAATGTCTTCTCGAAATACTTGGCGAACTTTGACTCGAAGAATTGTTCGAAAAAACGGTAATTTACGAATGTTACTGCAGGGTGTTTCACACAGTCGGTTTCAGGAGTTAAGATTTAAGAGGCTAGAGGTCGAGAGAG
>NCVS01000802.1:55036-87755 GCA_003055095.1 Goniozus legneri
AGCGTGCATTTATCCCAAAATTGCGTCGCCATTTCCCGCCTCGAAATGGTATCCAGGTCATGGCTTTCCGAAATAGTTCAAGCCGAGGTCACACTGTGATAGCCAGTATTCATTTAATTGAATTTTTCCGAGAAATGTTTTAAAAATGAGTCGATTGGAATCGGGCTGATAAAATTCCATAACAATTTATTTCGGATTTTTTACAGAATGGAGGTGTAATTGGAACGAGCGAGGACCGTAATTGGTGAGTTCAAAAAAATTACTTACAATAACAATAAGAAATTTCTAGTGAATTATTCGGTAATGCAGAGCAAAGCCGTAAACGCTAATGGAGGTACATGTTACGGATGCACGATGCATTAACCTCTACCCTCCGAGGAGTAAAAGATGAAGAGAGGTGCATGGTAGCAAAACGACGTAAAAACCTTCTTTTAGCAAAGTCCCTCTCGCGCCTTGCGCCATCCCAGCCGTACCAGATTTTGTCCCACGCTCGCGACGCTCGCAGGCACTGCTCCATCCAATCCTGTTCGATTTTGTTATACCTAGGCGCTCCGTACGGTCTCGTATACACACGGGCACCCGGGAAATGCACTTTAGTAGGTGCAAACTTCGTCGATGCATTTTCGTTACCGGTTGAAAATATCCCCGCGAAAGGATAACTCCGATTTTCGGCTAGCGAAAATTAGGATCGATGCATCCGGCTCGCCTTGAATTAATCGCGCTGTATATATTCAGAAAAATTCTCGATGCGAGGAAATCTCTCGGCGCATCTAATTTGCGAATCACGCCACGAGTCGCGTAAAATTCATACGCGTATATGTATACGTGTTTTTAAATGTCAGGGTTCGACGCTACCGGAGAACGAGCGTTATATGGGCGTCTACATTCTAAGAGGTGTTCCAGTTCGATCGAGTTTCGAATGTAACTCGAAATCATTAATAACGTGTATTCAATTATTTCATTCATATCTTTTAAAAATAATTTAATTATTAAACACGACCGGGCAAAAAATTTCTTCGAAAAATATGCTTCTACAATAGCCAGATTTCCTCTCTGACAAATATTACCGACCAGCTACCCTTGATATTGCGATAACTTTTCGACTGTACATCCGCTACAAACAAAAAACAAAAAACACGTAATATTCAGAATTTCGAAATCTGTCTGTATCCTGTGAATATTTTAGATCGAACTGGGACACCGTGTGTGCAAACACGCGCGTAAACGTACACGTATAGACCTATCTTTTTGTTTTATGGAAACTCGTATTCGGAAACAAAAAAAAAGAGCAGCGGAGAGATTGTAAAAATAAAATACGATGTAATCCAGAAATAACAACGTCGTATAGCGGTAATCGCGTATGGTTTTGCATGGAGCGATGCGAGTACTCGGTTTGTGCCCGCGAATTGCATGGAAAATACAGTAATCCTGAGCGGGGGAGGGGGGGGGGGAGTGGAGCGTGTCGCACACCCTCGGAGAACACGAGAGTCGGTGTGCGCAGCGTGCGTAGGTACGCGCGTGTGCGCAACGACCGGTGCCTCTCTCGCGTTACGCCCGAAACTCGTAAAGTTCAAACCCGTGGCGGGTGAAGGAGGGCGAGGGACGAGAAGAAGAGGGAGAGTGTTACGTCCGCGTAATTTCCGGACTGAAATCAAACAGACCTTATACCCGCCGATTAACAATCACCGTACCGGCTAAACTAGTATTTAACGCACTTAACGCGAGCGTTAACCGCGACTTCCGGTTCTGAAACGGTAGCGATAAATACATCCAAACCGAATTTCTAAGGTCACGGGTCAATTTTGGCCCGGCAACAAGTTACGTACAATTGCGACGTTCAACTCGGAATATACTAATATATTTTTTCGACGTGCACGGAGGAAATTTTTATCACTTCGAAGATATTTTCGCGATGACTAGTCGGAATTTAGTAACATTCGCGATTCGTTCTACCCGCGATTCGTTCACGAATCGAAATGACAGACCCCTGTTATCCATACTCGTCACGTGCTTTCCAATCCCATTTCGCGGTAATTGTTTCGATTCATCATTCGTTGACGTCAGACAGATTTTAAAGAGTCCAGTTTTCGGTCCTCTTCGTGGCGTTCGTATCGATCAGAGGCGTCCTAATATATCGCCCGTCCAGTAGAAGCTAGTCTCCTCCATCGTCCTTTTAAAGCGCCAATGTAGGCTGCCATGCGTAAAAGCGCTCCTTTGGCGCGCATATAAAACTGCGCTGAGAGGAAACGCGTCGCTACAGTCTTATCTACACGAGTTTAATATAAAAAAGTAGAGAGAGAGGAGGAAAAAAACTTTGTTCGCCGTTCGACGCTTAGCTATGCTTCGTGTTATATGTATATGTGCGTGTGCATACTTATACATATACCGTCACCTGCGGGAGAAGCATCTTCCTTCCCCCACTCCTTCTTTTTTTGTTTCCTTTATCGAAGTTTCCGCGTTCTTGGATCTCTTATAGAAAAAGAAAGCCATGGAAATTTATCGCTTATGAAAACCGTACGGGTAAATTTGTATTAAAACGTGACAAGGCCGGACGATATTTCAAGTATCCCAGGAATTCGCCGGATGTATATTCCCAGCGTGCACATGCTGTAACTGCATAAACAACAACCCTCCACCCCCCTCTCCTGGCAACTTAATGAAATTACAGTTAAGACTGCCGCTCTCGCTAATATAGAAAAAAAAATCTTTAATATCAACTGTCAACGCTCGCGCATATTTCCAGGGAATTAGAATTTCTCATGCGAGAGGGTAATTACGTGTAGATCCCGCTGAGACAGTCACATATCCATTAGCGACTGAAATAAACCGAATCAGCGAGGAGCGTAGGGCGTAGGCAGGACGGTTAAGGTTTATTGCATTACTTGCTCTTGTTAATCGCAGGAGTCGAAAAACAGAAAAAAAATTTCACCCGCCCGGAACCTACAGTAAACCGCTCTCTGTTAACGAATCCGTCAGCGTCCAATTTTCGTGCTCGAGATACATCAAAGGCTTTTGCTCGTATGTCGGAAAAAGAGCAAAAAATAGCATTAAAAGGTATATCCAAGAGCAAAATGTTGATTCGTCGCGTGGTTAAGAAAAGTGCGAAAATTGCGTATCGCGTGCAATCTCATTTGTGCTTTTCGGATGTTCGCTGAGTATACTCTTTCCCATTAATGCCTCTTGTTTATTATCAGGTTTATATCGAGAATTTCGTAAGCATACTTCCTCGTAAAAAAAGGATAACATCAAAGAATAACGCAGTGAAAATTACTTATTAAACTCGGTTACATTGATATTCTAACGTAAAAAAATAACATATTGTGCAGTGAGGGAAAAAGGTGCAATAAAAAATGCATACCAGATGCACCGAACCAACCTCATTTACGCCTTTCGGACGTTCACCAGTGCCGTGTCATCGGGTCATCATCGACGTACCCTCGGCTCGTAACGACCTCTCGCTTATTACCAGGATCGTATTAAATGTCCTCTCTCGGTCGGGTGGCGCGATGACGATATTCGGAATCACGTGGTTCGTGGCGTTACGACCACCATGACACCAGCCAGCTCTTATCCGCGACGATAGACCGGCCCCCTCTCTCGCGTTACGATCACTCGAGTCAATAACCAAACGTCATCGAACGGTAAGGAGGACGACGAGCTTTCTCGTCGGCTCTCTCATACTGCCGGACCCCCGTCGAGCTTTTCCATTACGCGAGAAGTGACACCTTCGGCTCGGTATGGACTCGACTCCTTCCTTCCTCTTTATCGGGCTTCGCGGAGGATCGGCGCGTTATCGCTCGTCCGGTCGGTGCCTCGACCTCATCCCCGTAACGTTCCCCCCTCGCGGACCCCCTCTTCGCGAGTCACCTAGGCGTACACACGTGTCGCACACATGGCACAAACTCACACACGTCGATATCTCACCCGTTCGCTCTCTCAACGGTTACTTGTAATTTTTTTTTCTCGCTGTACGATAAACAGGGGAGGGTCCTGGGTGAGGGCCTCGATCCTCGGGGGTTGCTCTTTTCGCTTTTATTTTCTCGGCTGTCGAGGAAAACGAGGAGCCGCGCTGTTTCGCGGCACGGTGCTCGCGCTGAACTGAGCGTGAACCAACGCTGGGCGAGGTGCGCGTGCGTAAGCGCCCCTACCAGCCCCGAATCCACCACACGAACGAAACACAGACGACGTTGTACGCGAGACGCGGAGTTCACGCGGGGTGGCTCGCACCTTGACGGATGTCGATGCGCGCGCTCGCTCGCGGAGGGGTAGATGTGACGCCGGCACGTTTCGCGCCACACGGCTCCACTTCTCTCTCAGCGCGAATTTTCTCCATTCTGTTACCCACTTCCACCCCGCCACTGGCCGATACTCCACCCATCCCTCGCAGACCGGTGATCGGCCTTTACGTCATTGCCCTCGTTCTCCACCTTTCTCGCTCGAAATATCAATTCTTCCTTCTTAAATGTTTTATATATTTTTTCACGGCTGTCTTGGGTAGATCGGGCAAACGCACGCCGCTCGAAAAGTTGAAATTAAGAATCGGATATATATTACTCGAAAACATTAAAGGAATACTTCATTTTTAAATAGATATATCTTAACTAATAATGATTGAATCGAATTGGACAGCTGATTGTTTTAAACAGGAAGATTCAAGTTTTTAAATATTCACTCAATCTATTAAATTTGATCACATTTAGCTGAGCTACAGTCGTTTGGTCAGTCTTTAATTTTAATCAATATCGGATAATTGAAAAGACAATATAAATTTTATCTACAGAGTGTTTCGAAATAATCGCACGTTCTTCGCGTGATAAATAGCTCGTGAAATAAAGTGCTCTTAAAAGTCCAAAGTGAATTCACCTAGATAATCAATACGGAACGAAGTAGAAATTATAGATCTCGGCAATGTTTCGAGACGGGGAACCGATTAACCTCGCTCCCGTATTTGTATACTTCGAGCATTAAGGAAGGAACTCTTCTCGAAGAAAATCGTAGCTTTTTTGTTTCTCTATGAGGGAGTAATTGAAAAAGTCACTCTTAAGTAGCGAGAAACCACTCCTCCGCGTAACGAGAATTTAAAGTATTTATTAGAGATGGGGCGGAAGAAAGGATGGAAGAAACGGGGCTAGAGAGAGAAAAAAATAAGAGAAGCTTACCGCGTGGGGTCGCGAGAGTCTCTCGGTACGTTTAACGTCATTACTGTCCCGCGGTGTTCTCACGCGCTCGCCCGTCGTGGAATGAACTCGGTGGCGTAAAGTGTGCGCGTATACGAACGCGTGAGAAAAACTCAAAAGTATATATAGAGTTCGAGTGTATGCGAAGTGAGAGTGGCAGTTAAATGGCGCTCGTGAATGGTAAAAAAACCGGCTGGGTATTAGAAAGAACTAAAACGTGTCGTAATACCAAAAACGACTGTTGCGGGCGAACGAGTGTAGGAGAGAATTCGAATCGAGCCAGAGGGATGAAGAATGAAACGAAAAGAGAATTTTTATACCTAACGTCGAGAAGCGGAGAAAAAATACGAAATAGCTGACTCGGAGAGAGAGGTTCTCTTTTTTTGTGTACAACAAACGGAGTATATTAAAATCTGCCGGGATAACTTCTTAATTGCTTCCGATCGGTGGAAGAAAAATTTGGATAACCCGGGAACTATAAATCCGACGTGAAAATGTACCTTTTTGGTGAAAAATTTCACGAGCTACTTACTACCTAAACGGGCCGCGATCGCTCTGAAACAGCCAGTATAATTAGGAACAAGTTTTTGATAGCAAAGAGGGTGATTTACGGTAAAAAAGTACGACAATGAGAAGTTTCGAAGCTCGAAAAAAAGAGAGAGTAAGAGAGAGGAAAAGAGAGAGGGAGAGGGGAGGGGAGGAGCGACAAAGAAATACGAGCTAGCGTGAAGTAAACCATAAGATAACGGGGACGACACCAACTTCGAGAGAGCGGAATATGGAGATTCGGTGTCACGGTGGATAGGAACAAGAGAAGCAGCTGGCTGAGAGTATAAATTTTCAGGCCTTATGAAAAACGCAAATGTTCGGAGAAACGAGAGCGCACTAGGAAAACTAAAACAAACTTTCCTTCAATTCACTTACCGGTTTATATTCTTTATTATTTTTCCTGTATCGCGCGCTGCCTCGTAGTCGTAAAAAAGACCAAAGTAGTACAAATTTTTCAGTTTTAAATCCCACTCCACGGTACTCTGTTGTTCGAATACGTAAAGGATACAAAAGCATTGTTCGACTCACGCGCAAGAGCCAGGAGTCCCTTTCCGGTACTGAATGGCCTATACTGTTCTCGAAAAGTTACAAGAATGAAAAATATTTACGAAAGAGTGCTCCTGGTCTTTTCACGAAGCTCGCCATCCTGTCGAGGATGTTTCTTCTGGCTGTAATACCGAAAATTTCAAAGAGACCGGAAGAAGAGCGAGCGCGGCGGACGGTTAATACGCAAGCTATAATATAAAAATTAGGAATATCGTTGTTTGAGAAAATTAGTACCAGTCTTAAGGACAGATAAATTTTTATGCGATTTTTATTCGACTCACGAGTCCTTAAATACAGACGAGGAGGGGATTCGGCTCGCCATTTCCGTCATCGTATAAATCACTATAACGAACGAAATAAATAGCCGGGGTGATAACAAAGAAGGGAGAGGAAAAGCCGAGAAAGAGACATAAATCTTGGGATAGACTGAATTTAATTAATCGTTTATCGATCCGCGGCTCTCCGATGTGTAAATTACAAATTGCCCTCGATGGCGTGAAAAATACGTGGTTGTGAACACGGTGTCGACGTAATACTGGTTAACGATGTCTTTCCTGTGACCAATTACCTGTTGCGTATCCAATTTCGCGTACAGTGTCTTATCGCGTTATTTTGTAAATAATCAGTTTTTGGTCAATTAATCTTCGATTAATTAATTATACGTATACAAGAAGCTATGAAATTCGCAAGCAAATAAGTCACACAATACGATTATCTTAAAACCAATTTCCCTCAAAAACCAATGAAAACGAGACAAATAATATTATTTGAAAACGAATAGTTATTTTAGAGCTTTTAATCGTCTATTATCTGGCTAATCGTAACGGTAATGCGTTTCGGCAATAGCCTGGATCGTTAACTCTTCATCGCATTAATTTGGAATTTCGGTATTCTGTATAATATAACGCGCAAGACGGCGACGCGAGAGGAGCCACTCCCATGTGTATACGTCGTCACAGCCGGTAGTTAACAAGGTACAAGCGAAACTGGAACAGGACAATGGCGATTGTCCATAAATCAAGTCGGACCCACGGCTTGCTTAAGGGATTTTCGTCTCGCGGCTCGTAAATAAACGAAAACTAGCAAACCGTAGCCGATACACAACGCAGCCGTATCTTCCGCACGGATAATAAGTCTACCGTATCTCTCATAAGTTTCGGTAATAAAATCTCTGTAAATTATTGTTAATATCTCGGACGTACGAGAGATCCTCATTTTTCTGCATTATATCTAAGAATTTCAGATTGGAATTATTTTATCGTGTTTGATCTTCCGTAAGTAACACTCGCGTTGAATTTCACGACGTGATGAAATAACAAATAGATTTTGCTCGGTCAGAATTAGCAATTTCTGCGGAACTACGTTGAAATCATACCGAAACGTTTTAACCGAATCAAATCGCGTATGGAATTCAACGAAAGCTTCATTGTAATATGCTGAATGATAGAGATAAGAAAATAAGGGATGAAATCCAAAAATAATTACGAGCGTTTCTCTTCTGCTCGGTATCGTGAATCTGGGAAGATCGCAAACTGCGTTCTGGAGTTTCTCTCGACAATCATTCTCTTCTTGCTTGCTCCTTGCTATTCTCCTACCCCTTCTGAAGCTATCATCCTACTTCCTATCTACCTTTGCAGCACGAGAGACAGAGCTAGCGGTTTCTAAACTAAGACTGCGCATTTCGTCGCGAGGACGAATATGTTTTGCGAAGTGGTATCAAGTGGTGAGAGAAAGTCATTAGAGAATACCACGAATACCCAGGGGGAAGAAATTAAACACACATATCAATTTACTTCTTTTTATTTATAATTAAACCACGTGGAGTTAGACACATGAAATTTCATCTATAAAATTGATTAGACGTTCTGATTAATTTTCTTTCTTCGTGGAATGACGTACATTCACAAAAGTGTAAATAATTTGAATACTTTTGTAATTAAAATAGTTAACTCGTATAGATCGATTGAAATTTATTGAATTAATTTACATTCATTATTCAAAATAATAAAACAAGCCAATTTCTCTCGGCATACAAGCGATATTAAGAGCAAAAAATGCATACGAGATTCAATGTAAGTCTCTAATTAAAGTTTTTTAATGAACCCCAAGTTATTTTCTGAACTTCCTGGAGAAAAAAAACCGAAAAGTTATCATAACAATGCGAACCACGTTAATTAGCCGAACTCTGTTGATGACGTGAATGGCATGATAATGAGACAGAAAATTATTGTGACAAGGCCCGTTCTCCTTTCTTTTATAATATCGTACACGTAATTTAAAATTCTCAAGCTAGAACCGTCGGTGGTAAATAAATGTATTCCGCGTTTTATTGAACACGCGGCATCGGTTTACTTAATGAAATTTTTCTTCTCCCGTCGATGTTACCGCAGAGTCGATATTTTCGCGGTGGTAAATATATACGTTGAAAGATCGAGAAAAAGAACACAGCGAGCGTACGGGTGGGGAAAATTTTTCGCGTCATGCGATCCCGTAAAAACGGAAAAATTTATGAGGGAAAAGCGCGGCGAGCTTTTTACCTGTAAAGAGGCTACGTTGAGTTCGCAAATCGCAAACTGGGTGTCTCGTATTTTTTACTATTTCGGCGGATCGAGCTCGTCCGTGGTTGTGCGTCAGTGAGGCTAGAAAAGATCGCGAGCGACGTTCGCTGCGACGTACCATCGATTTGGGCTCTCTCGTCATCGACGTGGCGAGTGGTGAAATTTTACGAACGGGAGAAACAGCCGGGGGCACCTGAAATCCACTCGGAATCTGAATATCATAAATAAATGTACTTTGGGAGTTACACGGAGCGTATTAAGTATGCCGCGATTCCAATTTCTTACAGTTTCGTGGTTCTAGGTAATGAAACCTTAAATAATTTATCCTTCCGGCGTATCTTTCGGTGGTTCAGTCGTAGTAAGTAGGGAAGTATCTTTTGCGTAATCTCCCAGCTTGGAGACTCTTTCCTTGAATCAACAAAACCAAAATTGTAAAATTCACCAAAATCGAGAAAATCCGATTACATGGATTAGGAATTGAATATTCATAACAAGTGCATCCGAAATTTGGTAGAATTGGTAGAAAATGAAAATTTCCTGAAAATCAATTTTTCAAAAGCCCTCTCAGGCGGAATATCTGAAAGTATGCATTTATTAGAAACTTATGAATACCGAGACACCTTGTATTGTATTGAAATTTGGCTCCTCGAAAGGAAGCGATGAGCGGAGAAAAAGTGAGAGAAGTCGAGCGCCCGAGAAATTGCGAATCGCGAGTACAAAAGGACGAACGTTGGAACGGCAACGATGGTGGGTGGGAATGTGGGCTACCGTCAAACGATAAGGGGTGAAGGATAGTCGTCGTCGCGGGGGTGGTTCGGCGTACGAACGAGCCAGATAAAGCAGCGATTATTTATATCCGAGATGGACTCCTTTCGTGCCGTGCGCGTTCGACTCTCAAACGTTCCTGAGCGATTAATTTTGGATCATTGATCTCGCTCTATCTCTGATATACCTTTGGAAAATTCACCCACGATATTTCTCACGCCTCATTGAAATTCACGGGCAAGTGTGCGATTCGTACATTCACGTCCCTTTTTAGCAAAAAGCCGATGTAACGAGCTCATGCGAGCAAGAACTTTTTCAATCGCTGTATCCATTTCGAGACTTTTTATCGATCTTGGCGAATATTCGTTTCTTCCTTTTTTTCGCCAACTTCTTTCTCTGTTACAGTGTCAACTTCGTAACGCGTCCAAGCGAATGTTGATGACGCGAATTTAAGAGGGAGGAGGGAGGGAGGGAGAGAGAGAGAGAGAGAGAAGAGCTTCCCCTTCGTTCGGAATAACTTGTAATTGAGTTTCCGCGCGTGTGCAACTGACGTGCAGGACGTCCAAAGGAAAACGTTTGCTTTAGAAACAATTTGTAGTCGCGTAGCAATTTACGAAGAGACTCCACCTCCTTATGTACAGTATGCCCCTTTTTTCACCGGCATAGCTGTAATCGACTTCTGAGCGAGTAATTATTGTTGGACAAAAAACTTGGGACCCCATCGAGTAGATTTATAATCTTTAAAAACAGTGAGTTAATGAACCTTCGTGGAAATCTTTGAAGAGTTCTCCTCTACAAATTTTAATGAACTTTTAATCTAAAAATTTGTTCACTGACTTTCCATGTACAACATAATAAGAATTTCCAAATTTTTATTTCTCTTCAAAAAAGAGAAATAATTTTTCTTGAATCAATTAAATAATTCGGAATTATTAATCTTATCAGTTTCATTCATTATAAACGAACCGAAAGAAGAGTTGGGTTTCTCGTAATGATCAAATAGCCGATCTCTCATTGTTCAAAGAAGGTGCCAATTGTTGTCCGAGAAGTTCTACATTCGTTGAATTAGAAGTTGATCGGTAAACCGGCACAAGAGGAACAGGAGGAAAGAGAAAAGAAGGAGAAAAGATTAAAACGAAGAAGCAAGAATAAGAGAAAGAGGCGATGACTGGGATAGAAGTGAAGACGACATAAAACGCAAATGCGAAAGACGTCCGCGAATCCGTGGAGTTCTTTCATTGAATCTTCGAGATTCACGTCACGTACTCGCGATAAACGTAAAATTTATTCGACTTCGCTCCTACTCTCTTCTTACCCCCTCTCTCGTAGCTTTCCGAATCCTCGGCAGGCTCGCTGCCGGCACGTGATAGACGATCGTAAACCTCGGCGCACACCCGGTGAAAAATTTTAGGCAGAAAACTCGGGTTGTACTCGATTGAATCGTACAGTCTAATACACCTTTATTCTCGCCCACGCGAATTCCGAGCGTACCGAATTATTTATAGAATACGAGATATAGTATCTCGAGTGGCGAACATTACTTCGATACGTTAATTAAATTCGAATCATTCATCCTAAGGTGATTGATATCGGAATCTTCTCTCAAGGAATAATCGATCGTTCTTGTTTTCAATCACTCGTTTCACCGAGAAGAACGGAATTATTCGTTCTCTGCCGCCTCCGCATTTTAATAGTGAAAAATAATAGCGAAATAATTCCAATGGTTTAATTTAGTATAATTTTTGAATTCATTTTCACATTTATTATTCGGAATAATGACATTCAGCCTGCAGATTCCCTCGATGTATCGACCGTGAGAAAAATTAGGCTTAAGTGCAAACTAAGAGTCACTTATCGCTAGTCGTTCAACCTCGTTGACAGATTTTACTGGAATTTTTGCCGTGCCGGTCGGTAAATGTATTTTTCATTCACTCACGCGAGGTGCAATTCCACGCGGCGTGGCACGACACGACGAAACGTAATTATCGGGATATTCGGATAAATTGTCGCGATAAGCGGGAGTGTTTTAATGCACATAAAGCGAGAAATGCGAAGATCATTAACACATTGCTTTGCATCTAAAACGAAGGCTGCGATTTTTCATCCTCTCGGAATAAAATTAAAATTTCGTGTACTCGAATTTAATGGAGAAGAGCTCCTCGGTTCTTCCACAACGCGATCGCGAAATCTTCGTTATTCACGGTATAATGAAGATCACGCGCGTAATTTAAAATCGCGCCGTTGCAGTTTCGCGATATTAATAATCGTGACAAATTTGCCGTGTTACAACGAGCTCCGGATAGTTCAAGAGCCAGCTTTCGCGAGGGTTGATGTAAATTACTTCGTCCTGAGACTGTTACCGAAACTCGTTTCTTACAATCAATTAGAGCTTGTAATTAGTTGCTTATTCCGAGTTAACAGTTCGACGAGTATCCTCGTACAATGATGCACAAACAAGTAGTAGAGATCGATGATTGAGCTTACCGAGATAAGTCAGCTGTTCGAATTTAAGTATTCCGGGTAGAAAATATGCCAAATTAGTTACGGTAATTGATTCCTCGGTGAATTTCATTGAAACCGTACTAGTTGAATATTTAGCCGTATTTCAATCTGATTTATCGATAAAATAAATCCACATCAGAATTTGTCGAGTTGTCAAAATATTCGAGTTATCTAAAATTTGATAATCTGCAGTTTACGAAATTTAATCAACTCATTTTTCCCATTTATGACGTAGATTATCGCAACGAGATGGAATTTAGTACAGCTTACTCGAAATAGCGTCCTATGATAAATGGGAACCGAGTGGTGCGATATAGATTCATTCTTACGTTCGTTCTCGCATACCGGTCCTTCATCGTCGGCGTGATTAATGCACGAGCGCGCAAACCACGATCTTCCGGCTAAAATTCGCAGAACAGACGACGACGAATACGTAAATAGCAATTAATTCGAGAAATCGAGAAAACCAAAGACTGGAGGGTATGATACATTCTCCGGGCTTAATACCCCGATAATAATCTTAACGATATTTTAATGCAAACACATTTCCCAATTAATGACGCGAATTCGTTAGACGCTCGGTTTCGCTAATCCCCGTGCTTTAATGCGTTTAATTAAATAAGTTTTTCATCGGTTTCGTTCCATTTGTCAATACACCCACGTAAATCCCTCACTCCCGATCGCGTTAGGATGTGCCCCACCTCGTTCGTGTTTCATCCTTCGAGTCGCGCGATTAAAAATGAAGCACAGAAACGAAGTTCGCCGAAGTAGAGCGGTCCATCTTATCTATTACAGCGAATAACCATTTTCACCGTCGGTTTTATTCCGCGATCGTGTTACCGACAAAAAAGATTCAACTTTGCGTAACTCTTATCGACATTATTTCACCATGGATCGTTTCTAACTGGACGTTCGCCAGCAATCGAGGAACAGGTAATCAATTCCACGGACGGTATACATAGACAGATTCACGATTTGGAATCGCGCCAGCGCCTTCGCCGCGCTTATTGCCGCCGTAACTGTTCATTTACACGAAAACATATAAAAATAAAGAAAGAAATCATGAGCGTCATCGGGACGTTTAATATCCATCGGGATGCATATTGGTTTACTCCGCCCGTCACGTGTTACCGAAACAATCCATGAGAAATTTTGACCAGCTCGTTCGAAATTCAATCTAATTTCCTGTGCTATATTTACATTAAAAGTAATTCAATTTACGCTCGACGAAGGGGGCCAAAACTCGCGCGCGTGCGCGTGCCCGCTGGTTCGCGAGGCTCGTATAACTGGGGCGCAGGAATGTAATCCGCGTGTACCTTTGCATCCGTTAAAATGTTAATTTAGTGCGCAAATAGACAGAATAATCGCGTTCTCTCTCACCCGAACTCATACGTATACGGGGGAGGGTCTAGAGTCCGGTAACATTGTACCAATATTTTCGTTTTATACGAGCGCTTCTTTGCCGGCGGTGAGGCTTATTCAGATTGTTAATTCGATTGGCAAATTCGCGGAGTCGTCGTTTCGCGACGTCCACGCAGCCCCCGTAGTTTGCATATATAAATATGTTTACAGTAGTTGAAGTGGGAAAAATGAAAATTACAATTTTCGGATTCAGCGAATTTTCTTGAATAGCGCTGACTGGAAATTGGAGAACTTGTAAACTGGAATTAAAATAATAAAAATAATCCAGAGATAGTCATCGTTTCAATTGCAGCGTGAATTAAAATATTCTCTCTAATTTTGCTCATTTTTTGTTTTCGTATATTAAAATGTAATGTACAGTGAATATTTTTATACGGTTAAACATTCAACGCAGTTAGATAGGTGATTGAATTATCAACTCGCGACGACGCGCAACTACGATGACGTTTCCTCGAGAAGCTCGGGGTAACAACCGAGACAAGCTCTCGCGTTACGCGGAAATCGATCAGGAGGAAGCCTGAACTTCGATTGGCTCGAGCATTCGCAGCGGGTAAACTCCAATTGGAAACTACACCGACTTCCGAGGATAATCGATCGTAGCGTATAATACTATACCACCCTCTTGGGCGTAATGAGAATTATCCGATCACTCTAATCCGTGTTTACTTTGTAATTGAACGCTCAATCGTCGGATTAGCCACTTTTAAGCACGATTTTACTTCACGCTTGGTTTTCCGATTAACACAGCCTGACTCGGTTTGATCACGATCAAAATATTGTTCGAAAATTAAGAGTCCGAAATCTTCGCAGACTAGCCGACACTCCCTGTGCACATCGCGACGCGATCAACACCCAGAGTGGAATTATTTAGAAACAGTTCCGGCAAATTGGTTTCACTTATTTAACACCGTGCCGCGATAATTTAGATGGGAAATAGAGGGCATAAATTACCGCCGGGGGATAATTTCGTAATCATCGTGGACGGCGTGCGTATGACGTAATACTCGTCATGAATATTTCATTATTGACGCGATGTTAATAACTCGCGATTTAGACGAAAACGCTCGTATAATGTCGGAGGTCGATTTAATTGAATTTCCAGGGATCGATTTTGGATAGTCGCGTAATTAGTGCGCCCTACTGGATCCGCCCGATAAATAATACGGGGATTCGAAGATTCGTCGCGAATTATTTTTGAATTTCTCTCGATCTCGCGCTCGAGAGAGTAAATTGACGTCGAAGGCGCTGAATGGTGAATTGTTATTCACCGGAACGGGGTATCGAGCGGCCGTCAAGGCAGCGAGCTACCCTACCGGGTTGTCTCGGTAATGAAGGAATCTACGACGAGGAGAAAATTGAATGGGATGGAACAATGGGGGCTGCGAGATCGATCGACAGGAGGGTGAACAACTAAACGTCCCGCTAATTGATAGTCACGGTTACCGCCCCTTGCGATACCGCTTCGCGAAAAGATACCCGACGTGCAGTTCCGTTAATCGCTTCCACTCACGGTCAAAATATTCCGTTTTTCGGAATTCCGACGCGTAAGGATCTCCCTCGATTAGTCAGTCTCGAGTGATAAATTTCACTTTGTAATTAAAAAGTTTGGGCAAAAATAAAATCCCGAGCACGGCGTAGTTTTTCTTCGCGGTAAAAGTTGCCCGGCGCAAAATGCATAATGCTATGCGTGTACGGAACAAAGTTTCGTGGACTCGTTGTTGGAAAAAAAAAGGAGAAAGAAAAATAGCATTCGCGACGCAATGAGTTCTCTTTTGCCTTCTGAATGTGATTAAAAATTCTACTGTATTGTCGTGTAATTAAAGTTCTCATGCTATAGTTAGCAGTCTATTAGTATACGCGCACATCCGATGAACGCTAATTAACGTGCATTCGCGTCTTTCAACAGTCGCGATGCAACGCGAATAATGCACGGCTGTGGATTTGCGGCGGCAAATGTAAATTACCGAATGGCTTATTAGACGTAATTGAGTATCACTATTTGCGATTTGTGTTGTACTTTGAATTGGAAATTAACCAGCTTTCTCCGTTCTCAAAATTTTCCTTTAATTGGAAAATGTCTACAAATATTTTAGAAATGTTGGGCAATGAATTATATTATCTTTTAAAGTGACTACGAGTTGTAAATTTTGTATGCACGTTCTTACACAATTCTTCTGACTGAATTTTAATACTCGATTTCCCGTATAAAGTTGAAGTTCTCGTCATTTACAAACGAACATCGAGCGACAAGGTGGAGACGAGAAAAATTGAAGGAATTGACCAAGAAAAAAACATCGAGAAGAGAAAATTGAGGATACTTCGAAACTTCGCGCACCCTCTTTCTCATTCATTTTTCTCACACCCGTCTCTCCTCGTTTTAACGTGAAATAACGACGATTGTTTCAAACCGATTTGATAGTTTCAAAGATAAAAACTTCATGGCTGTATTGTCGCATTTCTTGCAAACTCGTGGGGGAGTATCGGCAAAAAGAGAATGCAACCTTTATTGTAGATTCCATCCGGAGCGAGAACAATTTTGATTGACGAGGTTCGTATACACGACTGCATGGATTTTTAATGGCCGCTGTAAATCTTCGTCCGGTATACGCGTCGATGGTGGCGCGCGATTGAGACGCGACCAAAAGTGGATTTCACCTCCCTCGACTATAAATAATCCCGAAGTTTTTAGTGTGTTAGAGCTTTGGGCATTTTCACGATTTTTCCTCGATAGTTATACACGCGAAAAGGGTTTTTATCGAATTTCACGAGAGACCGTAAAATAAAATTTTCTTTTTTTCTCGTAGATGTTTTTTTTTTCTTTTGCAAATTCTTTTTGTCCTCCGCCTCGAATCGAAAACGCGCTTGTTATGCGATAGATACCTACCGGGACTTGGTCGGTAAAGCCTGCGGTTATCGACTTTTGAGTGGTTTCACCCTTACCGGCTTATCCTTTGAGATCGAAACCACAGACTATAGCGCACTTAGTGGACCCAGTTACTAAGCAGGTTAATGTCGAGTTCATTATAGCGATTCCCCTCAAATTTCGAAAGTGCAATATGTGAAACTCCATTTGATTATTTCGAGTTTTTTTTTGTTTCTAAATTGATGGAATTAATAATGCACATTTCGCGCATGTATCTCTCGATGAATATTCATCTCCTGGAATAATTTTCCCGGTGCGCACTACAATGAAATATAAAAAAATCAACCGTCCGAACATAATTGTTTAAAATCTCTAACGTAATGCTAACGGCACAATGCAATATACGAGTGTACATTCATCGTTTTTAATAGTGATTTAACAATTTCAAACTCGTGGGAATAACGCTGGAAAAAATTTAATATCTGACATTGTAACGCCCGATAATGGTACAATGAATTACTTGTGTCGGTTTCGAAAAGGGAAATTCATACTTCCGAACGTGAAAAACTGTAGGTTTCTCTTATTATAATTAACAGAAACTACGTTATCACGTGGAATTGAAATTAAATGTATTATTTTTAGTAATTTCTATATGCAAACAACTTGCAAATGTAATTGCATATATTTCCACGGGCGTTTTCCGAAACGGCGAAGCAAAATGAACGAAGTACAAAGAAATAACCAGTTCACAATACAATAGGTTGACAGACCTATAATTTGCTTCTTGTTCCTCGATAGAATTGTTCCAATTTTTGTTTTCGTTGAAATTCACCTCATTATATTAAATAAAATCCCGTGGCAGATTTCTCTTAGAACAAAGGGGCGTAAAAGAAAAACTAAAATTCGTTAAATCTGTTATTTTCACAATAAACGAAAACAAGCTCGAGGTATAAAAATCGATCGATCGATTCTGAATTTGAAATACTGAGAATTCAAGCCCCAGATTTTAATAATTTTCTTTGCTTGAAAACAGTGGCTGTGTACGCTCTCGAGCTCGCTATATTCGAATTTCAGTTGCGAGAACCGCCGACTGACCGTATGCCAAATCGGATTGCGAGAGCGGCCAATGCGCTTATAACGTGACGGAATAATTAATCACGATAAAATTCGGTATCGATCAGGCAAAGACGAATAGAATTATCGAGTTTATTATTCTGCGGATAAAAAAGAAACCTAAATTACGAAAGCAACCGAGAGTAGAAACGTCCGTGGAGAGCCACCCTGTTGAGCAATGACGGTGATAAAAACCTTTCGCGAAAATAAAACCGATGAGAGACGGAGGGAGTGAGAGGAGCGAACGAATCCTGCTCTCACCCCCCACCATCGTCATCCTCTTATACTACCGTGAACACGCGCTTTCCTTTTTATCGCCCATCCTTCGACGTACGTATACGATGCCCGTCGCGAATTTCTCAGATAAGAGAGAGAAAGAGGAAAGAACAAGTAGCGTGCCCTTGACGAGGGGAGACTCACCTACTCGCGTAAAACCGAACGAGCCGGAACTAACATTACCACGCCTTCCTCGCGGTACATCGAAATCACCTTTGGTAATTCCTTTTGTATTTCAAAAATGTTTGCCTCTGTGAATACCCTTCTCTCGAATACTGTCCGGTTAAGCGATGATTCTCTGTCAAAGGTTGTATTTATCGAGGAAAAGTATTTTCACACTTAACACAGAATTCGGCGACTACCTCGTTAGGTAGAATATCCGCTCGGAAAGATATCATTGTTATTCTTTCCTTACGGATGAAGAAGAGTGAGTAAAAAGAAAAATGAAGGAATAAAAAAGAACAAGATGCTTCCGGCGGAAAACGGAGAAAATTTTATACAAACGGTGAAGGCCGCGTACCGGGTCCATTTTTGCGGCGATGTGTATCCGTTGAGTCGTGAGAATTCGGAAAAGGCGAGCTGGCGTAAGGAAAATGAGGAATGTATTTTCCATTTTCTTCGTCAACTGATACCTTGTTCTCTCGAGCGTATAAGGAAGAAGAAAAAACTTTGCTCAAAGAAATTTGCCCATATTATAGATTTCAATTGAACCATACCAGTTAATCTCCATAAAGAATTAGGCGAGGGATCGATGGTATTTTTAACATTTCTTTCAAATAATACTAGTAAAATACGCGAATAATTCTTCGATAATCAACAGTCACTTAAATCATAATCCTTCAATGTGCAATCGATAAGAAAATAAAAGGACAAATTACTGTGGTCAATCGGGATGAAAATTCGTTAGAGGACTCGAGTGTGTTATCAACCGTTCGATCGATACGAGTAATAATTTATCGTCACCAATCCGGCATGAAAACGATAATTCATTGTCATAGACTGTAGCAACCGTTATACGCTGCGCGACAATTTATCGTCACGAGTTTCTGACAACTATTTTTCAAGAAATTGACGAAGGTTGGTTGGTGCTCAGTGGTGCGCTATGAGGCTCGAATTTTCGTTAAACAACGCTCAGCCCCGTCTGTTGTTTCCCATCTTGATCCCAGCCGAGAGAGAGTTTGCGTTTAATGAGATGAAGCGTACGTACCTTTTTGCGTATCAGCGGAACACCTCCTCGCGCTGGAAAACTGGAACACCGGTCCGTGTATAAACAGAATTCGCTACCAGTTTATCTCGTCTACATTGAAAAGCGCGGCAATTGACAAAATACAATAATGCAAATGAAAGTTTTATTATTAAACAAATTTGAAATTTGAATTCGACTTGTTGTAGAATTTATTAAATATAGCATAGTATACGTAATTAAATATTTCGCTCACAATGTAATGTAAATTCGACATAGCTGGGAGAATTTTCATACGATAGAAACCAATTTCAATAGAAACGTTTGTCTCTACGAGGATAAACTGGGAAGTGAAGTAATGAAACGATTGAAATATTTTCGAGGCATCTTTGTTTATTTCATTAAAATTCAACGTTATGTCGTTACAGTGCAATCTTACTATTGGGGGAATAACTCCTTTCATGCACGTTAATTGCTATGGCTCGCTGTACTTTGACGTTCCGAGCATTCATTATCGCAACAGTATATCCCAAGTACTAAACGCAAGCCCCGTCCTTTGATAAAGCTCGTATTGAAATTATAGGCATATGCGCAGGATGCAGACGGATTTTGTAGGATATAGTACGAAAGGAAGTACCTTATTTTTACAAGCGATATTAAACAACGGCAATTCCGCTTTTATTCCAAAATAAGATGACAGAGAATATTTCGCCTTTTTCATTTTACAAAAACACGCCGAATGAAAAATACGAAATATTATTCTTAAGTAGGTGCTCGCGGGAACTAAGGCGAGTGTACTCGCTTTTGCTCCGTTAAGAATAAAAATATTGTTATATGCTCGTACCACCTATGCTAACGCGAAAGTGCGCTCGCTAGGTTCCTATGAATATGGGTTGGATAATAACGCTATACGTGTATACGCTATGAAAAAAGAAAAAAACATTGCACTTGTAACGCGCATATAGGAATGCTTTTAAACGTATAAATAGATAAGAGTATTTTTGTATATTTATATTGATGTAGTATGAGTCTGTATGTGTGGGCGTGTTATGTGTATTTTAATGTTAGCACGTGTTTTTTTCATCTATTAAAACCAATGGTCGTTTGATTTTCTTTCGTAATTTCTTTATGTTACTTTTTTTTATTCTCATTTATCTTAATTAACTATTATCAATAATATCATTATGGTAATAATTATTATCTCTATACAACTTGAATAAAACACATTTTGCATTTCTGTGTACACAACTGTCGTTATACACAGATATATTTCAGCATGGTCGCAGCAGACGAAAAGTTTTTACTTCACCAATATTTACAGCGCGAATGGGTTATTAAGCTATGTGAACGTTTATATATATATATATAATTTTTTAATGCGTTTATCATCATGCATGAATAATTTTACCTCCTCTTTTAATTTTCATCCCTCTCGCTAGTCAAAAACATGCAGCACACATTACGTTTACAACCGCGACGCAAACAACACGACCAAACAATATTTACCTCGATCCTTTAAACATTAAACTCTATATATGGAAACATCGTTAAGGATGAAAGAAAAACCTTTAAATCTTTGATTAGCGCGAATTCACGCTTCAACGTTCGTATAATTATATACTTTCTGACAGTGAGCGTAAAATATCAAAAATTTAACAGATAAATAATAAAATCCAGAGATATTTCACTCGAGTATTCCAATGCACCGCACTTTCAATGATGAATCAATTTTTCCCTTCGATAAACTATACAAATTTTCAACATTTCGAGCAAATGATATATTGAAATGTCGTTATATAATATTGAAAAATTGAACGGAAAAGCCTCATCGTTCTATACACCGTTACGCATATTCTTACTCCCGCAATCGCTTATCGTTAAATTACATCGACCCCCACGAAGCACTTTAATTTTGAATCTAGCGGCGACTACGTGATATAACACTCAATTGTGCCCTGCACGCGGGTTATAGGTACAGTTCGAACTTGAAACATCCTCTTAGATCTTACACGCGGCACTTAATTTTAATCCTTTAAATGTATATTGTATATGTGTTTTTAATGCACCAAGTGACATACATAATTGGCACGCACGAGTACGAGCGAGTGCAACGACAACGGCACTATGCCACCCCGTATACCCGAAGATGTGTATCATCACCGAAAAAAACGAGGGAAAGCTTTGCGTTCGATATTTTCATAATTTACGTTCTCTTACTATTTACATGTTTTCGCGCTTTCGCACCATCGTGTTCGGCTACTGGGTGATGATAAGCGAAACTAATGGGGTAAGGTTCGACTCACTTTTGCGTCTTTTATTTTTTCACATTAATAATAACTTATAACGAGCTCGGCGATAGCCCGAGTCCATTTTTTTATTTCGATTCGGATCTCTTAAATTACCACAACGATAACGCGGAAAAGTATCTCGGGATCTCGGTTAAACTCAACAAAAGTAAATATAGAATGCTCTTTTTGACCGCATTTCTAATATCAAGGTCGAAGAATTTTATCAATCGAAACCGATCGTTCCGATAATTGCAATGCACAACGATAACGAGAGACTTTCATTCATATCGTTAATGGATCTGTTTAACGTATCATGCCTTGTAAAAGTGATTGCTCTGTTAATTGTTCTACGGTCGTCCTCGCGATTATTATCGACGCTTCGCTAAATCCATTGTATCGCGATGATCGTTCGTGTCGTAAATTTTCGTGTTGCGCACCGCGTAACGGTGGATTCTTATTGGCCGAATTCGCCAGGTTAGAACGGACAGTGGTCGACCGAAAATTCGTCGCTTTTCCATCCTCTCCTTTTGTTGCTCGTTAAACTTTTGCAGAGAAATTATCGTACACGGTTCGGTATTAAATTTAATTACCGTCCGAGAGAGCAAGGGAGTGCGGCGAATAGTAATTGAATCGGCGATTCGAGTTTCCCCCTTTCCGCGTTAATGCAACGCTCGCGAATCAAAAGTAAAAAATACGCGCTCTGTTATTTACAAAATGAAAATTCGACCCGAATCATTTCCCGCGTTGGAGTTCCATCGAGAATGTTCGAAACAACGAGTCGAGTATTTTTTATATTCCATCATTTCTCATACGCGAAATTTTCAACGTGTTTTACGCTATTTATGACCTACTTTTTCGATATACGCTATCTTCGACATTCAAACACGGCTTATTATTCTACGCGAACGCACGATTTCACATTCTCTCATTATTTTTAATTAACAAATGGCGCCTTGGACGGCCGATCCCAGGGCTCAGGAAGGGATCGGTGCGCCTCGGCGTGTAAAAACATCGATACCGAAATCAACAAACACGGAATAGAGACTTCATTTTTTTTCTGTTATTCTAATTAACCTCTTTACTCGCTATGTTACAATCGCAATCGCTTTTCCGTCGATTGCGCGGTGTCGATTTCGTACTTCGACAATACGATATACACTTTCCTTTTATTTGTTTTCACTCGTTACCCTACAATGGAAAAATAATATTTACCGCTAGTAGCGCGCATGGCAATGACGGGAAAACACAATCAACGTGGCAGGGTAATTGTGTCAAGCGTAGAAACTTTCAATCGCGAGAATAACAATACAACTCTCGCGATCCCCTCAGGAAATCGATTTTAATTCAGACGGGAGAATATTGAAATTTCGGTATTACAGAGGGGGTACGCCGATTCGCGCGAACTCCAGACGTTATCGATTTCAATCTGCTCGAGACTCGATTATTATTATTCCGTTCTTTTTACTTGTATTCCGAGGGAATCTTTCTTTCTTTTTCTCTCTCTCTCTCTCTCTCTCGCGTCGAAAAATCGGTTAATCCGTATCGAACCGTGCCGCCCTATCCATCACGATTCTCGGGGCGAGTTTACTTTGAGGCCGAGTCGTATCGTTAATATTTATTTATTCGACCTTGCAAACTCACCGCGCCGTTGCGTGAAACCAAGGAGATATGGTCCTCGCAAAGGATCGTGGAATGCCAATGTGATATATCGCCTTACATAAACAGGAACCTGGAAAATCCTCTCCAAAATCCAAATCTCGTGTGTGAATTACAACTCGGCGAACATCCGACCCCTACTTGGCAAATGTCGTCGAGGAAACAAGCTTTATAACAATTTTTCGAATAGCGTCAAAGTACCGAAGATTAAGTGGGTTAATTTCGTTCGACGAGCGTCGGAGAATGTCTCGACGTTACAGAACGTTACGCGATTCTACGCGCGGAACTATTTTCGGAATTATTGGCAGATTCCGTCGATCTTATTATCTCGGGTGCAGGATGTGCGAAGGTGCGAGTGGAGTCGGTCGACAGCTGGGTAGCCTCGCGCGATGACACTATTGATGGATCGATCGATATATTCTTGGTTTTCTCTCTTTTTCGAAAATTCGAGAATCCCGGCTGTGTATATTTCGAACAGCACGGGTCTCAAATCGAGTGGTAGATTCAGTACAGTAGATCGAGTGTAGTGGCCAGATTTTTTACCAATGAATAGTACGAGTAGAAAATTCGAACGGCGAAGTAGCACAACCGTAGATTCGATCGTCCGGGTATCGGAGACGAATCGCAATTCCATCGGCGGAACGACCCGCGTGCTAATTTGATTTCGTAATTATCGCGATGCATAACGTGCAGGCAACACGCGCGACGTCGGTACAGCTTTCCTTTGTGACGGCCATTCGAGCATGTAATTGCGCATAATATTTACATCGACTTGTGTACACGAATGCGTTTATCGACGTTACTAATGGCCGATTTAATTAATACGTTTGCGCTCGCGCGTGCAAATTACGAAACTGTTTTACAACGCGATGAAAAACAACAACACCCATAATTTTGCTATTTTGATATTTGCCCTCGAATACAATTTCGTTGTAATTACCGCCGAAAATATCGCCGAGCTGGTACGCTGCCTCGTTCCGATTATTCTCGAACGACGCGAAACGGATCTACGCTTGACCGGATCAGGAGGAGTGGGGGAATGTTGTTTTGTAAAAAAGGGGGCGGCAGTGAAATCGGTCGACGGATTTTCCGGCCGGACGTTACCGTCGTACTTCGGGGAAGGTGATGTGTGATAAACGTTTATAGGACCGGGTTGTACGTAATTTTACTTTGACGCAGCGCGGTAACTCAGCCGCGCGGCATTCGTAAATTTGTCGGACTTAACTCTCGCTCGGCTCCATTCCAAACGGGCGGAACGGTCTGTCTGAGCGGTCATTGGGTGCTGCACATTTACCATCGGCTTAAGGACACCTCGAGACTCTGCCCAGTGCCGTAAATTCTAGGGGTGACTCTGGTGTGCCCAGTGTGTAGCAGCGACGTAAGGTCAGAAAAGAGTTCGCTTCTGATTTACAAATCGAGGGTTCGGTGTAAAAATTGCTCGCAAACTTTTATCGATTATACGGAAGGGAAAGAAAAATTTGAGCAGATTTTTGTTTCATCGAATATCCGAGAGGGTCACGCTCCTCGGTGGGTACGACGCTGTCACCGATTCGTGTTACGTGTTAACGACACTTCGAGAAACTTAGTTAAATGTACTTTTTTTTTAATCGAAAAAATTTTTCATCCAATTTTTAAAGTATTGTGGAAATTCATTTTGACAATACAATTGACTACTCGAAACCGTAAAATTCAATAAGCAGTCCAGTTAATTCGCGCGGGATTAACCAAAACGAAAATTCGCGATGGACAAATCGACTTGCCGATATCAATGAGGCAGAAACCTCGGTAAGTTCCTTCGGTTCTTCTCTAGGCGGCGGGGACAAATGGATCATACCGACCCGAGTCACCGAGGAGCGTTTCGGATATAATCGGGATGTTGGTTTAGGAAACGCAATTTCCGGGATACATCCGTTCTTTTTTTCCCCCTCTCGTCGTCTCATCCCTCACCTCGCTATATAACGCCAGCGTTAAAGTAGAAATAGTTTGGACGAAATCGTCGACTTGTTTATTTTTCGCCTAGCAAAATCAACTTACCCCCGTCCCCTCCCCTCGACGCCACGAAGAGAAGAGGAGATCGCTACAGGAGTTTCAACCGTCCCTCTATAAACCGCAAATCGAATTCACCATTCGTCTCTAGATCATTTCGCGACAATCACAGTCTTCGCTCGGTTTTCTTCGTCCGGAGAGCGGGAGGAGGATTTATACCCACTGTCAACGGACCGGTCTCGTGCGTCCGCAGAGTATCCTCTTGAAGGCCTGCCGGAACTCGGGCGAGAAGATCGTGTAAATTACGGGATTGAGGGTGCTGTTGAAGTAGCCCAGCCAGAGGAACACGCTGGCCACTAGCTCGGGCGGCTGGCACGATTCGCAGACGGCTCGCAATAGCGCGACCAGAAAAAAGGGCAGCCAGCACGCGACGAAGGCCCCGGTGATGATAGCGAGTGTTTTCGCGGCTTTGCGTTCGCGTTTAGCCTCGATGGTTTCTCGAGTCCGCCTTGTCGACGGGGCCGATTGGATGCCACCGGTGGTCGTGCTCGTCGTCGTCGTCCCGGACCCTCCGACGGTCGTCGTCGTCGTCGAGGCCGTTGCGCCGCCGCTCGTCGACGCACCGCCCGCGTTCGCTCCGTTATGCGACGAGGATTTTTCCGGCGAAACTGACGAATGATCCGGCGTCGATCGCGTTATCGTAAAGGCCGTTGATTCCTCCCGGGGCCTGTGGAATATCAATTTTAAATTTAACCGCTTGTAGGACTAAGCTGTAGTATTATCGATAAAGATCGACAAGGTTTCGTTAAAATTGGAATAAAATTTCTCGCGTGAAAGTTTAATAGCTCGCAGTTGTCGATATTTCGTCGACCAGTAACAGTTCTTTCAGTGAATTAGGAACTTTCGCGATACGTTATTGTACGAATCGAATCGATCCAAATTTTCGCCGCGTATTTTCCGCGAGAAATAGTCGTGTATAGTGAAACGCGACGAAAACGCTGGTACCGAGTTTTAAGTTCCCTTCCCACTATTCGAAAGTTTCAGGTAACTCGAATACCCCATTCACACGCGCGAACCGCCACCGTCGCCAAGTTTGATTGGAGTCCTGACGACGATAGACGTTGAATCGAGCGAAATGCATGGAAATCCGCTTAAAAAATTCTCCACGCCGATAGAAGATAGGAAGAATGAAAAAAGGAGAGGAGTGATTGGAAGCTCCGAAGTAGCTCGGACCTGGCGGCCAGGGTGCGTCGTGGAATGAAGCGAGAGAGAGAGAGAGAGAGAGAGAGAGAGAGAGAGAGAGAGAGAGAGAGAGAGAGAAAGAAAGAAGAGAAAGCGGTTGGAAAAGAATGTAAGAAGAAACGGGAAGAGTGAAAATTTTCTGGTAACCTCGTTACTAATTTGAGAATTCCTCTTCTCTCCTTGGGCGGTTGAACGACCGTGCCGGGCCTCTTCCAGATACGATTCTTCGCGGCCTGGAATATCCTCCAGTACAAAAACAGGATGACCAGTAGCGGTACGTAGAAGGTGGCGCAAGTGGCGAAGACCTGGAAGAAGAGAGGAGAATTCCATCGAATTTATCGATCCGGAGCGGAGACAGCCGCCGTTCCTGATGCGAGCTCGAGCCATTAGGACTTCGTATCGCCGGTTCTCGCTCGCAAATTGAATCCGTCGTAAGATCGAAAAGTTGTACGCATAGGAGGCGAGAGACCTCCTCGAGCCGAAACAATCGAATAGAGAGGCAGGAAGTCGAAAGGCGAAGTAGCGCGCGACTAATGAGCCCGACGAATCGAGCCGATGCAAACTCCGGCCTAATATTCCTCCTCTCGCTCATTTATCGAACTCCGTCTGTCGCTCCATCTCTTTTCGGTCCATTCTAGGGGCGAAAATACCCCATTCGGCCAAGCCGCACCAAACTCGATTCCGTAAACATCAAACAAAAAATTCAATTTGGCGCCAGCACAGTGCTTAGTCGTTGCTATAGAATGGAACCTGGAGAGACAGTCGAAACGGGAAGAGGCGCAGAGGCGGGACGATAATTCGATCAGTCTCCGCCAACACTCAATACTTTGAATTATCGGAGTTTGTGTGCCATTGATCCACTAAAGTCTTTTCTCGCTCTCTCGTTTCATAGCTCTTCCCTCTACGCCTCTTTAGATTTTCTCGAGATAACCAACTAGAGTCGTTTAAACTCTTTTCTTCGAATTCCTCTTTTTGTTAAAAAAAAAAGAAAAATAAAAAACTACCTCCGAATAACTATCGTAAATTTTATTTGTAAATTAAAAAAAAAGATTACAACAGTGAAATAGGTACTATGCACCACAGTATTAAATTGAACCAATATTTCTCATAAAAATAATCAAGGTGGGATCGAGATTTTCGCATCAACTTTGGGCTAGAACTGGTTGGAGTTAAAATTGAACGTACGTGCCTGTCGATCGACACGGCACGGTCCGTAGTCGAACTCTTACCTGATAGGCGGGGTCCTGGGACACGATGCACGTACCCTCGGCTATGCGATCCAAATAACCGGGATCCTTCCAGCCGAGCTGGGGCGCCAGTGATATGCCGAGCGACACGATCCATATGCACGCTATCAGGGTGCCGATACGCCTCGAATTTCTCGCCTAAAAGCAGAAACATACCGGTTATGCGAGAGGTGTACGGTACTCGAGGCACCCGCTCGGGCGTGCCGGATCCCTCCGACTCGAAATTTTTCCCTACACAGTATATACAGCAACGTTAGGGCGTATAAAGTAAACTTCAGAAGCCGAACGAGAACAATATAAACACCCGTCCGGCCGATCGCACATGCCCCGTTCATACGTATATCGAGAATAACAGACCAGCGGTGCGTAAAAATCACAGGCTCGTTCGACTTTTATTTCGCGAGAATTAACGATCCGTGAAAACTCCAAGAATTTACCTACTCTTTGAAATCGAAGTCAGTGATATATTCATAACGCTCATTTACCGATAAAATAATTAGCTCCAAAAATGTATTCCAATGTTTTCTATGAACCACAATGGATTATCGAGTGAGTTCGGTTGTCGTTCTCTACGCTCTTTCATCCAAAACTGCGCATTTTGAGTTTTCATTTTTACGAGAAAAAACGAGCTGGACACTTTTAGTTAATTTACAGCGTTATTCTAAGAACCGTAAATCTTATGGCGGTAAGGTAAAACGGTGATATAACGTACGGGATAAGAAAATATAAGCGAAGGGACGGACAAAAAGCTCGAGCGAAACGGAGATAGAGCGCACCTCCACTTCCGCTGCGTAATCGCCAAGTTGCACATTGCAACCCCTCCGCGCGGGATCTTTATCACCTCATAAAAGACATATTTACACTCGCCGTTTCGGTATCTTTTTCTCTGATTTTTTTTAGGAATATAGGCAAGAAAGGTACGTCATAAACTCGTGACGTGTGCGGTAATAAAATTCTAACGGAGGATCTTCTCGTTGTTCATTGTTCTCGAAATCGTGAAAGAATTGAAATTCCGTCTTTGGAAGATTCGAGAAAGTACCGATGAGTTTAAATGACTTTAAAGCGAGAGAAACGTTAATGTTATAATGAAATTCTCTACAAACTCTTTTAAATTAACTCTTAGACAAATATAGAGAGTATAGTTATGCGAAATAATTTCTGTAATATGTGTACGTAATAATGGCATTATCAAAATTAATTTTTTCGAGGAATTCGCTAGAAACTGCTTAATGCGTTGTATCATCGTTCGACGACTTTCAGCGGGCCTCGATTTCCCGATCGCAATTAAACGCGCTCGTATATGCCTATATAAGGGTCGTTCTCGCTCGGGGAGCTGAAAACGACGGGCCAACATTGCAATTAAGGGCTGCGCGCATGCTGCCGCGAATACCCGACGCTATGCGGCGAATGTAATGCCTCGAGTGAGGTGGGAGAGGGTGGAGGCATTATTGAGCAACCGTTGAGCCTGATTATAAGCTCTCAAAGATTGGAAGAACGGCAGCCTAATTTCATACCTGATTAATTCTCCTCTCGAATTTTTGTTGTTTTCTTTCTGCTTCAAACAAACGCATTCTCTAATTTTACTTTAAATCGGTTTTCGTATGCAATGAATTTTTCTCTTTGTAATTATTCACGATACAAGCAAATATTATCGACATATTCGTTGAATTAAACTTTTGAAGATCGTATCGTACGGGAAACGTTAATCGAACTCCCGTTTTAAACGCGAGAGAACCTCTCAAACGTGATATTTTTACGAAGTTTTCGTAGAGTATCGCTGTTGGCGCAAAACGGATGAATTCATACAAGGAAAAGAGAGCAGGATCTCGTGAGCGCGTGGCGAGCAACGACTGAAGAGTCCTCGGGCGCTCTACCGTACAGAACTGTTGTGCATTTTAATCTCGCGAAAAATGAATTACCAGATTAAACGGGGCTTTGTCGGGGATGCGAATTTGACAGAGACGTCAAAAAAAGGAGAGTGTAATTCAAGGAGAGCTCGTCTACATAATTAAAGAGAAATACGCCCGGAGCTCTTAGGTCTGACGTGTCGCGAGAATCGAGCCGGAAAAAATAAGGAGTATGTTAAAAACGAGTTTCTCAGTCCGTGCGATTTAAAAACATCCTCAACTCGGAAGTAGGGCGATGAAAGATTAAAGAAAACGACGTCGTTCTCGCGTCTCGGGAGTAAAGGGCGCGTGTAGGATCTCGTTGAGGTTTTGACGTGGAGGTTATTTTAACGAGATCGATCGGCCCCATCGTCGCGCCCTCATCTGCATTGTTTCTTACTCTCTTGGTTTATCGCGTCGACCGATAGCGCATAGTGTGCCGTCCGGTGGAATGCAAAATTAGACGGCCGAGGATCAAAGCGATTTATCAAACTCGCGGACGGTTCGACGGGCCTCCGATTGGATCGATTCCGTACCTGTATGTAATTGAGATCTGTGACGGCCCAGTATCTGTCGACTGCTATTGCCACCAGATGGAGTATCGATGCGGTGCAGCAGAGAACGTCGCTGCTCGTCCACATGTCGCACAGTACCGAGCCGAGCAGCCAACCCGACTGTATCTGTAACAAACGGAATTGCACATTCGCTTGAATTACGTATAATGCATACGTCCGCGGCAGGAGCTCGTTCGAAGAGGGGGGAGGGGGTGCTCAACGGATTCGATAACGTCAGGTGCACGCCACCGAGAATTCGTCTTTGCCAAACTCGCCCTTCGCCATCGGTAGTTCAACTTTTCATCTCGCTGTACAATGCTCTGTAATCGCTGTTTCCGCGAGTTTACCAAACCGGGCCTTCGGAATCGATGGGGAAACATCGAATCGCTCATCTCTCATTATCGATCCTATTACACTCGGAAGATCGATTAAGCGAGCTCTCGCCGGTTCAGAGAATTTCTTGGCCACGGAGGTATCAGCAAGTCGAAATTGTATTAAAATTTTATTCGTCACGATTTATACCTTACAGAAAAGTATTTCGCTTCGTTATATACAACTTTTTATTCTTCTTAAATTAAAAGGTCTTTTTCTGTAAGACCGACTCTACTTAAGCGCTGGAACTCGCTGATTAGGAGATGAGGACGATTAAGAGGATCATTGAGATAGGATAACGAGAGGTTATTAATCAAGACGAGTGGCGTTCTTCGTCTTCAATGCATTTCTATCCGCGAGAATCTCGACGAGGAGGCAGCCCTCTTAAGGGCGGAAAGTTGCGCAGAATGCTAATTTCCGTTGGAAATAGTTGCTCTCGTGTCGAATTACGCGTGAAACCGCGAAACGTGAGGTAAATGTCATTGCGAATAATCCAGTAACGCAATTATGAAGTATTTAACCGTTGAACGGCGGATATTTCGAATCGAATCTTACGGCGTTTTATCGCGTTAAGAAATTCAACGACAAAGTTCAAATTGGAGTCGAGGGAGCGTGTTAATACCTCGTTAATATCGCGAAGTCCTTGATGAACGGATACGATCGGAATCGAAGCGTCAGAGCCTTTCAGCACTTTTAATGAATCCGAAACCATGTTACACCGAAAATCATTGCGTTCGAGCTCCACAATTTTCGATAATTTTCATCGTATAAATTATCTTGCGAAGCGTTTATCGCTCATTTGTATTAACGAAATTACCAAAGTACAACTTGGCCTCGAGGATGACTCGGCCAGAAGACAAATTCAAACAGCGAAAGACTCGGGAGCTCTCCCGTCGCACGAAATTCGTCAGTTGAATTTCCGGGATGTTTACGCGAGGGCTCGGTGGATGACGCGGTTTATTCGATTCTCGCGCGCGTCAGCGCTAAGTAGCGTGTGCACCGTGTGCGAGAGTTTCCCAACTATCGCAAATCGATTCATCTGGCCCGAGGGGTAGGAGCGTGCGCCCGCGCGTTCACCAGCCCGCCTGATTGACGCATATATAGGTTGATCGCGACGCGAGCCGAGGAGTTTTGCTTGAGACAATATCCCGCGGGCTCTGGGCTAATTACGCGCCGTGCGACGGCCTAACGACAGATTCGCCGATCCGATTGTTGCTCTAACACCGCTATATCGATTCTCGTAAACTTTAGCCAACTAAATACATATATTCAGATACTGTCGCTGATATATTTTATTCATTTTTTTCTAACTACAAATGATATTTTGAGCTTGATTATAAACTTCCCGAGAAATAAAAAGAATCTTCGGGCTCGTTAATCTCGCTGAAACCTCCTTAAATCAGGTCGACTTCAGGTTCCAAAAAAATACGTATTTTCGAATCTTCGGAGAATCGAGAATATAACCAAACAATACGAGAAATTTTATCGCAAGAATGCGCTAGAAATCTATTAAATGGCCAGCTCGAATCGCTTTAACGGCCATTCCGGGCTCTCTTTCTCTTTATACGTATGGGTGATTTGTGCACGGAGGGCTCTCTCGCAAAAGAAAATTTGAAATACGTTCGAGCGTTGGGTATCGGTGGAGCCGGTCGCACCGGTGCCGCTCGTGAATAACGCAGGAAATTGACCGCGAGCTCGCTGTACGGAGTCCGTATACCTGCCACTGAGCCACCATATAATTATAAAATGCGATAAACTCCCGTACGGTTCATCGCGTACAGCATTCTTTACGCTCCACGTATTCTCATCTGGCCGACGAAACGCGTACATAAACTCCTAATCTCGCGTAAATTGTACAACGAAGCCCGATGCTTGAATATTTCATTCAACCATGCACACTTCCCATTTACGAATTTCGTTAATCCTCGGCAGGTAAATTTAAATATTTCATCATCGCCGAACAATTTTACCAGAACTCGCTCTGATTATTATTTTACGAATATTATTATTATACTCGTGAAAATTCGCCGAGCGCTGGCTGTATTCCCGGGGATTAAAATATTCAGGGAAATTTATTACCCCTTAATCTTTCGTCAGGACCGCTATAGATCAGAAACTTTGGACAATTGGACCAGCTGTATACTGCTTTCCCTCTCTCTCTCTCTCTCTCTCTCTCGCACTCGCTCGCGAGAACGACCCCTGTGGGGGTCACCCCCTACTCGAATGAAGTATGGACCCGGAAATAAAGGACTCGTCCGTGCCGCTTCCCATGCCCCACCCTTTCCCTCGTACACGCGCTACCCATTCGTCGCAGTTTTCGTTGCGATTGTTCGTCCTGGATGTTCCCGGCTCAACCCACGGGATTCGATCGTGTACGTAATCTCGCGAATAATCGAGGCTCACCTTCAGCGAATTTTCGCCCTTTGTGGGATCGAAGGAGCGTGCGTTTGATATGAATTTCCGGTTTACATCGGAGATGCAATTTTCACTCGTCGAATTTTTCCGGATATGTGTTACGTGTCGAGACGTTGGGG
>NCVS01000802.1:92733-106038 GCA_003055095.1 Goniozus legneri
TCGTACTAAAAGTTTTTACGAGCGCGTGGCAGTTGTCGCGATCGACCGATCTCGAGGCCCCCATTTTGCGGATTTAGCGACGTTTGCTCGTTTGTAACGACCGGTAGTCCCGAGTTTCACACCTCTCGCTCCCTCTCACGAATCCTCTCTCTCTCTCTTTCTCTCTCGTTGAATTATATTTTATTTCGATACACCCACACGACAAATCTCGAACTTTGTGGGATACAACGCGGCGAAATTTATTCCTCTTTCATCGACGTTAGAGATCTCGGGGATAATTTAAGGGGAGTATCCCGATCAGCCCCCGAAATCTAGTACAGATGTTTTATCGACCCCTCGTCAAACGGGGATGGAACGAACGATATCCTTCGAATCTCGTGGAATGAGTTTAGACGTTTTTAAAGTTATGTAAGTAGCGTTACGCCGTCATCGATATTTAACGAAATCGTAGTCGATATTTTCGGAGCACCGTAATAAACCGGTATATCGAGTTCACTAGTCCCTGGAGAGAATCATCCAGTTTTTTGAGTGTCCTTCGAGGAAAAAAAAATGGAAAACGAGGAAACTCGAAATTTGCCTATACCTCTGAAAATTTATGTTAAATATTCCCTAAGTTTCTCCAGGGCAAATAAAAAGCACCCCCTAACTCCGGATGGGTCCTCGTAAAGTCGGATGATACCGTAGTGCAGAATTTTCGTACGCATATATATCCTACGTCGTCCAAAATACGACTAACTTGCCTTCGTATCGCATTAAGTTTGCTCTTACTAACTAAATGCATCATCCCGTGCGAAGTAACAACGAATTTTCATTTCGCTCGGCCAGAATTAGTTCACAAGGGCATGCGATTTTCGAATTATATATTTCCAACAAATTTTCGATTTAGAATGTTCTTGGCGAATGATCTCGGTATTCTTCGAAACGAAATCAGTGGGGATGGAAATTAAAATCGCATAAATTGCTACACATTCTTGCGAAGAAAACCCGTGAAATTTCAACTGATTTGATTTTTTCAAGAAAATACTTTTCAGAGAGTTTCATGACTGATGAAGCAATTACCACAATGTCGGAGAAAACTTTTTCAACGAAATCCACCCTCTCGTTATTCCCAATGAAACTCGAAAAAAGTTCGAGGCGTGACAAAATGTTTCGAATCTCTGACGAACGTTGATCTTTTTTTTACGTTTCGACTGTAAAAGAGGGAGAGGCACTGAGCGATATAAAAATGAGAATTTCGGAGAGAAATAAAACTTCCCGCACGGAGCTCTGCCTCTTCATTCCCAAACGCGCGAAGGGATTTGCGGCCTCTTTGTTTCTTTCCCCGAGTTTTATTCGCCATTAAAACTCGATCGTGTATGAGAAAATCAGATTTACTTTGCAACGAAATAACAGCCGGTGAATATAAATTTTATCGATGCTTATTGACTTTTTATTTTCTCCCAAGCCTGGGAAAACGGGAACGGAGGTATTTGTCCGACCTGTTCGAGCCAGTTTCAATAAAATTCACGTTGTAAAAACACAGAGATTGGTTAATCGGCAATCGGGCGTCGAAGCACTTCAATTTTCCGTCCGCGCTCGTTTTGCCGCGCACACGATAGCGATGCCGAACGGGCCATCTCCCTGCTGGAGACTCGGTTAGATAATAAAGAAACGCACTGGGGGCGGATGAGAGAGTTGGCAAACGAGTTTTCCGCGATAACGTACGAGTCGCGGACGGCCAAGATCGTTTATCTTTTCGACGCACTGCGCAAACCGATTTCGATACGCTCGCAGTGATAAAATCCGAACAAAGACTTTTCTAATCGCATCAATTTAGTATTTAGTATTCGCACAATATAAATAAGCGTAAGAACATTTTTATGTTGCATATCGAACAAATAAAAATTTTCAGAGCCCTTATAAAATATCGTACTCAACTTTCTGGGATAAAATTTACTCTTCTTTATACTATTTCTATCATTACATTTCCACCATTAATAGTTTTAATCGTTCCACATTCCTACTGAAAATCGACCGAAGCGGAGCTCATCGAGAGACAGGAATTATACCAACCGGAATTCTGAGAAACTTTTTAATTTTCAAATTGTCATTCCCGAGCGACGATTATGACGAATTTACGGCGTGATTTATCAGAACGGGGACAATCAAGCGAGATACTCTTCAGCACAGTTCGAGCGTAATGGGCGAAGTCTGGCGAAGCGCGCCAAATGAATTTCGGCCCAGACGTTTCGAAAATGGACGAAATTTTTTGCCCAACTGTCCGGTATGAAGTTGAAAGCCACCACCAGCGCGTTTATTCTTAATAAACGAGAGGACGCGCACCCGCTCCGGCGAGAAATTGGCAACGCAAGAAAATCACATTAGCGGGACTCCCGCTGGCTCTGGAAGGGCTCTTCCTCCCCTTCTTTTCGTTATAAGATTTATGAATTCGCGAGTAGGTGTCTTGTAAATTTTTTAAACCCGGGCAAAAAACGAATCGCATAATTTTCGAGACTCTCGGATACCGAGAATTCTCCTTCGGCACTAAGCGAATTTCTAACGAGCGACTCGATTATTCAACGTTCTCGCTCCTCGAACGGCCGATGACCGAGGGACCCCATTCTTCATCGCGGAAAAACGCGACAAATTCCGAAAGAGAATATATCGCAGAAACCTGCCTTATGCTACGCTACAATCTCGTACCTATCTGACGGCCGTTGTTAATTTGCGAGAATGAAAAAGTTTCTCACTATGAATCGCTAACGGGAAAAAATTCGTCGTTTGATTTAAAACAATATACTCTCGCAATCGCGTGAGAAATTATTGTTCAAATCCTACTCATAATATTTTTTTTTTTTTTAAATATTTATTTAAGGTCACTTTAACATCTAGGGTCATTAGTGACCGATAAATACAAAAATTAACAAAACTTAATAATTATAACATATACATTTAACATTGAGATCTTATATTAGTTTGTACAGTTTAATGTCTTTCAGGTATTGGATGGTTCGCATACAATTTTCTTTGTTGTTGAGACATTCTTCTAAATTTGTAGGCATTCCTCTGGCGGTCCTCACAGCAGCTGTTTCTACACACTCTGTGATGATGTGTTTCACAGTCAATGCATCATTGCACCAACTGCACACTGGGGCTGCTCCTTTGTTCATTAAATGAACGTCTACTCATAATATTATTCGGGAATAATTCTCCTTCTATCGACGTTTCGTTCGAAATATTCGAATATCTTATCCTCGGAAATTCAAAGTTTTCTTCGAATCTTCCGGTGAGAAAAGTAGGCAATATAAAAACGCTCGCTTTAGAGACAATCGAAAGGAGAGAGAGAGAGAGAGAGAGAAAGAGAGAGCTTCGGGGTTCATAAGATGAAAGAAGCATAAAATATCGAAGTGGAGGAAAGTCGAAGAGGAAGAAGACTGGTAACATATGGTCTGCTGGGCCGATCGTTGCGCGTGGAAACCATTAGAAGAGGCGTATGAAAGGGCGCGGGAATTATGATGCTCGTCAGCAGCCGAGAAGGGGAAAAACAAAGCGAGTTGGCAAGACGGAGGTGGAACGTCAGAGTTGAAAAAGGAGAGGTCGAAGAAGTCCCTCGGGCGTTTCACGAAACCAGATAACGTCCCGCCTTCCATCATTCCTGCGGGATTCCCGTCACCTAGCGCTGCCCCCGATCCGAAACATACCGATGCGTTTATATCAAACAGAGAAAAGTCGATTGTTTGGGTGCGATCGCAATAACTCCCAACGACCCAGCGAACGTTCGAAAAATCTGATATTGAATTAGCACATCGCGAATTCCCTTATAACATTTTTATCATTATCCGTTATACGAGAGGTATTGAACTGCGGTTTTCTTTCACGCGATAAAAAGTAAGCGCGCAAAGCCTGCTCTATACAAACGCGGCCCTCGTTTCTGGCGCGGTAGAACAAAAAATTCTATATTCCTATGAAATTCGGGAAAATTTCCCGATGAAATTCCACGCGCAGTGTCGGCGGAACAATGGCGAGAATTAATTCCGAGTCGTGTCAAACTCGAAATTGAAACACGCGTATATCTGGAACAATTCAGTCGCGATTGTCGTCGTCGCGCTAAACTTCTCGGCGTATATACCCTCCTTGAACGCTCGGTTGACGAGCTTAACGACGTAACGGAGGCATCGAGCCGCGTAAGAAGAGCCTCCCCTCTCTTCCTTTCTATCCCATCGTGTTTCCCTTAACGCTTTTCTCGCGATTCACGCTCCCGTTATTATTTCAAATCGCACCGAGAGGCGCGCACTCTCCGCGAAGGAACGGCCAAAGTCGATTCTCTAGCTTTATTGCCGTTCGGAATTACACGCCCTTTATACACCCTCGGAGTATGCTAATAGCGTGAGGCAGACGATATCGAGCCATCAGGCGAGCCTCTCGTTGCCATTATAACCGTGCATTATATTCTACGTGTAGCGCTCTATTTCGCCCTAGCGTACGTAACGAACGCGATATTTGACGAAGGCGTACACGTACGGCCGCGTATATACGTGCGATTTCGTTTATTAAATCCGGCCCTCCCCATCTCGGCCGTATAACGAGTTTTATCGATTCGTTACAACTCCGCGCGCATTTCGAAGCCGCGATAACGACGCAACGGCGAGATGTACATCGAATTTCCCAACTTGGCCCCTTCCCAGCGAGTACACGGGCTTTTATAAATGCACGTTGCAACACGGTGTATATTTTGGTAATTCGCCGGAACAGCGGCGATAACCGCGCCGTGGTGTAACAATGAGGATAATGACTCTCTCTCTCTCTCCCTCTGTCTCTTTCCCGACAAGGCATGATGAAGGTCTTCTAATACCGAATCCTCGAGCGTCCATTACCGAATTGACTATTCTCGTGTTCACATATACCAGCTGTAATTTTCCAGTTTCGAGACAGTAATTCCAGCCGCGTAATATTCTTGGTATTAAATTTGATATTTACGATAAAAATTGAATAACGCACAATGCTTTTCGTTCCACAGAGGAATTAAAAGGGGCTTCACTGTTATTGTTTTTTTCATAGATTATAAGAGAAATTTGCTGATTGGATTTTATTTGGTTTCGAATGATGGGTAGCAATTTAATTACGGTAACCGATCTTTTTCGGTCGATTACAGCCGAATATTCGTTAGAGATGGCGCGATAGTAAATCCGACCGATAACTCCTCCGAGTGTGAATTCGCTAATCTCGAATAAGCAGAACGCGATTTGTCGTAATTAAAATAATTCTTAATAAGTTATCATCATACGAAAGATACGATACTCTTTTCCACTGTTCATTAATCGGCGCGGATAGTACCCAGTCGCGAACTATACGCGAGGTAATAACTAAAATCGCGAAAAAAGAACCCGATAGCGAGAAGGAGAAAGAGAAAGAGAAAAGGAAGTGGCTTGATAATGACCGAGATAGCCAATAATGGCCTCGCGCAACAAAAGAGAGTAGCTTTTTCCCCGCTGAATAATACCGACAAATAAAAAAAAAGCCAGTAGCGCAGAATGTTTTCGATAAGTATCGCTCGTCGATAAATCCCGGTTATTCTCTGACTACCACTACCGGAACAAACGGGAAGAGTAAATAATGCTAGTGATGCGATGCCTCAACGCGTTTCGCTTAATGCACCGATATATTCATGGTTTATGGTTTATAAAACGATAATTGATGGCAATTCATACTGAGAGCAAAAAATAGAGATAAATATATAATGAAACGAGCATTATAGTTCCACCAACGAGAAATAGCTGCCAGGGGCAATGAAATTCTCGCTTTCGTATAATCGACAATTACATGAGAGCGGAATGAATTCCTCGCGAGAGGATTATCTCTCCTCTCAAGAATGTTCGAGCGAACGATAGGAAAATAGACTTTTCGCCTTTGAAATTTCACATTTTGTTCCTATCGTACGGATTATTTTACAGTGCTGTGAGAAACTGACCGCGTGGTTTATTGCCATTTTTTTCATTCTCTTGCCTATAAATACGAGTCAGTCGTAAATTTCCGAGCTGGGAGACAACAATTTCAAGAATAAAGAAATGGATGGATTTTAACATTAATCTCCACCACCGCCGCTCTTTTTACACGGCCACCCCACGCGAAGCGACAGTCTCGATTTTCTGATATCGACACGCGCGACACGCTCGAAGTGGCCGAGATAGCAATAACCGTTATTGGCGGAAAAAGTTTGGCGGAACGAGGGAGCGCCTCTCCCTCTCGCTCAACGTCCAGATGCGCGACAAAGATTCCGCAACGCGAGAGAACCGATCGAATGTTTTATTTTTCCCCGGCTCGGTCAGAGTTTCCTTTTCTTCCCGAGACTCTCGGTAATCAATAGTCGGATTTACGGCGCGCGTATATACGCACGGTTGCAATTTCGACGGTTCTAAAAAATCGAGACAAAAAGGGGAGAGCGCATAGAGAAAGAGAGCAGAGCGAGGAGAGAAGCGCCGCGATAAAAGGGAGCAGTTTTCCAGCGACAAAGTGCTTCCGCGAGCGCCAGTTCGCTCCCGTATCGTTTCTCGTTTCTCCGTGAATTTTATTCCTCCCGCCTCCTCTTGCAACCTCTCGATCGAACGACCTAACGAACGGTAAATGAGAATTTTGCCCGGAATTGAAAACACTGCCACCGAGATTAGCTAGGGTGTAGATTAACGGTTTTTATCTCCAAAAAGGGGATAAGTATTGCCCATAGTAGTTCGTACGAAGCAGCCTTTTTTGGTTTCGCGAATTTTTAGAGAAAATAAATAAACTTCAAATTGCGAAAAGTTCATTTTTCCTGAGAAGAGAAGATTGTTAGAAGAAAACGAGATTAAGAATTGTCTATTTATTGTACGACTTACCCTGTTAGTGTTGCGTGTATCGAGATAAGAATATTAATCGAAATTGAAAACGTTTGCACCGAGATTAGCGGCAAGTACGCGGATTAACGAAATAGACCTCTCGAATAAGAATTGCCGATCTGGTGGCCTGACTCGCACAGATATCCGAACCCCCGATCCGAGATACTCGCATATATACATGAAGCCCCATTATCGCAGTGCGGCAGTCATGTTAAAGTCGCGAGTAAAGTGCAATTAACGTATACGGGCTGATGAACGTATTATATACGCGGTAATAGTTCGTCCTACGCTTCAACCGACAAGCTCCCCAAAATCTTTACGCCCGGCAACGTATATCACGACTTACCCTCTTCGCGCATATACAGGGTGTCTGAATCCGATAAATCTCAGAATTTTTAATGGGTAATCTCATTATTTTTTTATCCAATGGAGGTTAAAAAAAACCAGCCCTGCTTAAAAAATTTACAGTTTAGTTACCGTGTTACATCGATATGAATAAATTTGATAAATTTCAGCAATGCAAATTAAATTTTGATAAGTTGCTGGCTACGTTCTTATTATGAAAATGGCTTCAGATTGACTATCTATGACATTTGAATTTCTGAATGATGAGTTAAAAAAGAAAAGATGATATACGTGTTGTTTAAAATTTTAAGATATGTCCATCTATGAATACCGTTTGAACAAACTGGGACACCCTGTGTATAATACGGATATAATGATACACGCTCGTTCCATGGTACTTGGCGGAAGCTTCGATGTAGACGTCAGCGTTATACCAGGATCGTCACATTAAAACTTTCATCCCTCTGTCTCTCTCTCTCTCTCTCTCTCTCTCTCTCTCTCTCTCTCTCGAACTTGCGGGTTAAAACTTGCGGAAGTCGAGCCTCCTTGGTGTGCGCGTCGATTCAGCCCAGAAATCCGTTCGCGCGACTTCTGCGCGATACAGAAAAGTTATCCGGGCTTATATGCTTCCTGGGAAGTTGCTTAGAATTTTTTCCTCACTGGGTTACAGTTATGACTTACATACAGTTTCTTTCCTCTCTTTAAGGTCGAACTGTTTTCTCGCATCGATTAAGTAGCGAGTCGTACGTTAAAATTTATTATCGAGTCGCTCTACTGCACGGGAAAAGAAATTTCAGTAGTATTGCCAAAGGCATTTCCCGACGCTCGGTGAGAGGACTTATTTCGGACCTTCGGAGTGAAATTTTCGCCTTAACGGTCCAAGATCCGGCAGGAAAATCTCTAGACACGGCGCATAAACTACTCTTGAAGACGTCGCCGACGTGAAAGAGAACGAGACAGGAAGAGGAAAGGATCCGTGAGGTGAGAGCGAACGAGAAGGATTCTTTTACATTCCCTAAAAGCCGTTGTCCTTAGTACGCGGGTGCGGATGGGGCAGGTCTTTTATGCCTTTCTGCCAGTAAAAGCTTCTTTTAAGGATAACGGGCGGGAGCGTTTTGCGCTGTCGAAGGATCGATAATTCAGACAGGAAGTAGACGCGCTGTTTGCAAACCATCTGTGCGTTAGAGGGAAATAGGAAATAGGGTGTAAGAATGAAACTGGAATGGCCATATATGGGACTGAGAGAGAGGGAGAGAGAGAGAAGGAAAAAGAGGAAATATAGGAAAGAGGGAGAACTCGGGCGGAAAACAGGCGGGAAATAATAAATAGTAACGCGCATATTCGTACACAGTCCAAGAGCTTATCGCGAGCTTTCTACCATCCCGCCGTGTGCCATTCACCGTATAAAAACTCCTCTGACGATAAATATCAGAAATGGACGCGGTTTTGCTTTATTTTCTCACTTCCCATTTTAATCTCAAAAAAGGCCCGCATAAATTTCATACCTCGCGAGAAATTATTTAAATTTTCGAGATTCTTTTTTCTCGTTCCTCTATACCTCTCCTCGTTCCTCGAACGCAATTTTTCTCTCCTTTATTCTCGACTCTCGACCCTTCTACCCTCTCTCTCTCTCTCTACTTGGTGAAAATTCGAGATTATCCGATCTCAGTTTTATTTTTCTTGGGAGAAAGAGTTAAGGAGGTGGGAAAAGAGAACGAGTGCTCGTGTCTCTACCTCTCGACGACGTTGTATCATCTATTTTTATCGGCTCGGCTCGTCAAAGGCCTTTGGTCTCTCGCTTCTCTCTCCCTCTCTCGTTTTCTCCTACTCCAGCGGATCAAAAACTATCGGGTGCACGACCTTCGCCATTCTCCTCGATTCTCGCACGCGAACACGGTCCACTTTCGGAGAACGATCTTCTTTTCGACAGAAAAGTCGACGAACAATGGTGTCTCTTCTTTATTTATATTTTAGAGAATATTGTTAGATACAGGATATCTCGAAATTACCACGCATTCTTAAAATTCTTCGTGAAATTCTAAACAAAAAATTCTTTCCCATTCTTGCCATTCCATTTGTAGCTTCGGAGATTCTCAGATTTTTTTGTTCATCAACCGTTTCTAGCTATGGGCGTGGCTCACTCTAGTTTCGTAATTAGAATTTTTAATCAGATATCGAATAAAATTATTACATAAATGTATCGTTTTCAGTTCAGGCTCTCGTACTATTATATCGAATAATAGCAGGCTCAAACAACAAGATTAAGGTCCTCGAGCGTAGGCTCAAAATTTCCGGCAGGATGTTACGTTTACGCTGAGTCAATTTCGAAACGAGCTCGAAATGGTTTGGCGAGGGCGCGGCAGGTGCGAGGAATTGCCAGCAACGTGTCGGAATATTAACGAGCGACGCGTAAAGACTCACTCGGTGTTGTTATACGCGATCGCGTATATTATCGTCGACGAGTTTGAGGAGGTCTTATACGGACAGCCGTTTCGATGGGTCCATAAAGTAACTCGCAGTGTTGAATCCGTGACGGGCCAAGGAGTGAGCTCGCGTTAATATTCCCTCCCCGACTTCCTGGACCGCCTCGGGGCTCTCTTTCTCTCTCTCTCTCTCTCTCTCTCTCTCTCTCTCTCTCTACCCCACACCCCTCTTTCGGAATGTTCACTGTTTACAACCGGGATACGGCGAATCCGGGTATTAGCTTCGTCCGCACGAGCCTGAATGAGGAATGACCGGGTAACGGCCCTTTTACGACACGGGTCTTGCCAGTTTGAGACGCTGCGAGGGTCTCGTCTAGTTACAGCCGGGATTCGGTGCTTCGCAATCAATCCTCTTCTTAACATTCAATCCGAATTTTCTTCCTTATAAACATCTGCTTTCCGACATTTAGAAATTACCTCAGCCACCGAGAATAGATCGGCGCGTAACGCTCCTTGAAAATATAAAGTAAACGCTTTTTTTCGTGAAATCTACTTCTAATGAAGTTGATCTTGCCTGTGCAAGCAGTAAAAACTCTATTATTTTCTCGTCGAGGAGAGAACCGGCTTTCGTTTAACCAATAAAAATTCACCACATCCGCACTTTTGTGAAAAATGTCTGCCGCTATCGACCGGTTTATAGACTGAAATACCATTTTTTCGAAATTACTGTCTTTTGAGAAGTAAAAAATAGCCGGGAGTTGGAAGTTCCTGATGATATGATAGATTTGATTTGATAGTATTTATTTGCTCTAGCACGCTATGGAGCAAAGAGCGATAATAAGCAATACAGAAAATAAAAACAGAAAAGACAATAATGCCAATTCCACTCACACACACACACGAAAATACAAATGAGACACGCACACACTCACACCAGCACACAAGCAGCACAAGGCTACGCAACACACACACCACAATCACACAGCGCCAAGACGCAAACCACGGCGCCCGCCAACGCAACACCGCAGACAGTGCCACGCGCTCGCAACGCGCTCGCAACGCTACTCCACCAAGGCCGAATCACGCTCCAGAAGGTAGGACCGAAGGCGAGTCTTAAACTCGCCCAGCGATGGAGAGGAAGTAAGGACAGATGGGAGAGAATGCCAAAAGGACATAGCATACAAGGAAAAGGAATTTTGGAAAACGGAGGTTCGAGGAGTAGGGATCTGGAAAACGTGAGACGACGACGCAAGACGCCCGGACCTAAGGCGCGACCCATCAGTCAATGGAAGAATGGCAATGAGATACTCAGGCGCACCACCGCGCAAAATCTTGATCACTAATACACCCAGCAAGAAATCCCTCCTGGAACGCACCGTGAGCCAGCCCAACGAGACTCGCCTGGGGGAGATCCGATCGCCGAATGCAAGGTCGAAGATGAAACGGATGGCAATATTCATCTTCCGCTGAAGCCGCGTCTCAAGCGAAGACGGTATCCCAGTCAGGAGAACAGAGCAATAATCCAGGTGAGACAGCACTAAGGTTCGGACGAGAAAGATACGCAGGTCAGCAGAAAGTGCATGCCTGTAGTATCTCAAGGTGAAAAGAACTGCACGAACCCTCCGAGAAAGAGCCTGAACTTGGTCCGACCACGACATATCAGAACGTATAATTACTCCCAGATTACGCGCACTACGAACGAAGGGAATAGCGCAATCGTTGATCCGCAACGACGGCAGTTCAGCCACATCAACCCGACGGAGCTGCGCTCCACTACCCAACAGCAACACCTTGGTCTTTGCCGCATTTAAAAGAAGACGGTTCGCGGCCGCGTACCTCGAGACCGCGCAAACATCCCGATTCACCTCCTGAAGCGCACCATGCAGATCGCACGGCGAGGCATGTCTATAAATCTGCAGATCATCGGCGAAAACCATGTGACTGGAGAACTCCAGGACCGATGCGATGTCATTGATGAAGAGCGTAAACAAAACAGGGCCTAAAACAGAACCCTGCGGGACTCCAATGTTAGTGGAGAGCCATTCAGAGCGCTCTCCATCGTCACCCACCACGGCCTGGGTCCTACCAGTCAAATACGAGGCGAACCAAGAAAGCGCACCATCAGCGAAACCGGCAGCTCGCAATTTGCGCAAGAGCAGCGCATGCGAAACCGTGTCGAAAGCCTTGTTGAAATCAAACAAGACTAGGATCGTGACCTGCCGACCGTCAACAGCACGGCTGACATCATCCCAGATCCTCAGGAGAGCCGACTGCGTGCTGAAATTTGACCTATAGGCAGAATGCCTAGGATCCAAGATGTTAAATGCACGCAAGTAGGAGTTTACTTGTCCGAGCACAGCGCGCTCCATCAGCTTGGACAACTCGGACAAGTTTACAATCAGCCTCACGTCAGACAGAGAAGAAGGCGTGCGAACCTTAAAGAGGGGCTTAATGAAGGTCTGCTTCCACTGAGAAGGGAAGAGAGATGTTCGTAGGGACTCGTTGATCAACTGAGTCAGAGCCGGAGCCACGAAAGGGGCCGCGGATCGCAAAGCGAACGGCGAGATCCCATCGGGCCCACAACAGTGGGACGACGCAGGCAAGGAGCCAATCAAGCCCACAACAGTCGAGAGCGGAACAGGAGTGAAAGAAAACGAAGAGGATCCCGGAGTCACTCCCCCATGACCAGAGTCAAGGGGGAGCGCACCGGAATCCCACGACACAGAGGCTGCTGCGGCGTGAAAAAGCTCAAAGGAGAAGCAGAAGACGGCCGGACTAATCCTAGCTGCCTCAACTGTCTCCACAGGCCCGCAGAATCGCCACACCGGCCCAGACTCCGGAACAAAAAGTCCCGCCTTACTGCCCTCAGATCAGCAGTTAATCGGTCACGAGCCTGCCTGTACATTAGAAAACCCAAAAGACTACCAGAACGCTTGGCATTCCTAAACAGACGATCACAAATCCTCCGACGGACCCTGAGTTGAGGCGTATACCAAGGCGCCGAAGGACGCCGAGCAACGATAACACGAAGAGGCGCATGCTCATCAAGAGCCAACCGAAGCGCCGATGACAATTAAGATGACAACACATCAACTTCAGCGGAGGAAGTGCCAACACCCCTCCCCAAAGCGGAGCTGACCGAGAGTTGAAAGGCCTCAGGATCGTAGGAGGCGAGAGCACGACGAGAGATACATCGGGATACACACGGAAGTGCGGTCCCGAGATCATACGTCATGCTCAGCAGATCATGCCCAGCAATGAAGGGAGAGGCGGAGCGAGAGCAACCCAACACCTTCGCCCCGTCGTCGACCACCAGAACATCCAACCAGGAATCGAGTCCACGAAGATGGAAAGAAGGCCCCGTGTCCACCAGGTGGAGACTGCCCGACGAGATCCACTCCCGCAGGTACCTCGACTCATAATGGTCACGCTGGAGAGAGCAATTTAAATCGCCAGTAATTACAATGTGTTTAAAACGGTGTTGATGCAAGTCAAGGACCTGCGAGAACCCATTGAGCATCCCACACTTAGGGCGCCTGTAGATCGACGCAAAACGGACTGACTCACAGCCAGGAGGGGTAATAGAAACGATCAAAAAGCGAGGTGCATCAGAAAACGGTCCCGGAGACCGAAACAGTACCGAAACACGCAGCGACGCACGCACATAACACCCCCCCCCCCCCCCCCCC
>NCVS01000806.1:0-50770 GCA_003055095.1 Goniozus legneri
GATCAAGCCTGGATCAAATCTGTAAGAGAATTTCTAGTCGGGCAGGGAGAATCGGCTCGTTCTCGGTATCGTAATTCCGGGAATGGAGTGCAATTTTTGCATTATTGGATACGAATTATTTTTCATTCGGAATACATTCCCACACAATTTTTAATTCAATTACGTATCTTCATTGCGCTCGATTTAATTCGTAATCCTACGCGACTTGTTAAATTTCATCGAATGTGTATCTCGTATCGTTTTTCGCGCAAATATGTTACGAGTGCGGGAGAATTTTTTTCGGGGGAGGCAAAATGAAATAATCTTTCGAACGAAAAATTGCCGTTCGCCGGGAGGTTAAATCCCATCAAGCCCGGTTGATAAAGCAGGTCGATATTCCGCGTAAAGAGATCGCGCGATGCTCGCGCTAAGCCGAAAATTGCTTCGAGAGCGAGTTCCGAACCTAAACGGTATTTGCAGATGGGAGCGAGAGAGAGAGAAAAAAATAGTCGATCCTATCTGGCGGAACCCGATAGGATCCGCGAGAGTTCGGGCCGCGTGTAAACCGTTAGACGAGATAAAACGAAAAGTAATATGCGAAAACGCCGGTCGACAGGTGTTCCTACTCTTGGCAAACTACTCGTCGTGGCGTAGGTGACACGTACGGTAGCGTGCGAATGTGTGTGAGAGAGAGAGAGATAAGGCAGGTGCCAGAGGCGATATACCAATTTGCCTCTTCCCGTGCTTAAGTATATTAAACCTGCTCGAGTTAATGTTGACTAATAGCGTCGTTAATTTAATTTCCTCGCTCTCTCGCTCTCTCGTGCTCTCGATGACCAATCGGAGGTCTCGCAAAAAAAGGGCCAAAATTCGTGCCGAATCCTCGCAATTAACGCTCGAAACCGATGCTCGGTCGCGCCTTACGGATTTTCGGGCGTAATTTTCGTGTCCGGCTAGCGAGCTCACTGGCTCGTGCTTCCAATTACCGCGAAATCGAATTAATCCCCGCGAAAATCCCCACGTCTACGTGATAAACGCGCGGCTGGGTATAAGAGGGTGATATACACGGCCGCGCGTCCGATCCGCATAACGCTTTAAACGGGATTATACCTTCGCCGATTCGATAAGAGTTTTTGAGTCCCTCCCGTCGATGGCGAGTTCTTTATGCGAGTGAACGAATTTTAAGGGCGACGAGGTGGACAAACTTTTGTGTTAATAGGTTAATTATAATTTAATCTCTCTTATATCAAGGGGTGTAGTTTCAGATACAATGAAAATGAAAATTTGAAGCTACTTTATTTGAAAATATAGAGATGAACGTTCGACAGAATGAATTATTAATTAGAATAAAATTAATTCATTAAGCGAATTCAGCCAATTTTTATTCTCAGTGTAGGAAACTCGAGGGTGTACATACAAAACAGAATTTCAAACCCACTCGATCGCAGCATCCCGACATCTCATACGAGAACAAAATAAAAGAGAAACATTACTCTAAAAAGGATAAAAACGTGACTTGAAAAGAAATAAAAACAGCACTCAAAAGAGAATAAAAATTTATTCGCAAAGTTCACCCTATCGAAGGAGTGGTAAAATGTCAAGCCGTGCGTCAACGTTTACGCGCTCGAGAGATTATACGGAAATTCAGAGCGAAAAAAGGGGGGAAGAAAAAAGAAATTCTCCGGGTTTTTCGTGACGGCATACGCGATTCGACGGTGACTCAAGCTGGGAAGAAATACGAGCGCTGACGATGCCCTTTAATCCGACCGTACGCGGGAGTCACGAATTCACCCCCGCAAAAATTATTTTTCGCGCGTGACCGTACCAACCCCCTCCCACCCCCAAGCAGCGAAGGGAGTCCGGTGCACCGAAATGTAATATGCTTGTAATCGTATTGTGCCGAGTGCGCGACGGCGCAGGAAGAGAGAGAACTGAGTGAGAGCGAGCTCGGTGGGTGGAGATAGAGCTTTTGTAAATTATAAGGCCACGACCGCACCTCGTTGGGGAGTCGCCGGTCCACCAACCTCGGACTGCACCCCGCCCCGCGAGTTTACACAACGTCGCGCACGTACGCGATAAAAAATTTCACCCCGAATTTAGAATTTTCCTTCCTACGTGCTGGAAATACCTTTTATTTGCCTCCCCCCGGTCATTTTTTTTCTTCTCTCTCTTGTTCTTGCGAGTTTTTCCGGCTGGAAAACTCTCGAGGGTTAACCATTTTTATGGAGTTTGATATTTCTGGACGAGGCTAATAACGTAACGGCTATCGTTAAATTAACGCGCATAATCGGACCGCGGCGGGCTCATCGCGCGTATGGACTAACAATTTAAGCAATTAACGGGCCATTTGGGAGCGAGAGGCGAGTTACTCTCGCGCGGGCCGGCAATTAACAACCGACAACGTGTTTTGTCGGTCGGACGACGGCTCGTCCGCATTAGCGTTAATTGAGATATCGCCGCGGCGAGACCGCTTTAAGCGCCGTTGCGAGGATGGAAAAGTGTCTCGGTGCGTTTCGAGAATACGCCGGAAAAATTGCTACTCTCGATAAGATACACCGATGGAAAATTCTTTGGCTAAAAGCGTCGTAGATTCGACGTCTACTCCCCGGAGAGGCTCGAGCCGGAATTTTAATTCCGGTGTGAAGAAACTCTATTTTTCTTTGATCTCTCGTAAAGTTTTGTTACGCAGAAAATAAGGAGTACTTGAATCACGACAAATATACTTGAAATTCCTTCATATTACTAAAAATTCTATTGTAAAGTCTATTTTATTTTATTTTGAGATAATTATTGATCTAATAGAAAGAATATTCCTTGTCAAAGTAAGGATATTAATTTTCAAATCAAGACAACTTTTTTGAATGAACAAAATATTCTTATTCGAAGATATAAAGTTCAGAATAAAAATAAATCGAATTTTTAGTTCATTCGAAATAACTATCATTTATCAATAAACACAACGTCAAAATTTATGTTAAAATTAAAAAATTGCCAATCTTGGAAAATAAGATCGACCGACTCCGGAGACCTCTGAAAAAAAAAAAAAACTAGAGACCAATGCAAAATATTTAATTACGTTGACTGATGGGGGTGATTCTCGAGTAGAAATCATCCTCCTCGAGGTAGAAATCCCTCCTTTTGTGATACCCCGAGTGGAATTCTTCTCCATTTCGAGGCGGGTATCCTCTTTCGAAAATTCCCGAAGCGCCACTGGCTCGGCTATAAATCGCGGGGATTATCGCGACGTATCCCGATTAGCGGGCGCGTCCATCACGCTCGCTATAGGTGAGCGGGGAGTCCTCGGCACCGTCGTCTCTCACCGGCGAAACTCTCCCGAACACACTTACGTGTAACACGTGTAGAGCGAGGGAGAGAGAGAAAGACGCAATTGTTGTTTTCGCAAGAGTACAGTTTCGCGAAAACGATAAGGTTACCGCGAAAACAAATGTATTCCATCCTTTCTCGTTCCACCTCTCGCCCTTCGCTTCGTAGCCTCGAGGGGAGTCCGAGCTCTCGCAAATGCGATACTTTCGTCGGGAGTGGAGAAATCGCTTCATCCTGCAATCGCAGAGGTATGCCACGTGTGACTCAATTAGTCATCGCTTCAGAACCGAAAATAGTACTCGATGGAACACGTTCAACCTGGATTTCGCCTCCGATCGATTTAATAATACCGTAACGATGAGCGTGATTCCGCCGTTCGTATTCACGACTTCAATGGCTGTTAGCGAAGAAATTATTCAGTGGTAAACTTTTTGCTAGAGAATATCAAGGTCGGTGCAAAAATTGCGTCCAATCGAGGAATTATTTCAAAAGATTTTACTAGGTTTCTGGGTCGGAACTAAAATAGATGTTTTTTTTTTATTGGGACTAGAGTTCTTCATTTTTCATTTGAAACGGAATTCAAGTGAGGGATTTAATTTTGAAAAAATCAATAGCGAGGATACATGTGCGAGCTGCATTGTTAACATAATAATCTTGTCTACAACACTCATATGCGAACTAACTTGAAGACAAGAGGAAACACTGGGGCGCAGTTTAATAGTGTTACCAACTACAGTAAGCACACCCAGACTGCTGTCCTAACAAATTTGTGAACAAAGGATATTTTTACACTGAAAATAAAAATTTGTTGAAGCTACTTAATTTCATTTGTAAATATGAAAATACATTTTGTTCGATGAAATAAATTGTTACTTTTCAATGAATATTTGGTTGAATTCACACGACATTTGTTTGAATGTGTGCAAATAAATATTAGGTAAATTCAACAAATTTTTATTTTTAGTGTATTTCTACATGATGAAATTTTCATATAACAAGAGATATTTCATAATTAAAAATCTGAAATCCCTCGTCCAACAGTTCAACAGGCGAAGCATCAAAGTACGAGAGCAAATTCCTACAAAAGAAACATCCGCGCAACGTCAGATCCCATCCGAGTTCGATCTCCGCCCGAGCCCCGAAAAGTTCGTTCCGGCCTTTGGAGTCCCCGACTGGCATCTACACCGCGTTACACCGGTATTCCCTTTTTCCCCTCATCCGGTCTGTATTATTTCGCGCTAATCCCCACGTTGGCTGTGCGTATTAGTGCGTCGCGTGATTCCCGTATCCCGAGCGATTATCCGGAATGCACTAGCGAGATTACACCTCGGTAAATGGATATATTCCGCCTTGTCGGTATTCTTGCGCAAGCGCCGGGCTAGCGAGAGGAGGGGGAGGAGGGGTGAGGGAGGGGGGGGGGGCTTAAATTAAACCGGCGAATAATTCATAGATCGCTGCCTCGCGCCGTGCCGTTAAAATCTCGGCGTTACTGCAGGTTGATACCCAACGCGCGCTCGCCCGTGGAGAGCCGGAACAATGCCCGCGATCGCTTCAAAACATACGCAAACGTTCATCTTCCTACCCACTCGGCACTCCAATTTCATCCCGCGCTTATTCGAAAGTCGGCCAATTTCGTTATTGTCTTTTCGCTGCGCGTTCAATTCATTTTGACCCCACCCTCCTGTGTTTGTGTGCGTGCCTGTGTGTGTGTGTGTGTGTGTGTGTGTGTGTGTACGTAACCGCGACGAGTGGCGTGGAGCACCGTTGAAAATTCCCAAGCCGAAAAGTATAAGCGACGTGATTAATATAGAGTCGTGTGCGGAAAAGATTAACGGCCCTCCTAATGGCGGATGGAGTGGCGAAACGCGAACGCGGTTAAACCGTGCAGCACACGCGGCTAGACCACCGCGAGCCGCTCGCGCAAAACGAGGAACTCGGGCTGAGCGGTACCGGGAGCGTGTTTCATTACGCGCCCCTCCGAGCGGAAAAATAGCGCGCAAAAATAATTCACGGTGCGGAGCCAACGATTTCCGATTCGTACTCTCTTTTTTCTCTTTTTACCTCCTAGTTCTCTTATTTTTCCTCTCTCTCTCTCTCCGTTCTCATTTATCCATCTATCTCCTTTCTATGTATACACATCAGTGTAAATAAAAAATTAGAAAAACACTCGCGAAAACTGGATTTAAATTAGACAATATTCGCCAAAAAAGGTCAAAAATTTCGAGAAGATCAAAGGAGTTTTTCAATTTTTGAAACACCTGACATAAATCTCTTTCGAAAAAATTTGTTACGAAAGAAGCTCGGAGCTCTATTTTCAAGAGCTCTTTTTTGTGAATCTCTCTCGGTAAAATTCTCACGCAAAAAGCTCGATAAAGCTCAAAGCTCAAGTAAGTTATTTTTAAAAACTCGTTCAAATCTCAACGAGTAAAAAGACTTTTCGCGAAAAAATCCAGAAACACCTAAAGCTCGAAGTTTCGAATTTTAAAAATTCTTACATGAATCTTTTCATAAAAAAATTGAAAGCTCTCGAAAATCGAGAGCTTTTTCGCAAATCTTCTTACGGTGAAATTTCTCAGGCAAAAAGTTCGTAATGCTCGACTTTCAAAAACTGTACAGAATATTCCTCTAATTTTTATTTTCAGGAGTGTATGTTCTCCATTTTTGTTTTAATTCCGCGGTCTCGTTTCCTTTTGTCTCTCTCTCTCTCTCTCTCTCTCTCTCTCTCTCTCTCTCTCTCTCTCTCTGGCGGGTTATGGGGGCTGGGTGGAGCATTACTGGTACTCGACATTAGTTATTATACTTCGAATCGGCTGGCTGCGCCGGCTGGTTTATCGCTCTGCGTATTTCATACCGTTTTTCGCTTCTCGAGGCCAATTTTGTCATCGCGCATTACCGTCCCGTGAAATACGTTTCTCCTGTTGTTGTTATTCACCTCCTTTTTTTCCTCCTCTCGTGCTCTCCGTTCTCCACGCTCGTGTTTACTCCCGCCTTATGTAATTCGCGAAAAGAAAGGTGACAAATAGCTTAACGCTCGGAGAGCTCCGCTCGCGTTAACGCGGAGGGCGTCCAACGTCGTATTTCGATATTTCTTTTCGATGTGTCTTGCCTTCTCTCTTCTTTTTCTCTCTCCCTCTCTCTATATCTCTCTATATCTCTCTCCTTCCTTTTTTACGCCCCACGGTCGATCGCGTTATTTGTTTTAACGACCAGCCGCGATAACGTTTACTCACCCGTCGACGCAAAACACACGAGGGAACAACCAATAAACGCGATATAAAAACACCTCGTCCCTCTTCGCGAGCCGGCCAGGCGAGAAAACATTACGGGCGCAATAAAGATCGCGAGATTTCCGCGTCATCGATGGACTCCGGATGGAACTGGGACGTCCAGTCGCGGAAAAAGCGCATAATTATTTCATACGGTGCGGTATTTTTTTTTGCCGCGACCTCCCGCGAAAACAAGAGGGAAACAGCGATGAAAATTGGTGGGAAAGGAAAACAAACTCTGCGCGCGGTTGAATATTTCGTCCTGAATTTTACACAGATCAGCTGTTACGGATAGTCAACAACAACAGTTTTTACCGACACCAAGAATAAAAACCGTCGAGCGTTAAAAACAACGCTCTGAATTTTTTGTGCGAGTTATCAACTCGTATTTTGTTACACTGGGCACCCTAACACCTTAACACTGAGTGTCACTTTGTACAGTGAAAGAAAATTTTGTTGAATTTCGTCAATAAATATTCAATTTCCTAGAAAAAATAATTTAAACTATTAATTCAAACAATTTTATCGAATGTTGAATACATTCAACAAGATTTCTTTCGGATACACTTGGAAAAATGTTAAACCAAATGAAAATTTTAGTAGAGAAAAAATTTACAACGATTCTCTGGGAGGCAAACAGTTGGATGAAAAAAAATCGGTTAATATTCAATCGGTCGTTTCGCATCGCGACTTTCGGCCGGCCAGGCTCGATTATCGTCACAACTCGCGCGAGTTTTATTGCGGCGGAGATATATCGGACGCGGTACGTTGCAATTCGCGCAGGTGATTATTGTGTGCCTTCACTCGACAGTTAATTAAAGCCGGCGCGTCGGGCGCATTGACAGACGTAATTTTACGAAGCGCGAGTAATTCCGAGCGACGCGAGTCCTCGTTACACGCGCGTCGATTCTCTCTCGTCGGGGAAAAAAACGCAACGAGAATTAATCGACGTCGAAGGATACCCAGACCGGAGACGTAATCAAAACTCTCTCTCTCTCTCTCTCTCTCTCTCTCTCTCTCTCTCGCTCGAGCGATATAATTGCTAGGTAATATTATTCTTGGCGAGTGGCCGTTAATAGCGCGAGGAGGAGAGCAAAGCGAGAGCACGCGCCGTGAAAATCACGAGAGGCGGGGGATCGAACCGATAATGGAAATTGCCAATTATAAAACGAAAATATCGCTCTCTCGCTCTCCGCTCGCGAATTAACGAGACCAAAATCGCGGATACAGCATCCCAGTTTTTTCGACTGCGCGCTCGGGATTATACGATTCGCGATTGGCAGTCTGCGGAGGTGGAAGGAGAGGGGGAAGGGGGTTGAACGTACCCGATAGTGGACGCGTTATTTATTCGCAATATTTTCCATCCGGTCGTTCGCCGTCACAAGACCGCGAGAGCGATAATTTCGACGATCGTTTGGCCGTGCGCGTGTCAACAAAACGCACGCGGGCTTACCGGCGCTTAAATTTAATTTCGCACCACGCGTCCCGTTAAAATACATTTAGTCCACTCGCGAGTCGTGCGTCGAGTGTCCCTCGGCTTGAATTTTACATTAGTCATTCGCGAAACGTCGCTTAATCGCGTAATTGCGTCAATTGGATAAACACAACAGGTATTGCGCGGGTACGCGTCCTTTCGAAAAACCGATCGGGGAGTGAATGAATTTTCCGACCACAGAAAAAATCCACTATAATTGCGAGATACAAGAAAAATTTTCGATGCACTAAAAATAAAACTTGGTCGATATTTGCTTGGAAGTTTAATATTTTCAAGTATTCAATATGAAGAAATATTAAAATAAAATTAGTTTCTTTAATTCAGTCATAAATTTTGTTGAGCGTATGCAAATAAAAGTTAGATAAAAATTATTTTAAGTATGGTTATACCAAAAATAAGGTCAGACGTTGAGTTCCAAACCAACGTCTTCGACAGATAAGCCTGACGTTGACGCAAATTGGGCGCGGTTGAAAAATATCTGGGAAAAAAAGTGTAATCGAGCGGGAGCAAATGAAATTTTCCTACGCGCGTTCGTCCCCTCCGGGTTGGGCGCGTGTTGCGGAAGGAAAAGAGAAAAATATTACGTACATAGAAGTACAGTGGCGGTGAAACGTAATAAAGTCGATATATAGTAGGGCGGTTCGACGTGCGAGGCGCCGGGACAGATTGGAAAGTAACCGAACGAGCGTGGAGAAGAAGGCAACAATGGGATCGCCCTGCGCGAGAGCGAGAGAGCAAAAGAAGGAGGAGCGGAAAATTGAAGCCACTAGCTCCTTTCTCTCTCTCTCTCTCTTCCAGCGAAAAGCCAATTTGGAGTTTTCGCGTTTCCGGCTGGCCGCTGGAAAATAAGATCTTCCCCAACGAATTATTGTAGGTGTAAGTGGCGAGAACGAGCGCGTCACGTACGGAGCGGTCTCGGTGCCCCGGAGAGTCGGAGGAAAGCTCGCGAGAGCCCTACGGTATCGATAAACCGTGCGGTAACTTCGATTATGTCGTACACACGTAACAACTTGTTGCGGTACGCGCGAGAGAGAGAACTTCCCGTTACGTGCGCCACGTCGGACTCTCGTCGCGACGATATTAAAGGAAATTAATTTTATCGGATTTGTACCTGCACGGCTCGCGCGCCCGCTCCGTTAAGCCGCGGGGATAATAAAAGAAAAGTAGTAGAGAAGAGAGTTGCCGCGTCCAACGGCTCGTTCGAACCCCCGAACGCAATAAACAGTATCGGTCGTCGAAACTTTCCGTATGGGCCATTCCGAGGCCAAAACGGCGCTCGGACATTGCCCGCGTCGTCAAACTCAATTTATGTATTTGCCTTCTGGAACAAAAAAAAAAAATCTGATCGGGAACGACGCTCTCGATTTTCGAAAACATGATTCAGTCCTTAACGGTCTGACCAAAAAACGTTTTTTATGTCTGAGTGTGGAAATGAACTTGTTTAATGAAGCATTCATTATGAAGAATGAAAATATCGAAATAATTGTTCGATGGGATGAATTATTAATTGGAATGAAATTAGTATTTTCAAAAACAAATTTTCATCTTCAACGTGGTCCAAAACAAAAAAAAAGTAAATAAAATCGAATTTATAATCAACTTTTAGCGTGCAATAGTTACATCCAATGAAAATTAACAAAAAAACCCTCCTAATTTCATTGTACCCTCCCCGTCTCGAATATTCTAAACGAGCTCTATCGATTTGGGTACGCGACGATGCGCGAAAAGACAGCCGAACGAGAGGGCGAGAGAATCGAATGAAATTCAACTAATACCGGCCGGCGGCGATTCGAGAGAGGCGCAATACATTATTCGCCGTATTAGCTATCTCGCGACGGTGAGATTGGAGGCCGTACCAGCCCGCCGGCTAGGCAAAATTAAACGGCACAACTGTCGGGAACAAAATCGGGCGTGTGCATGATGTGCGCCACTGCTGTATATCGACCGGGTCCGCGTACTTTGTACGGCAAATTGACGAAGCGAAGGAGTGTGGGTACCGAATTTCTCATCATTTTTTCAAAATGTTTTGTGTAAAAATACAACAACAAAAAAACAATATTAACACTAGGCTTTTACAGCTTTTCCAGTTTCGTTAACACAATATGTTTTTTTTTCTCATTCAAAGTTAATATTTTACTATTTTTTTAAAGGAAATTCATTTCATTATTGTTTAAAATTGGAACATTCTTGTTAAAATATGTAAAGATGTTAACCACAAAAACATACGTAAATAAATTTCTTTCAAAATTTCTTGAAAACTATGCCTAAGCACCTGGACTCTAATCAACTCAGATTCACCGACAAATAAGAATCACTCCCAACGTATCCGTTAGTCCGAAATCATCGCGGGGGGAAAAATCCCGTCCCACGAGCGCTATATACTCCGAACAGAGAGAGTGCATTGGAGAGCCATTGTGCATAAACCACACGTGACGTATGACGTCCGGAGAACGCGTCTACCGCAGTACACCGAAAACGGACAACACAGGCCCACCCCCCGCGACGAGACAGATATATACCGATAAATTCAAAGGAATTAAACTCGACTACTCTTTCGTTACTCCATATATTACGTCACGCGCTGCAAAGTTATTCTCATCTATCGAATAACGACCCGAGGGGGATCCCTGGTACGACGGAACAAAAACATCCAATGGAGATTTTATTTCTACTCGTGATCGGACGCTAGCAAGCTCGGAATGCTGAGCAACCAAGTGGAAAAATACCATCTTCTACCCTCGCTCGGCCTACATAATACCGAATCTCTCTGTGGCATTGATCTCGGCATGAAAATCAGCGTCTCAATGTTTGTGAAATAAATATTTCCTAAACAAAGTAATTTTTAAAATATTCATTTGAACGTATGCAGATATTGAGCCCAATAAAATTTTCTTTCAGTGTACACTTCGAAAAAATTTTGTTGAACATTTACATTAACATTAACATTGTTAACATTTTAATTTCAAATTGTCATTATAATCAAAAATTCATGAAATTCATGATTTTTTCCAGCGATTTTCGATCCCCCTGATCAACTCTCCCTGCTCGGCCCACATAATACCGAATCTCGATTTCCGTGGCATTGATCTCGGCATGAAAATCAGCGTTTCCCCCGCATTGCGGATGCCTCGACCGAACCGCGAATTTGTCGCCGAGATTAACTTTACCACGGCAATTTCTTATATCGTACGCCATTTGCGAACGCCAAAAAGAGGAGGGGAGGGGGGGGGCTTGCTCGCGCACGGTGACGTAAGATAACGAGATTTTCTTAGCCGACGGAACACAACGCACACACGGAGCCGGGGCTTGTACGAGCCGGCTTTCGAAATACCTATGTATAAGAGTAAGCTATAGAGCCGGCGAATTTGTCTTCCGGCGGTATTCGCCGTGCGACGGATAGGGGTACACTTTCCACGTGCCTCGAAAATCTACGCGGAACGGCAAAATGGCCGTCTCAGCGACGACCCTGCGCGCAGATGGGGGGGGGGGGGATGAGAATCCAGCGACAAATGTTTATTGGTTTTCGTCGGAACGCGAGTTCTGCGTGACGTCGGTACACGGTGAATTAAAAAAGAGGAAAAAAGAGAGAGAGAGAGGGAGCCGGCGGAAAAACGGCAGGAGCTTCTTTTTGCGCTTAAAAAATAGAAAGGAGAATTCCGGGAGACTCGCGACCATACGGTGTATGTAAATACGTACGTACACGCACACCTAGCCGAGAGTTTTTCTACTCCATTTGAAAACTTCTCTTACTCGTATTATATATCTCGCGGGACACTCTCTCTTTCTCTCCCGCTCGTTCTCCCGTCCCCTCCCTCGAGCGAGGTACCCTCCTCGAGAAAGAATGCACCACGCGCGCAATTGAAAGAACCGGCGGGCGCGAACTCGGCCAAGAGCGCGAGTGTGCCGGCACACGCGTATAATAACGTCAACTTCATACGCGCGATAGAGTACGTACGCCGCTGTGAACGGTGAAAAACGGACTGCCCGAGTTTATCTTCGGTATTTTATTTTTTTTTTCTCCTCTCCCTTTCTTCTCCTCTTTTTTTACACGCGATGACGTCGCGCGGTAATTATTTTTATTTTCTCCGGTAGTTCGGAGGGGAAAAAAAGTACGAAGAGAGGGGTGAGAAAGAGAAAGAGAGAGAGAGAAAGAGAAATGAAAAGCGGTCGAAAGATCGTTACCATAAATCTCGAGGTATATCGACACGACGGTGCGTCAACTATATTCCCCGGCTCGAGAGATGAAAAATAAAAGGAGAGACTCGGTATGCGGTGAATTCCAGCGGAAAGGAGGCGAATGGCCTCCGTGGTATCGCGATAAATCGTTAGGTTTTCATTGCTGATTAATTCTTTCCTTCCGAGCCTCGCTAGACGACCCCCACGGCCATCCTCGGCTTTGATTTATAGCGCCGTTTACTTCCTACGGAGCTTTTAAACGGGCAAAAGGTCGCGGTGGCTACCCCTTTTCAACGATTCGTTTGGGAAACATACCAGCGAGGTGAGGAATGGGGCCAGCTTTCGATCAAGATCGAGTCTGATAATGCAGCTGTTTTCGAGCGTGATTAACCATGATTGAACATTGTTGAGAACACATAATTGGCCAATTCTGAGTTCTAGTTTCTATGATAATTGTAGCAACCCACTTGATGTAATTTTAAAGTTATTTCGAGGATGGTACACTGAGAACAAAAATTTTTTAATATTTGTCTACATATACGTTCAAATAAATATCCAGTACCTTCAAAATATTTGATTGAATTGAAGATACAATTATGAACAATATTTCTTCGTTGTAGGTAACACTGACATTCATTGTAGTGTGTACTAACACTAACTGTCAACACCCTAACATTTTTCAACCGATCAAGACTAGATCTCGAAAATGTCAAATGTACAACAATACGCTCTGTTCAGGCTTCGACCCCTAAGCTCTTCCCCAGGTCGGAGTTTTCGGGGTGTGTTTAAAAGTCGTGAGTGCTCAAGCCGGTGTGAGTAACGTCGTCGCGGCTCGATCGTCGGGCGTTTACGCCTCTTGATTTACTTTGACTCCACGCATGGCCGACGATGGGACGCCGCGGGGGGAATTGCGCGCACTCTCGGTGAGCCCTCGACGCGTCACCGTCCCTTTCCCGCAGACACCCCATACGCGCGCGAGCATCTCGCCTGTCTTTCCGTATAAATTATTTCGACTCCGCGCTCACGAGGAGGTTCATCTCGCTGCCTCGTATAAACTTCGCCGCAATAAAATCGAAATAGGACGCGCGCAGCGCGCTCTATAACCCCGCGCGCAGTAAATTTTTCGTTTTATCGATCGAAATATACGCGATGGGCTACGTAATTGCAGGCGTATTCCGCAATCGGAGCTCGCCGTATGCGCGCTTGTAATTCACTCTGATGCGAGCCTCTGTGTAATTCAATTGTACGCGCGCCGATTAAATGTCCAAGAGTAATGATCGGTCAATCGGCGACGTTATCGGTACGAGTGAGGGAGAGAGTGCGCCGTGAAATTTAATAACCGCGCTACCACGTCGGAATAAATTACCCGAGTCCTTTGAATCCGCTCGAAATTCCCGATCGATACCCGAAATATCAAAATATTTTTCAAATTCAGATTCTGTTCGCGCGTGGAAATTCGGGAGAACGTGAGCATTAAGCGGGAGTAATCTTTAACTCTCCGGGGAGGGGGGGGGCAAAGTTCGCAAAATTTCTCGTAGAAATTCGGCCGTTCGGAATTTCGATCGGTCCGCGTTCACCGGAATCGCGGAGGGAGGGGGCCGCGTGGAGCGCGTGCGGAATACTTTGAGCTACCGAGCCATTATCGAGTTAATCGTTCGGCACATCGAAACCCTTCAAAAGCCTTCAATGCCGCTGAGCTTCGACCGCACTTCGTCTACACTTTCGACCCTTTGCCGCCACCTTCTGCAACTTTGATCGAGAAAGAGAGTTTTCGTTTGCTCCAGACTTCGCGCCGGAAAGTTATCCAGCTATATAGAAACCCCCACTCCCCCCTCAACTCGCTAGGCGAGAAAGTAGCGCGAAATCAACGACGAATAAAAATTGGACAAATGTTTTTAAATCTCGGGGACGCGTCAGAGAGAGTGAGAGAGAGCTCGGCGTTTCTAATGAATCGAGAAAGCTGGAGGGATCGCCTCGAGTGGTGAAAATCTCACCCCCTCCGGCTGCCGAGACGAAGAGGAACGAGACGAGGCAAAAGTTGCAGGGGAAGAAAAGATTAAGACGGAGTACAGGCTGAGTTAGGCGAGAGAGAAAAAAGAGGAGCGATGGCGTCGCATCGGTTGCCATCGGTGTCCAGCATCGACCAATTAAAACTTTCTCGCGCGCGATTTATCGAACGACTTTGATTGCGCTACGAGCTCGTTAAGAGGCCTCTACCCGAATGTCAACGAAAGGCTTTATCGCGCGGCTACACTCGTGCTTATTAACGGGTTAAATCTGCTCAAAAATCGACTTTTAAAATGTACACGGTCTTTGAGAATTATTGTAATCTACATTAAAAGTATTCCCTACTTAACTCACTCCTTTTTTTAATTTTATTAAAGATCGATGCTATTGAAAAAGTAAACAAATGATTCAGTTGCTTTTCACGTCTTATTTTTCTCGTTCGACCAAAACTTTTAAAACCCCCTAAAAAAAAAAGTTGTCATTCTCACCCATCCAAGTTGTGCACCGCTTTGAGCCCTGCTGAACTCCAACGTTTGTCGACACGTTCAGTCCGAAGAGTATTTCTATTCAAATTTATCGACCGAGATTGAAGTCTAGACGTGCAGAGAAGCAGAGGTTGACGGATCGAATTCGCAATCGACGGGACGGGCCTCGTCAGGGTGGTGTCATCGTGGCGGGACGACGGGCGAGCGGCGATAATGAAGATAAACAGGGACGAGCTCGCGAGCACCTTTCCCGCGAGGATAACCGATCGGCCGACGTCCAACAGACGGGGAATTCAATCCGTACTTGGACGGGGAGCTCGGCGGGGGTGAGAGAGCGAGAATCTCGTAGCCGTAAATACGCGAAAATAGCCCTGGAATCGGATCCGAGAATCTCGAATTCGATCGGCCGAGGGAATAAAGTCTCTAATCGGGTTCTTCGCGAAGCTTCGAGGCAAACGTATTCGCTATTTCGCGAGTGTCTAGCTCGCCGTGAGCGCTCCGAGACATTCCATTGATTCCCTCAACGGTCTCCGAACCGCTCCCGGCGGTTTTCTCTCTTCTCGCCTCGGCAAAAAATTCCGGGGGCCCCGGATTCGCACCTGGGCCGTTTCAGCGGGTATCGGTAACGCGCCCGGCGTTCTTCGATCGCGCGACTCAATGAAAAATGCATTCGCATTACCGCCCGCCTGGCTGCATTATTCGCTTCTTAAGAAAGTCGTTCTGCCGCGGATTTTCCTCGCGCCTCTCCCACCCTCCATCCCCCTCCTTCACGGATATCGACGAGCCTGGGGGGTGAAAACCGATAAAAGTTGAATTGCCCGGGCTCACACCCCTGCGGTCGGGAGAAAAATTTGTTTCCACCCAACGATAATTCTCCAGGGAAATCCACCGCTGCTGCTCGGGGACGTTAATTCGTTTATGATTTTCTGTTTTTTTTCCACCCCCGAAATTTGGAGTTTCGATTGCTCGGAATGACTCTCGTCGCTCGCGGTTCGCGAGTGAAATTCTTTTATGTTTTTTTTTGTAGGTTACATGGTTTCTCAGATTAAAAGTTGCTTTTTTTGTAAATGGGACTACGATTTGTTTATTGAATATAAATGTTCCATGTGAAAATGTTCATTAATTTCTTTTAATTCAAAATAAATTAATAAGTCAAGAAAATGTCTGTGTTTAGTTAAATAATTGAAATGGAATATTGAATAAAAAAGAATTAGGGATTGGTCAGAATTAACAAAATAAAAAAATGAGGACAGAGACAGGGAGAGAAGGATAACGATGGGTATGTTTTTATCATAGCATTTTGCAGTAATCTGTTCTCTGACTGACCCGATATAAACGGAAAGAAATACCCTTTCGCTGTGACAGTGACAGAGAAGCAGTAATTGAATTATTGGAATTTTTTTCGCAAACAAAGTAACAAGAAGAATTAGAAATCCAATGAGCGTTAAGTCGAATTTCCGAAAATATCGCTCCGACTGGTCGTTGTTACCCGGCGAGTTCAAACGAGCCGAAACGAGAGCGGAGTTTACGATCGGCCTGACCGCATCGGCGATGTATTACCCGTACCGGAAGTGGAAAATTAGACAGTCGCGCGTAATTAATGGACGCTCGAGATGCGAGCCCGGGACTTCATTAACAATTAGAATCATCGACGGATGATTATGCCGCTAATTGCTAATCGATATCGAGACACAAGCGCGTACACGCGTATGGACATATAAATACACCGCAACACAGCCCACACCCTTCCCTTCTTTGGCGCAACCGCGCACGCTAACGAAATAATAATGGTCGCCACGTCTGCTCCCAAAAATTGAGATTCGCGACGCGCCATGGAATCCCGCTCGCAGTTTAATATTATAATTTAATGTAATGAAGCGCGTATCTCGCCACCCCCTCGCCATTCGTGCTCGGAATTTCTAAAGGAGCTCTAAAAAAAAATTGAGAGCATCGGTCAAGAGCGATTATCGGGCCGGCTCGTAAATTTGTCCCTTTGTCATTTGCGGTGGAGGAGAGAGAGAGAGAGAGAGAGAGAGAGAGAGAGAGAGAGAGACGAGAATCTCTCGCAATAAGCTCGCTCGCGATACACCCCGGCACTCGTAGAACCGGATGATGGGATTTAGGAGGTCGTTTCGACGCGGCCGTTTGAACGACCCTTTTCCGCGCCCCGAAACGCGCAACGACGTAGACGCTGAGAAATTCATTTCGCTCGCGAATTGTTTATAAGAACGAGCTGCGCGGGATGCCCGGCCGATGAGTCGGAAACACGAAATGGGAATTTCTGGCTGCCCCGTTGACTTACGGCCGTCATTTTATATCGCTGCACTCCCCTACCACTCTCTTTCTCTCTCTCTCTCTCTCTCTCGTCGTAAAACGCCGTGATACGCGCATCGAGGTCAATTTCCCCGTCGAATCCTCCATTATTGATCTCTCAAGGTTCCTGCGAAACTAATTCTGGAGAGAGAGAGCGATAAACTCGCTAACGAGGGAGAATGTTTAATTTGCGTACGGCCTGGAGGCTCGATAATCGAATAAAAACGATAAAGTTGCCTAACGTCGGGAATCACCGCTCCCGTTGTACGAGGAAAAAAATCAATTTGGCGGAGCCGGAAGAGCGAGAACGCGTAAAGCAGCAGGAATTGTACGTAGAGGAGATCGAATGAACGATATTGTTAGTGTTATTATCATTATTATAGCGAGGAGAGAGAGAACCGGGAGTTGAACGTCGCAACGCTCCCGTTTACCGCGGGTATCTCGATATCGTCTTTGTGCGTCGTGCTGTTGGATGTGGCCTGTGAGCGTACAAGCGCGAGACGCGAACGGGGAACACGGGAGGGGCCAGACCGTACCCAAGGTGTAGCGAGAATGCATTATTGGTAACGTTATTGCATGCTCCGTTGAGCCAACGTCGCCCCGACGGTACACGGAGCTGCCTCGGTGCAGCCACCGCTTGCCACCGCGCCTCCTTCCATTGTAAATTGGCCGAGTGAGAGCGCACCGTGGTAACAAAAGGGCGAAGTAGAAGGGAGCCGGTAAAAGCCCTTATGTTATCGAATACGCGGGTCACATCTCAATATCTCGCGATATGCACTCGCTCTGATATTTTCCCCCTGGGCGACCCCCGACTCGGAAGGGATACACGTGTCGCCGAGCTTATAATTTTCCTTTTTTTCCCCGGAAGTCTCTTTTCCCATCAATTTTATTTTTTGCGTTGAAAGAGATACATTTGTTCAAACATTTATACGGAATAAATCGAAATTTTCAACACTAAAAAAATATTGAGGGGTAGGAGGATTAGAATTATTCAGAAAGATTGTTAGAAGAAACTGATAACGGTTAAAATGCACCAGCAGACGGAGCAAATTGAGCACGAGCGCTTTAAGGACTTTGAACAATTGGAGCAGTTTTGGTATTTCAGTGTTTTGGGGACTGAGTAGTTTGAGCGATGCGAGTATTTCAGATGAACAGTTCATATAAATCTGTTCATTGTGTACAAACACTAGAATAAAAATTAAAAGTTGGCAAACGGCTGATTCAATGCTCAGCACGAGCTTGTAATTCCTCTTTCGCTATTCGTTACGTTTCGCCCCGGCATTATGTAAATGCGAGCTTCCACCTTTCTCTCAATCGTTATCGATTTTAATACCGCAGAGGTGGAATTCTTGTACGTCCCCCGAGAATTTCCATCCACTTCGGATTTGTCGTTGGAGGCATTCCGCCCTGCGTTATCAAAGTCGAGCCCCGTAGAACATATTTTTTTCTCTCGAAAGTCAAGATCCGCGATAACGGCTATTTATTCGCGACGTCGTACTAATTATCGTCTTTCAACGCATTTTCCTTACCCGACGTAGCTTCTCCATTCGGCCGGGGCGAGCCTCTCTCTCTCCCGCAATCGCCATCGTCTCGAAAGAACCGCGCAATAATTGGCCTCAGTCACGGCATGTCTCCATTACTCAAGGGCTTCGTTAAAGGAAAAGCTCTGGAGAGAAACAGAGAGGATAAACTCACGAGATAAGAACGGGGCGGGATCTCTCCGCGTAATTTCACGGGATAACGCACGAGAATCCGCGCTCGAGTTAACGTTGGAGCGCGTCTATCGACTGCATGACGATTCGAAATATTAATTAATTCAGGAGTGGATAATTGGGGAATGAGGGCCATGCGTCCGTCGTGTGTATACGAAACGCGGGTATATTGCCGGCCGCCGGACGGTCCTACGGACACGAAATTTCTGATTAATTAGGCTAGACCAGGGGCGCGGTCGCTCGATACGTCCCCGCTTACAGAATTCGCTATTGGCTACCTTGCGACGCCCGTAAACGGCTTATCGCTCTCGAGGACGGCGAAAGACGTTTTTCGAAACGAGAGGAGCGTTTTTAAACCACGAACGTCGCGATAAGAGCAAATACCTTCGGCCAATTCGAGGATCCCGGAGCACCTGGAGCCGTATAAAATGACAATAAACGAACGGGCCGCGTTCTCGCATTCCTCCCCTCGCAAAAAAACGGGGATTCCCGCGGCGTCGGCAACCGACTACTGAAATCTACTTACGCCGTAACGCGATACGCAAAGCCGCTAGATTTAGATTTCATTTTCTTACTGACGAGGAGGTGCCGCCGCGCAATAACGCGCGTTATAAGTCTCGGATTCTTCTTTTGTTTTTCTCTTCTCGGTCCATTTTCTCCGGAGAACAACGGACGAGAGAAAAATTACGTCGTTTTCGTAGCGATTTCGATGTACACTCTCCCCCTCTCCCCCCTCCACGTCTGATATATCTTACTGTTTCGTCGGAATAAATACCCGTACACGTATATTCGAATGTAAACCACGCCAATCTGACATTTTACTTTGAATTATTTTTCTAATATTGTATTTTTCATTTTCTATTCATTGTAGAGAATTCTACACTGAAAATAGGAATTTGTTGAATTTATCTGCATACGTTCAAATAAATATCAAGTATATTCAACTAATTGTTTTATTGTTTATATATTGAGTAGATTCAACAAAGTTTTATTTTTATTGTAGTTTTTTTTTTAGGTTCAAACCAAGACCTAAAATCTTTCTAGGTCGAAAATCTCGATCTCAATCTCTCACCAGCTATTTCCTTCTTTTCACGTTACAGTTTTATCAGCTGTTGGAGGCTAGTCGAGTGGCCAACAATACACTGACGTACCGTCACGTGACCGTGTTCGCGCCGACCAATCGAGCCTTCCAGAAGTACAACGGCAGCACGAACAATCTGGTCCTCTACCACATGTGTGAGTAAATCTAAAATATGGGAAAAATTCTTCGGGGCGATCGCGGAACCGCTGGAATACGAAGATGGAGGTGCCAGGAAGGGGTGAGGAGGGGTGGGGAGGGGAGGGGGTGGCAGATAGAGTCCCGGATGGTCGTAGAAATTCAGCGCTTTAATACGCGAGAGCAGTTCGGGCGTGAATAACGGGGCTTTATATAGGCGCTTGCCGGACCCAACCTCCGGCTCCCATAGTGCCTCCTGCTATCGACGTATCTACATTTACGTCGATAATTTCGCGAGCACATAGACATTCATCGGCGTAGATTCTGGGAACAGAATGGCCGGAAGCCGGCTCTTCTGGCTATCCCCGGGTGGCCTATCGCGCGTCTATGCTCCGCGTCCAGCGCGGATATGCATTATTGCGATTGTGAGAGAGCGGCTAATCCCATCCGACGCGAGCCAAGTCGAAATTGAGATATTCCACTCGTTGCTGTTCCATTCGAGAGCTTTACCGGGTGTCCGGAATCATTACGCGAGCTCTCGCAGGATCGCGAACCGTTAATAAATACCACGAATTGAATGGAGTACCTAATTACTAGTCGCGTTGAATTAGTCGGACGGTGTTGGGCCGAAACAAGAGAAAACTAGAAACAATAGTTGAAGTTCGACTCCTCTTGAAGGACTATTGTAATTATAAGATTAATTTTGATTGAAAAATTACGTAACGAAACTATTTTTAAAAGTTTATCCACGTAACATAATTTTTGTATTGTATTCTAGTTAGAATAATTAGTTCCAGCTACTCCATAAAAAAAAAAATGAATTTTAAAAAATCAGACTCTTAAAAATAGTTGCTACCTATAAAAATTCATTTTATTTTCACACGAGAAAATTCCAAGGACGATTCCAGGACACCCCGTATACGCCGATCGAGCCCCGTATGGTTATTACCCTCGAACGACATCCGCGTCGAATCAACTTTCACCCCGACCGCGAGAGTACCGAGCGGGGTAAAAAAACTACACACTCCCCTGAGAGCTGCATTTTAATGCGAAATATTTCCCGTCGTTATTTTCAGCTCCTTCCGACTTTTCTCTTAAATTTTCAATTTCGCTCGTCATAAAACTTTCAGAAAACGTCCTGCGGATCCTCGCCGACGTCCTCGAGGACGAGCCCGCATCCCGGTGATCGCGCGTCCGCGAGCTTTTAGAGCCCGAAACCCAATTAGCTCTCCCGACCAGCCGGCGCGGAGTACTCGGAATCGATGCGGCGTACTCGCGTTGCGTAGGCGGACGAAATCCGCTGGATAAATTTTCCAACTCGATCCCAAAGTCGGAGAATAAACTCGCCGGTGAAATAAGAAATCCTTAAGTCCGTCCGACTGTCGATACAGAGATCTCTGAGCTAACTCGCCTCGAGTTAATTTCAAATAGAGCTAATTGATTGCGTCCCACGAGGCCCTGCCATCGATCCGATAGTTGGGATGAATTTCATGGTACTTTCGGCGTGACTTGACGAAAAAATTGAAGGGACAGTTAAAAATAATCGAGTGATCATTTCAAAACTTGAATCTTAAAATGATTACCTGCTCGATTCGTTCATTTTTTCAAACGACAAATGTTCTCTTAATTGTTTTGAGTAGCATATTTTTGCACTATATCACTGCGAACCGTAAATGGTGTAGTTTTACTCGAAAACTAGTTAATCGACTATACAGTGATTCCCTCCGAAAATACATTAAGAAATTACCGCTATGAAAAAACGATAAACGAAAAACGATATCAACACAGGCTTCTGTTGTGTTTAAATAGAGCTCGAAACAGAAAAGAGCACGCTTCCTATACAAGGAGCGTGTAAATAGAAATTTCAATAAATTACGTGGAACTCGCAGATAAGTTCTGTCGGCAGAATTTAATCGAGGTAAGCCGCGAATCCCGGGGGATCCCCGAACCACGAAGACCAAAACCCAAACTGCCAATAATCGCTCCCGATCGTCTTCCCTCGATTGCGAATCGAGTTTGAAGAAAAAAAACCTCGCGAGAATCCGGCGACAACTCGAGAACGACTCGCTCATCTCCTGGTGCCCGAGGCGCATCCGCGAGGAAAGCGAGTTGGGAGTCTTCCGATGGACCGCCCGCGGCGAAAATTCCAGAGCGGAGGGTGAAAAATCAAAAAATTCGAGTTAAACCGGCAATTCGATTCCGGCCGGACAAAAGACGCGGCTGGTTTTTGTCAATTAAAATCCTTTCGCGCGCCAGTGTAAACACGATTAACTGGCTTTTTGCGTTCCGAAATTTTGACAGAACGTTTCGAGGGGAGAGGTTAAACGAATTTTCTCGCGCGTGCACGCTCAAATTTTCATACGGCAATGCCCGCCCCATCTTTGGAGCTTTCGCTCATAAATATAATCGGCGCGAGCTATTTCGGCTAATTGAATTCTGTTAGTTATGATACTAGAGGAAGGATAGAAAGAGATAGAGAGAACTACACTGCAAAAAAAAATTTTGTAGATGTACGAAATATTTAATTTTCTAGACAAAAATGTTTAAACTAATATATCAATAAATTTTATTGAATTATTTATTCGAACGTATGGAAATATTTAGTGCATTCTTCAAACTTTTTCTGCAATGTGGAGGGAGGAGGGGTGCAAAAGAGAGGAAAATTCACAGAGCACCTAAAAAGTCGATTCCTTCTCATCGAGACAGTGATAAAACCGAGACGCGAATTATTGATAAACCGCACCCGTGTACCGTTCTCGCGATTTGTTTCCCCGGCTATCCCGCGTACGCGGCTCTCTCGTCGATAAAATATTTGAAGACTTCGCGATCAACTTCCGCCCCCGAATGAATTTCTCACGGAGAAATATTACGAGATTGCAATAACGAAAAACCGATCGGCAGAGCGCAGCCGCGAGCGCGTTACGCGGATTGTAAAAAATTCAAAAGGGAACGAATAACTAGCGTTACGGGAGCTGCGATGTTTGAAAAAAAAAATGCTCCCATACACACACACCAGGAGAAAAATCGAGGAACAATTTCCCATCAAAGCTGCATAAATATTCGAGCGCGATCGAGCCCGAATAATCCGTTCGCGTATATTCATCTGTTATTGTCGATCCACCCGATACGCGAAATTAGCATCGTGTTATGTTTGTGCGTTAAAAAAAAAGAGCCCCGCGATTAAATTCGCATGGTAAATATCTTCTCGATATCGAACCCAGGATAATTGAAATTTTCATATTCGAGTCTTCGAATGAAAAACTTCCCCTCTCTCTCTTCTTCTTCCTCGCCCTAATATACCCTCTTGAATCGCGTTCTCGTGTTTAATCCGAAGTTGAACGCCCACTGGGGCTGAGGTGAAACAAGGACTGTATTTCCGCACTGAGAGGGTAGTCACGCTGGTGAAATAAGGGGCCCTCTTGACTGGAGTCTACATACAGGGTGTTTCAAATCAGAGCAGGCTGAATTTTTTGACAAAAAAAATTGAGTGAAAAAGAAACTAAAATCACAAAATGAATATGAAATGAAGAATATTGACATAATATTAATAATACTATTAATATTAATTGTAATTAAATTTAACAGAACTTAAATTTTAATTTTAAGTATCAATTCATCATATATTTGGCATTAATAGAACAAAAATATTTTCTCTGCCTATAGTTCTTTTTAATTTAAAATTCTTCTTGCAATATGTCTTATTGTTATTAAATATATTTTTAGCAAATAAACAACTTTAATAATTCATGCAGTAGAGGGTTAACAATAAATTCCAGCTCTCCGATTGGTCAAGAGAAAACTCTCGTAACTCAAAAACCATTAATGAGCTCCCAAAGAGGCAGAGGACTCCCCTCGAAAATTTCGCAAACTATTCGTTTCAATACTCCGGTGATTCTGGAACACCCTGTACGTATATACGTATACATTGCCTATATATAAACGCGCGAGCGGATAATCGCGCCGAGACGTAGCTTCGCGTCGCGTTCTTCGAATAACTCGGCAACCGGCGCGGATATTTATCGGGCGCGGCTAATATCGGCGAAATAATAAGACCCGGGGATATGCGCCACCCAAGATTACTTTCGATCTTCCCTCAAATATTTTTCGCCCGCGTAATCCGCGATTTTATCGATTCCAGACTAAAAAAAAAAAATTCGTTCGAAATTGGGCTCATATATACGCGAGAAACAATTAAGAGGGGAGGGGGATTCGCTTAGTCGGAAAGTTTCAACTTTGCGGGACCTTCGTTAAAAAGATTTTAATTACAGTCTGTAAACATTCTCGGTCTCGACTCTCGTCGTATTTAAATCTCATTTCGTTATAACGCCCAACTTTTGGATGCTACTTTTGCTTTACCTTGATATTTGCCGAGTGTAATTACTTAATTTTTTTTTTCGACTTCAGTCACGAATTCGGGGAAGGAGTGTGTACAAAAAAAAATTGGGGGCGCAATCTCAAAATACTGAACTGTTCAAACAGAACGATGAAAATAAACAGATTGTGTCCTTCGCAATGGGTAAATATACCCGTATGTTTAATTACAACTGAAAGTTTGTAATTAAATAATTTCCCGTAAACTGGAAACTCTCCTATTTATAATCTTTTTACATCCGCTGTAATTTTTCTGTTGAAATTCGTTCACTTGTACTGGGATAAACTGTTCATACATATATTATATATATACCCAGTAGCCATGCATATGTATACGCGTGTTGTATTTTGGAGTGAAATATCAATTAAAAATGTGAATAACGATTAAAAATGATAAAAACTATTGTTGTTCGACCCATCGTAACATTCGTACATCGGAATCGCGAACAACAATTCACGAAAAAGTAATACACTGCACCAATTAAATAACTGCACAATTAAAATTTTACCGACTCCATAAAAAATATCGAGGACGCTAAAACGATACAAATCGTAACGGTCAACGTGACGTTCATTGTAGCTTTTTAATATTATGTATTAAAACAGCCAACATATATGTCGCGAGTGAAATTTTTACGTTGACGTTATTACGACCTTCTTAATGAGCGTCGTTTCAACGACGCTTGTATTATCCGTTTTTCGACGCTAATAATATTTTCAAACTCACCGTAATACAGCTACATATTCGTAACGTCGATGACACCGGATTCACTCAATTAGATTCGTTAAATCACTTTTAAAATTCAAAAATAAATTCGGACATTCAACCGCAAAAAAAGGACGCTACGCGAAAGTTCGAAAACTACCGCAAAAAACAAAGAAGACCATAAACAACGAGATGCGTAGATTACGCAATAGTTGAAAAAATCGGAGTCACGTGATTGGCACACGCGACCACTAAGCACGCAATAATTAAACCCCGTCCACCCGCGCAACCGAATGAAGTTGCAACATGCGGGAGGCCTTGACATCGTAAACGCATAACGCGGTAATAATTTTTCCACGTTTATTTCGATGCGCCTACGCAAATATGTATACTTTCGTAAACAAGTATTATTTACACTTGCTTCCGGATACCGTCGGGGGTCGAAAAAGTTAAAATTATATTTTTATCTATAAAAATTATATACATAATATTTTCCCTCTTATATATAATTTATTACTATTTTTTCAATAACCGTTATATTTAAAACTGGAGTTTCATAAAAATTCATTTACCAACCGTAGACAAATAAATAAAAAATTTGGACAATTTTCGTGCCAACTTCACGGGGGTTCCGGAAATCGTTTTTTTAATATTGAAACCGAGCGCATAACCCTACTTTTCTCTCGCGTAAAACTGGACTAACCAAATGGAGCGTTTAATAATAATCAAGGCTGGAGTCTCGCGTAAGAAGTTTTCGGTGCCCTCTTAGCCCCTTGCGAATTCGTTAACTGCGACTTCGTTTGCGCCGAATGCGAGGGCGAGTCGCGCGTATATACATGCATAAGAGCCTAGCTTCCCTCGGGCAGGTAACTCGGCCGTAACGGAAGCGAAGGTTCTTTGTGCGAAACTTAAAGACACCGTATGGTCGGCGTAAACTCGGCTCGTACCCTCGGGCTTCGGTTACAGTTCGGATGTGTATAGCTAGGGCGACACACATACACTGCATGTATATTCCATCGTCCTAGCTGGCGCGGATAGTTTGTCTTGCGAGCTAACGTACTCCTCGCGGCTACCGCCGAGGAGAGAGACAGAGAAACGGAGAGGAAGACAGAAGCCATACGTGATACGTACCTCCGTCTCTCTCTCTCTCTCTCTCTCTCTCGCTCTCATTCGGACCATGAATAGCGTATATCGCCTCTGTGCCTTTCTGTAAATACGCCCGAGATGAACGGACTGCCGAGCTCTATCCCAGTACAAATTCGGACGATTAATCGTTCTTGCGTTTACACGCTTCGCGCCGGGTGGAAAAAAATTTATGAGTCAAGACGTACGAAAAGTGAAAGAGAGAGAGAGAGAGAGAAAGCTCGACGACACGCTCTCTTTTTGCTTTCGCGCGAGCGATTTATACTGTGCGCGCTCGTTGCTGTTTCGTAATTAATATTTGTTGAGAGCCGTAGAGCTAGAGGAGGAAAAACGCGAACGTTACTTCCGGTCGTTTAGCCGGGAAACGGCCCCAACCATGCGAACTCGTGCAAATGATTAACGTCGGGCGAACGAGTCGAGCGTGAACCTTCGGATGGTCCAAGGGCACTTATCGCATCGCGAGAGACTCACCCAGGACCCGATTACCGATTCACTTATCGCTCCGTTTGACCTTCCTCGCGTAAAACCCTTTCGGATAACCTCAAAATCTTTGTCGCGAAAAGTTCTAACCTGCTCCTGAAAAATTCTAGGCTACAGGTAAAATTTTAAGACTTGCACGAGTAGAGCTAAAATTTCGTAGTGATAGCACCTAGTAATAGATTCTTCAAAGGATTTTTCAAGGAAATGAATGATTAACCTTCAAAAATAGTAAAAAATCTTTTATTCAAATTCCAACCCCCCTCGAGTAAACGATTGTCAAATCGATGGCTGACTAAAGTAGTCGGACGGCTGGCAATATATCCGTCGTTTCTTCGAGACAGCCTCCCGTTTCGTCTCCGAGTCCTCCCGGGAACCCCCTCCGGGCCGTCGGAGCCGCGGATGAGAGGAAAGCCGGTTATACAGACGGAATACCCGTCACGGGCTCCTTCAGGTGCGAGATGCAAGATTGATACGCGGAAGAAGAGATTGATTTCGATAGAGAACAGTCCACCGAACCAGAATTCGTTCTTAGCTCGCGCCCGGGGCGCGTCGTTGCGTAGCTCGCTCTGTTTTCATCAAAACAACAGCGCGGTTGTCGCCATTAATCTTCGACAATCCGAAGTTGGCCGCGTATGGGATTCGTATAGGAATTACACTGGGACCGTGCACGACTAACTTGAAATTGTCAAACTACTCGGAGTGCGTCGTTCCGTGGCTCACTTTGTTCTCATCAAACTACGTTACGTGAGGGTAGAATAGGAAAAAAAATCTTTCAAATTTACGTCTCTCTCTCGCGTCTCGAGCGCGAAGAGGGTAAATGGGCTCTCCTCCCCTGGGAAATGATCCGGTCTCTTTCCCTTGTTTTGCGAATGCCGAGAAAGATTTTTCCGTCGGATGAAAATTGCAAAATGAGAAGATGGCTAAATGTCTCGGTTCGTTTCGTCGCTCGCTTCAAGTGGTACGAGTGGTGGAGGGAGAAGGGGCGGAGAGGTAAAAACGTCGAGAGAGATTTCGCGAGAACGCGCTGATCGATTTTACGGACGGAAAGTCGAGGGCGACGCGGTGTCGCACGGGGCCGTTTACCCTCGACGCTTTATGCAACTTTACGACGGAAAACGTAACGTTCTCGCGACCGCAACAGAAGCCGCAGCGTGCGAGAGCTGGAGAGAACGGGTCATCCGTTTTTGTAAGTTTTCCCCCTCCCACGGTTATTCCCACGCGTGTATCTCACCGAAAACGCATCGTCGATTCGTTCTCGACACTCTCGTTGTGTTTCCTTCTCTTTTTTTTCGCTCCTACAAATCCCACGTCGGCTTTTATCTAGCGAAATAAACGCGGAGAGACAGAGGTAGAGAAATGGCGTGAAAAGTTAACGAACGGGGATTTTTAGCGGGAGAAAAATTAACGGAAAACGTCCCCGCAGATTGACTCGCTTTATTCGAGGCCGCAATACGTTTCTTCTCGCGGTAAGCAGGTAATTACCGCTTTGTGGGCTCTCGCGATTACTCTCTCTCCCCCTCCCCCTCCCCATCTCTCTCTCTCTCTCTCTCTCTTTCTCTCTCTCTTTATCTCGTTCTCTAGCTAGCGAGCGCGAACTAAGAGGCAAAAGTGTCCCCAGCGCGATAGCCGTTTAATTCGGCCGGATTAGCCGAGCCCGGCGATGATAAATTAAAGAAGAAACGTTCGCGCAAAACAAGATCCTTTAAAAAACTCGCCAGTTATGGAAACTCGGTAATAGTAAAAGTTTTAAAACCGCGAGCGTATCTCGCATCGAGATTCACCCCGACGATATACTTTTTTTTTTCACTTAACTCGACGTCGTCAAAGTCGCGGCGAGATTCGGCCGGACGCGGCGTTACACGGGCCGCTACTCGGCCGAAGCCATTTCGCGATCAATCGGGAAACAATCTAGCCGGTCAAAGGAGTGAGCTTCCGTCGAGCTTTAGCGAAGGGCCGCGCTTTCTCTCGCTCGAATGGGGTACATTAATCCTTTTGCCTTTGACCCCTTTCCTGTACATTCGGCTTCGCGATTCAAAGGCGAATCGGTGGGGAGGGGAATTACCGAGAAACCGGAGGAAATAAAAATATCAAAGAGAGCGTGTACATACAGCGGGGTGGAAAATAAAGTCCGGGGAGGGACAGGCACCGTAAACGGTGACGTAACGCGTTCCACCCGTACACTGTCACACGAACCTATTGCGTACCTACTATTAGATGGGAAATCCTTTCGGTCAAAGCGTCTAACGTGACAATGGTAATCCGTGTACCCAGAAATCGAGAACCCAATTCGCGCTGGAGACACGATCGCTCGCCGGGATCCACTTTACACGCCGTCGGGACAATTGATATTGATTCTACCTACTCAGCGTAACTCCGTATTGTCATCGGTACACAACGGATAATGGTCATTGTTCCGGTATTTCGATTTCCGCCCTTAATTACCTGCCGGTTTCGTGGAAAATTTCGCGAGAAATTTTCGCGCGAAAAAAATCAATTACCGGGCGCGCGTACGTGCCGAGAGGATAGTCGAGGAAAATCAGTTTTCTGGGGGCAAGCTTCTCTCGATCAATCGACGAGACCTCTATATCCCTTCGGCGTCCTCTTTAACTTGTCGTTATCGTTATATCGGATCTATCGAGTGACCCGGAGAGAGTCGACGGGGTTGCGAGCTCTCGGAAAATTTCTACTCTCTCTCTCTCTCTCCTTGCTCCAGTTAACGCTAACTTGACCGAACGACTGCTTTCTGAACTTGAGTAACTTGGGATTCTTGTTACCATTTTTATCTACATGCGAGACTCGGTTACTCATTAGGCCTCAATTTGACTACCTGAAAGATATAAATACGAATAAGTATCATTGGCTTTTAAAAAAATGCAATAGAAAAAAATTCAGTGGCAAATTCTCATCTTCAAGAGCGAGGGGGATGAAAAAAAAGGGATAAGCGAAAATTGGCGAATGAAATTTTCGGTCGAATTTTCCGTATCGCGACCGCGAGCGAGAATTAACGACGCGTATGCGGGCTAGGTTTGCAATTGCTGGAAGGGAGAGCAAGAGGGGTGTAACGTCAGCGGTGCCGGAATCGCGGTTAGCGCGATGCAGTATTCCGGTACCGCGGTGCAATTACCAATTATAATTGCGCACCGACTAATTGGTAAACAATAGTAATAACAACGAGCGTCGATCAGCCGCTTGGGAGCCGGCGGGCATCGATACGGTAATAATTGCCAACGCGAACGAATTCGCCATCGGTGTCCCTACTGAATTTGAATTTTTCATCTCCTACAGCGAGCTCGTCTCCTGGCCAGAGGGACAATCGATGGGGTCGTCCCGTAAAGACACGAGCTCCGGAATTTATTATTGCGAATATGTCGTCGGATTTTGGTATTCCGAGTTCATGTACATTTCTCTTATGTAAATTTCCGTGACACGCGTCATCAATATGCCGTGCCACGGAGTTAAATTATTCGACGGTCGATCTGGCGTAACAACTTCCGTCGGGGCTCCCGAGTGATAACTCCCGATTCCCTCTGGTTCGTCGATGACATTTCGAAGAAAGAATAACACACGTACAGCTTCGTCCTCGTTTGTTTATTTTCCAATAATTTGCGGTAATTACAGTCGTGAACATTGCGATGAAAATTCCTTGAACATGTTTTCAAATGAGTTTTTTTACGTGATCTGTTTTCTTCCGAGAAGACTTGATGAAACCTAGAAACTCCAGCTCGGCTACTGCACGCGTAAATCGAGCTCTGTAGCAAACAATGGTTAAGGATACTGCGTTGAATTCTATACGAGATGCTCGCTCTCCTAGCGAGTATTTGGTTAACGCTAAAAGGATACTGTATCATCGGAGCCACCTCGTCGCTCTCCTCTTGGCCGTCTTTTGGATTCAGCACGGTGTTAAACGACTGCGAATAAAGCAGAAAGAATATTTTAATTTTTCTTCGTATCGCGTCATCGGTATTTAAAATCGATTCCCGAGAAGATCCGAACACTCAGTGCTCGGCAACTCGACACCATCGCGAATGACGTATTCGCGTGAATCACACTACACCGCGATTAAAATCGCCGTGCAAAGCGCGTTGATAAACCGGCTTGGGCGTTACTCGTGCAAGTACCGTGCGTGACTGTAAGTATAATCAGGATTAACCTGTAAACACGAACATAGGAATTGTTACCTGTAACCAGTCGTACATATTGATCAGCTTCCCGGACTCACGATGCAGTTTATAAATTATACTTAGGTCGGGCAGAGTGGATGGTATGGCTTCGTCGTTCTCCAATTTGCAGCAATCGCACTAGAATATGTATTTCCGGTTAATTCTTCTACTAGAATTAAGCCAGCGGTCTTGATTAAAGTAGAATTTCGTCGGATTAAATTATTCAGAGATGTAAATGGTTTGCGCTGAGTAAATAAACAAAAGTAACAGAAGTTTATCACGAAACCTTTAAATATCGTTGTGGATCGTTCAATCCCATATGTATAGCAGCCTTTACAGCCCCACGAATGTGGTTTTTCACGGCGGATGAATCGCTGAAGCAAAATATCTCGTGTCCTGTTACTTCACTTGGATTGATTATATGGCAGTGGAAGATATTATTATGTAGATATTCTATCAAGTTCATTTGCGCTTGTTTGTACGGCGATCTACTGCTTTCACGACTCATTTTCAATAATTTCTATAAAGTATAACGAATTATATTGAACATCTTTCCGAGCTATTTCTTCGCATAAAATACCGACCGCTTTCAGTTCCGCACGACTCAGATTCTGATCTAAACTCAGTGTCTCTCTGGGTGCAGTTACAATTTCCAAACTCGCGTCTTTTATGGTATTCATATGCCATGTTAAATCAGAATATATCGTTTTAATAACCTTATTGTTTGATTTTTCTAAAATTGTAAGAATACTTTCTAATTTACTGATTAGTTCATTTTTCGACAAAAAACCTAATAACTGCATACAATCTTTATATTCTTTCGAATTTGGCAAATCTGTTGTAACCGCTTTCGCATAAATTTCGCGCAACTATAAATTTCAATTATTATGAATTATAAATAATTATTATGAAATTAAGAATTTATGAGAATAATTATTATACTAACATGCTTTCCAAGTGGTGCATTTGGTAATGTAGAGGTTAAATCATGCAAGCATTTCAATACAATCAAGAATGTATCCATATAAATATGAAATTCTTTCAATATTTCTGTTAGTATATCTTTCATTTCATCTTCATCTAAATCCTTATTCTTTTTATCCTTGATTTCTTCAATGTACTTTTTTATTGAGGGTATATTTTCAATATTTTTTAAATCATCTTCATATAAAGCTGAAATCCTACTTGCTATATCTTTCTTTTTACAACACAACCAAACTATATTGTTTTCAAAACAATGTTGCATAATACATATCTGTTGAGAATGAATATTATACCAAAAATAACAATAAAATATACTTGATTAGTTTACCTTATAATTTTGAAGAAAACTATCCACTGAAAAATCATAAAAGAGGAACATATCCACCAACAATTGAAAAGCAGAGCCAGTTAATTTAAATGGAATATTTGAACTGAATACAGTTTTTTCTACAACTCTAGACAAACATTCTACTTGGCTAAGGGTATGGAATACCTATAAAATGATACATAAATTAAGGTGAATATAATTTTATAACTGTTTATGTTTACCTCTACATTCAGTTTAGAAGTAGCATCATATGGCAATGTTCTATGAACAGCATGTAAAGTAGTTGCCACTCCAAAAATGAGAACAAATTTAATACTTTTAGTATACGAACTGAAATTAATTTCATTCAAATTATATCAATCATTTCTGAGTATCATTCAATATATAAATTATAAAAAAGAACCTTAAAATCAAAATAAAATCTCGTAATAATTCTGGTGGGATACTTTCAAAGTCAGGCATGATAATAATAAGAGGTAGTTTATCGATACATTTAGTTTTATACCACATGTCCAGTACCTTCAAGTTACATCGACTTTTTTTAATTTCTGGAGTTTCTTCCTATAGCAGCAAGGAAAACATAAAAAATTTTTATCCAGAAAAACAAGAGGTCAAAAATATACATTACCAATTTACTTACCAAATTCAATGCATTTATCAATTGATAAACAGCATTTTCTATTAAATTCCTCATGTTATTTGCATCTGTACTCTGTACCATAGCAATATGAGGAGTTACAGGTTTCAATTCAATTGTCAGCGTTTCAAATAATGAAGCATGATCAGGAACGTTTATCCCTGTGATAAAAAATCCAATAAACTTTGAATATAAATTAAAAAATAAATAACACAAAACAAAATTAATTACCAGTTAAAAGAACTGCAGTTGGTATTTCTGTATTTAATAAATCTTGATCTATCTCTTGTACATTATCAACAAATTTAACCAAACGATTCACAATGTCTTGGAATATACTTAATTTTATTTCCTATTTTAAATTTATAAAGATTTAACTGATACATGAATTATTTCTCTGAGAAAAAGAAAATATCTCATACCTGTGCAACATATTCGAATTTTGTAATGATGTCTTTATAGACATTATACCATGCTTCATACATATAATCATATTTAAATTCATGTGATGATACTTTTTTGCCAAATTTATGCTTTCCTTTGAAAGCAAAAACGCCCTAAACAGAGAAATTCAGATAATAATATTTCTTTTATAAGAGGTTAAGTCATTCTGAGCAACAGGTAGTATTGATACTTACTTTTGATACAGAAGTTTCTTCCATGATTGATTCCCCTGTTTGAAGACTGCTGGGAATACAAAAATAAATGATATATTAACAAAACATAAAAACTTGACACATTACACAGTCACAACATGTTTGAAAATCAGATTTCAACATAGCGGAAGGCGCGCGAGTATCAGCCGCGCGCGCTTTTAAGCCGGTGTTACTTTTTATTGGCACAGAGGGCAGCACCTACATACCGCGAAATTCAAGCACAAATCTTTAATTTGAATTCGTACATTAAATTAGTTTTCTCGAATTTTCAATTTGAAATTTAAAAATTTAATTTATAAACAAAAACAGATTATTTGAATAATTTATTTAATATTCAATTAAAAAGATGATTTCTTTTTTATTGAATAGTTATGTCATGATTAACGTAGGAGGTAAGCGTATCGAGACGTTCATTTGAATCGCAAATACGTTAACGGTCGATGGGTACCTGGCATACTCGCGCAAACAATCCAAAACTTAAAAGTTCGACGTCGTGTTGCTGACGGAAACCAGTGAAAGACGAGACAAGTGCGCATACGATTCGACTCGGTGGATAGATCGCGAGCGGTAGTGTATGGGTTTAGTTGGGTCGAAATGGGTCGAGGAAGGAAACGTAGGATGAGGACGTGGTAGTCTCGGGTACTTGCCGGAATAGACCGAACTTCGGTCCAGGAAGTTGTAATTGATTTAAAGAGGTGTCTAAACAAGATGTCGCGTCTTGAAGCTCGTGCCGCAGTGCCTTACATTACGCCATCGTACTCTCCTTCTTTGACGAATTATTTCGAACAAACATATAGGTAACAGATCAGCATTACAAATATTGAGGTTATCATCTTGAAACTACTCGCGTTTTAGATTTTTATTTTCGTGATGGAGTTTTAAGCTCCTGAAATAAAACTCATTTGTGCCAAACTGAATATTAAAAATTTCCAAGAATGATTTCTGTGTCATTGGAGACGACTTGGAAGTCGACGGATCTGCGTGATTCGCGCTACCCTAGTTCGGCGAATTTTGAACAAACATAGGTAGTATGATAATATTGAGGTTAACTTGATATTATTAATTTTTTTATTCCTGCAGCAAAGTTACTTTAAGCTGAATAAAAAAATTTCAAAAAATAGTATCATACTAAATAATTATTGTCACAGGTGAATTAAGTGACATGATTCACGAGTCCACATTTTGATGGATTTATTGAAATATATAGTGACAAATTCAGGTTATGGATATATAGGATGTTTTTTTTACACTGTTCGAATTTTCAGATTTGTATCTCTATAAAAATCACAAGATGGATGAAATTTCTGAAAAAAATATCCACAAAAATGAGAGCAGATTAAAAGTCGATGCGATTCACGCTACCGCACTTTATCGAATATGGAACAAACATATACAGTTCATTTATGTATATAGGTAAGACAACCGCAATACAAATATCGAGGTTATTGTCTCAAAACTACTCTTATATAGGATATTATCAGCTTTTTATTTCGGTAATGAAGTCACGAGCGGAATAACAAAAATTTCGAAAAATAATCTCAACGACATCGTCGTGGGTGAGTTAAAAGTCGACGGACCGATGCGATTCGTGCTACCGTTCTATTTCTCTCGAAACTTCCGGAAAATGTGGGGTAGTTTACGAGGGACCGAAGCCAATTCTTGGCGTTTCGTAATGAGCGCTATTGTTACAAGTCCTGCGTGCCGTGGTGCTTTCTTCCGCGAGGTTGTCTGGCACCATACCATCTTTGCGTTCGAAATCGCTTTTGAATTGCACGACGTAAAATTACATAGTTTAAGTGGGGAAAATGGAATACTAATACCGCCAATTTCGTCTCTTAACGAACTAAAGTTTTACGTAAAGCCACCAGAGGCGTATTAAGTTTTAATTTTCCCCGTCTTTTTTTTCTTCGACAACTTTTATTACAACGACATATTCGTTTACAGCAAATCTTCCGCAAACGATCGAGCAATTGAGCGACTCGATTTCATCGGAACTCGAGGGTAACCCGCCTCTGTGGGTTACCAAGAGACGTACGGGCTATGGCGAGGACGTCTACATCAATAATGCAAAGATACTCCGAGATCAGAGCAACTCCCAATTCAAGATCAGAACGAACAGCGACGTTAAAACACAGGTACGTAGTTTTCTCCGTAATATGTACTTCTCGGTAATATGTAGAATGTCAAACCTTTTATGTTGATTGTACAAATAACATATTATTTATAAAGATAATATGCAATTCATATTGCATATTATGTAATTTATTGACAAAAATAATATGTAATTAAACGTCTTTTCTTACGTATATATACCGACTGCCAGCTCACTCGATTTAATTATGTTTTTTGTCGACACAGTCAGAATCCTTCATATATAAAGTTCGTTTGATCAATTAGGACGAACGCTAGTTCGTTTATCGACGCCGGAGGCACCACCCTCCTTCCTATCTGGAGCAATTTCAGGCTCAAAGTGTAGCTCTTCGGCAGAAATGGGATGATGAGATTCGACGAACGAGGGAGAGAGTGAGAAGAAGAAAGATAGCCAAGCTACGCAGATTTTCGATGAGGTCGGGATGCCGAATCTCTCTCTCTCTCTCCATCGGCCAAACTACTCGATTCGATACTCGACGTTAAGGCGCATTCGTGTGTTGGTATTTTGAGTCGCTTCATTCGACTCTTTCGATGGTCGTGTTAGTGTCCACGACGACGTATCTCATTTCGTCCCGTCAAGGGATCCTTTAATCTGTAGTTAAAGTACCATCACCTGATGAAAATCGCACGGGTTCCGTCGGCAACGACTAATGCCTTCGACGAGCTTCTCTATCTTACTCCCTCGCTCCCACGACTTGCACTCGGTCATATTAGAAACTTTTCTCATCCACTTAATTCGCGACTCTCTTTTTTACTCTCCCTCTTTCGATTGAAAGAAAGAAGGAAAAAAAGGAATTCACTCGCGTTTTTTCCGCGTCGGAATTCACGCAGCCGACAAATATCCCGTATGACGTTGAATTTATCATTCTCTGGAATCATCGTTTGTCAACACCGCTAACAGCCCGATCGACAGCGATTATCTCGCTCCATGGGCACATTCACCCTGTTCCCATGCTCAAGTTTTCAGAACGCGCGCCATCAATCTTCTCGACTTACTTAAATCCCCGGAGATTATGCCGCGGGTTGAAAATAAACTAGAATACTTGTACCGCAATGGATATCGATGTATTTATCATGTACGGCTATTTACAAACGCTTGGAACGTCGAGTAAATATGTTTCGCTGAAAATTGCCGGACTAAATTCCGCTCGCGTATTCATCACAATTTTAAGCATCCGCATCGACGAGCGTTATCAATCTCTGGCTTGCGGCTTACGAGCCAGTCCCGTTCTTCTCGACGCGCGTCGCTAACTTTCCCAGAAGGAACTCCACCCTGCTCGGATAACTATTTTGCAAGTACTTACACTCGCACGCGGCTGATTTTAATTCACTTTTCTCGGTTCCGCGAGCAGCTTCGGGATTTCCACCTCCATCCTCCACTTTCGTGGTTCGCCCAGTTCCCTTTTTTTTCCTCCAATATCAATACCCGATTGATCTTATCGCTAGAATTGGATATTCCCTTCTCGAGTAATACTGTCCAATTAATTGAATCAACAAAATTTCCTTCCGAGTCTATTTGTACACCGTCTTATCGATGCTCGGCGAAAAAGCCGATTCAACCGGCATCGTTTTCCTCTCCATTAACCATAACTTTTTGCGGCATCCGGGGACATCCCACGCTTCGATTATTCAGTCGGAATTTTCGCTGTCGTTGAACGATATTCACAAATGGCTGTCGATAAAACACCTCTTACGGAATCCAGCCCCGCGTAAAATGTATATTCGACTTGTCGGCGAATAAATAGGATTCCAAGTTTTCTATTTTCTCGCTCTTGTACCGAATCTAATAAACGAAAAACTCGGAGATTTTATTTGGATCTTATCGCAGTTTTAGAGGTCATTTATATCGAGGAGCTCGCGATTCGTCGGTGATTTCCCCGACGCGAAACGGGACGGGAGGAAGAAAAATAGAAGAGGGCGAGATCGTACGGAGAAAGGGCCAGAGCTCCTTCCACTTCCGAAGTTATGGCCAGTTTTATTAGACGAACGTAGTCGTGACGAGACGCAGACGTTCCAGGGTTCAAATCCAATTTCGCGAGGTGCTATGATTCCTCTTTTCGAAAAACGAATAGGATTATGACGGATCCGGATTGTAAACACACATCGAACTCGCGCTTGAATTTTCAACGAATGGAGGCGAATTTCGAAAGAAAAATTGTTTCACCGTAGCTTAGCAGAGATCGCAATTAAACCAAAGGGGAGAATTTTTCAAAAAGAATCTTCGCGTACAGTTATTTCAAGCTCGTCGAGTATTTTAAAAGATATTCCCGCGGAAGAAAATTTTCGGTGAAAAACCGAGAATCTCGCGTATAAAAAGGTTCGTGAGAATTTTAACGTTCGAGACCTAAATTGCGCGGAAATACTCCTCTCTCTATTTTTTTTTCTCCTCGTCGGAATTAATGCGAGCAGGGATAGTTTTCTCTTCGGATCGGGCGGATGGTGTGACGAAAAAAAAAGTTTCGCCAACGATAGTTCGATATCGGGTCGAAGCGAAGTTGAGATTTTTTCGTGCGTAAAAGGTTTCGCGCTCCTCCGCCAGCGACGGCCTCGAGCAACTGGCGAGTGATTCGAGCGAAGTTGAAGTTTGTTTAAAAAACAAGAAGGAGAGCGGAAAAAGCGAAAAACAAGGAGAATCAAAAAGAACAGCTCGCCAAGCTCTCGCGTGAGTTTACGCAAATAATTGGCTTCCTTTTTTTTCACCCTCCCACTTCCGGCGCTCTTTGAAAAATTATTTAACGAAGCACGAGCTTCGAGAACGAGGCGGACAAAAGAGAAGCTGAGAGACCGCCGGACGCGATCTCTAGTCGGAATTCTCGCTCGGCACGTACGCGAGCTGGCGCGGGAGATGCGTCGAAGATACAAATACGCTTGGAAGTGCGCGCATCGGGAATACAGCTGTGAGAAAAGTATGAAAACTGAGGAAAAAGGAGAAGAGGACTCGAATAGAAATATATGCCGCTGACAGGGGGACGGATGGAGCAAAAGGTGAAACTCCAAGTGGAACGAATAGAAAAACAAGCCAAAGTAGTAGGAAGTAAAAGAAAAATCACAGCCGATCAGTCGAGTCGGGAGCGCAGTAGCGAGCCAGCGTATACCTTTCTTTCCGCCGGCCGATCCCGATGAATCTCCGACCGACCATAAAGGGGATCGATCAGTTTCCGGCGTATCGAGCGCTAGAAAATTTTTCCCTCCTCGTTCTCCTCCATTTTTTTTCTTCCTTCATATCCTCTACGAGTATGAATAAAACTAAATGAAAAAATAATCATTTCGAGGTCGGAGGGAACGACTGTCGAAATTATAGCGATAAAGAGGAAAACGAGAAGGGTGAGATTGGCGAGAGAGGGGACTGGCGCCGTAGCGTCGCGACGCCACACCCCATCGACCTTCGTAACCGTTTTACGAACTCGGCGCGTTGGAGGGCCGCGGGGGCCGTCGTATTTTTCGCCCCATCGAGGGAAATTGAGCCGTTGTTTAATGCGTTTAATCATTTCGGACACACGCCGAACCTTCTATACACCGTACTAGCCGCGGGACATTAATTTCAAATAGCCGCTAGAATGACGAGCGTGTATATACTGCGTCGGTTGAGAGAGAGAGAGAGAGAGAGTTTTCCGAACGAAGAGTTTTTTCGTTGCGTCCCTCGCGCTGAATTTCCCGCGCCAAAAGAATAATTTCGAACTCGCCTTTGGAGTTTTTGAATTTATTCCTTTTGAAGGGGTAAATAACAGAGAACGAGTAACGAAAGAATTTTCATCCCCAAGGAGATCAAAGCGGGGTGATAATCCTGTTAACCTCTCGGGACAAATAACAGATCGATATAATGTCTAATGTTTTAGTTGAACGCGTTATATCTCCGCGTGTGTTTGGATGTCAGTCTCGGGAGACTCGCTTAATGTCACGCATTCTCGTCCAATATTGTCACACGAGGATGTACAGGCGGTTGTCTCAATATGCTATTACCAGCGCATTAGGATAATTAATATGCCATGAGAAACTGATAATTCCGGACTACCGGAACCCTTGTCGTCGGAATTGCATAGAGCTGAAAATTTTGTGTTGAATTTAATATGAATCAGCTGATTAAAGCGGTTCGCTCAAATTTTCGATGTTGAATTATACCGAAATAGCGAGTAAATATCGCATCATGTGAAAGTTTTAATACCGAAGAAGCGTTAGATATCAAAACCATGCAGAAAGTTTGTTACTATCAAAATAATCTCGAAAAAAAGATGGACGCATCCAGCTTGTGTGATATTTACTGTCAGCTGTTTGAAAATTCAACGGAAAAACTTTTGTCGAAGAAATTTTTCTGGGTAACAAAATATTTGCAACTCTGCATATTTTTCATAAAAATCTTCATTATTGACCTTCCGGAATCGATATCTCGGAACGGTTGATTATAAAGGTTGTATTTACAGAAACTTTTCCCTGGTTTCGTCAAGACGAGAACCGAAACTTGATAATTAAATTTTTCTTCAATTAGCCGCACTATTACACTTTCTTACTTCTGCACTTTTCGAACTCGTGAAATAATAATTTCAGACCTTTGAATACTTCATAAGAAAGAACGAATCGTAATTTTATTTTTTTTTTCTTTCAGGTTTTGCATATCATATCCGAGGTACTGGAACCAGTTCGCTCGAACTCGGCGGAAGCTCCGATATACAACCCGAACGCATTCCAATTCCTGAATCAGAGTGAGAATTTGAACATGGGCGATCATCGAGTGCGGTAAGCATCGGCGAGCGTCCGCTATGCGGATAGCATTAGCAGAAAGTAAAAATACGCTCGAGTTGGTAGATTTGATTTATACATATTTCGCGGTCCCCGTTGGATGCCGAGATGCCGAATAATAGAGAAACTTCATTGTCGACGTTAAATATATAGACGAAACTAACTTTTACACGACGCGCTTGGCAAAACTTCGGTACTTATTTCGACGTTCACGATTGGTAGTTAAAAGCAGAAAACCTTGAGCTCTTTACTAACTCGCGGAAATAAAACTCGAGTGAATTAACGCTCTTCTCGGCCAACTAGGACTTATCCGCGGTACGGATAGCTGCCTTTGATCCTGCAATTTTATGATATTTAATAACCAAATAAGCGGTTGCGCTTTCTGCTAACAAAAATGCAATAATTGAATAACGTCTAATGAATATCGAATTTTTGCAGCACGTTCCGTCAGCGTATCGTCATCGAGAAGAAGGAGGACATTTTCAAAGCGGAAGGACGTTACACTTTCTTCATTCCCGTGGACGAGGGCTTCAAGGTAAACAACCCATAAGCGAACGTAATAAAGTCACGACCGCAAAAAAAAGAAAATCTACTAAACACAACGTAGAGTTCTGAGCGGACTATCACGACAAAAAGGAAATCTAGGAAACGTCCGGAGGGTAACGATCGGTCAAGTGAACCAATACGAGACATCGTTCGCTGACTCGCGAAAAATCCAAACTCGTGTTAGGGGTGACTGGCAAGGCGTGATTCTCGAATGGCGAACGATATATAGAACGATGGATTCAGAGGGGAGAAAAAGAAGCCGAGGAGTCGAGCCAGAGCTCGCGAAAAACGTCGCAGCGTTGACGAGGCGGAGAGGTCCGATCGGGGTTCGTATCGGAAAAGCACTCGCGCCGGCATGCTACTTGGAAGCTTTTCCATCTCGATGACGTCAACTCCTCAATGCCGTGCCGTAAAGCCGTCCGACCGACTCGAGATTTACTCCGAAAACACCGTGCGCGTTCCTCCAACTGAAATTGCGCGAAATCGAAACGATCGCGTTACGTGAGTTTTGAGAAAAAAAAAGTCTCTCCACGTAGATTTTGCGTGTAGAGAAGCTCTGAATTTTCGCAAAAAGGCGATCGATGGCTGGCTCCGCGCACGCGGAGGACGGGCGTTGAAAATCCCTTTCGGCTATGGACGATCTCTGGAAAGAGCAAACAAGTCGGGAAGGAGAAAGCAAGAGACGCGAAGGTAGCTGAAAACGGGATGGGGTTAAAGTGGGAAAAAGACGGGAACAATAGAAATATACGTAATACTCGAGTAAACACGGTTTCTCGACGTACACGTCTGTATAACTCGGAATACCGAGGATAACTGCCACGCTCGAGGGCTTTCAAAGATTATACTTTGGGTATGATTCGTGCAAAGAATTTCCCTCTGCGGGGTTGGCAGGAAGAATGCCAGAATGTTCACGCGTCCTGCGCGATATTAAATAATAATTCTCGTGGGTGGGATTACGAAAGGGGAATGTGAGTGATGCGTTCCTAATTGCCGGTGTTGTACTTTCAGCCGGAGCCGAGACCCCAGAAAATCGATCATATCGTCATCGACGGACACGTTATACCGAATCACGTACTCTTCACAGCGCCGACACCTGAGAACATGCCCTACGAGACTCTCGTGTTCTCCGACAATCTTAGGGTAACGGTCAGCTTTCTGACGGCTCAAAATAAAGGTATGACAAGTGTTTTAGCAATTTTTAACTGTTCGAGAATTGAGTTATCATTTTAACCATTTTCATCTAGTATACGTTAAATCGAACACTATTGTGGGAGACGTTAACCACCCGACTGGCGTAGTCTTGGCCGAAATAGTGAAAGCCAACATTCCAGTGCGTAACGGAGTAGTTCACTTGATTCAACGACCGTTGATGGTCGTGGATTCGACTGTTAAGGATTTCCTCGAGGTCAGTGCAAAATCAAACGTTTTCGTTAATTATTTTTTTCTCCATGAAAGACAATTTCTCACAATTTAACTTTCTCGTCGACGAATAGCAGCGAAATATTATTAGAGAAAAACCCAGAGACTCTTCGTTTCATAAATGAGTACGTTGGAAACGTACGTGGATAAATGCATTAAAAAAAAGGGTGTGAAACACCGGACCGTTTTATTGAAATAATTCAAAAGGGTCGGTGACATATTCAACGACGCTCACCTCATTAAACTTGACTCGAGAAGCACCTGCGCGCAGATGAATACGTGCCATAATATATACATTCGTGGAGTAACCGGCAGTGATTACATATCCGTTGGGCGTTACACGGCGTCAAAACAACGTCGACCCCTTTGACGTTGGTGCTCGGGCGGCTTCGGGAAGTACGTCACGTCGACATCTGCGCATCAAGACCACGAATACTAATGTTCCTCTAATGCATCGCGTGCCGTGCATTTATATTTGATATCAACAATATTGGTCGTACGTTACCATATAGAAATCTTAAATGTCGACATTCTGACGCGTCGACGTTCGCCACACTCGGTAAACCAACCAGTTATGTACTTAATGTACCGATTTAGTTTGTGCGCAGTCTCCCGTAACGGATTAAATTTCTCGCGTTAATAAAAGTCGGTGGTCGCTAACGAAGACGCAGCGTTGGTTTGTTTTTCGCTGGGAATACGAATTTACTACTATTGTCGAGTTTGAATACGCTGTGTAACGAGATTACGATTAAGATGGATCGCGATTCGAGTGATTACGACCTCGTGACATCGCACGTTCAATTTGTAGCGACTGCAGCGTCGCCTAGCTCGACGCTAGATAAGGTATCGCGTTGCGTATACGCTATTGGTTATAGTGCGGCAGGAATCAAGCGGAAATGAGAAAATGAACGAGCTTTACGACGATCATAAAGATCCTATTCGATTGACACCGACTCACGAGTATCGTGATGATTCTAATCTCGGGGATATTCGCAGCGTTTTATTATCCATTTAGAGAACGAGGTGCGATGGAACGAGAATATGTCATACGCAGCGAGTTTTTTACGCCGTTTAATCGAAATTATTTACCGAAAAGTACATGTTTATGAAACGAGGAGTTATCCGCACAGATCTCGAATGTCAGGAATGAAAATGAAAGCTACCTGTCAGACACCGATCATCGGAGCACTCAGACATGAACACTAATTTATTTGATAACCGAATTCGTCTATTTGCGATTCGTATTCGATCTGTCAAATATTATACATGAATACAGCTACAGAATGGCGTATGTTGACGTGACAGAGAACCGTGTCACATAACAATGGTCTACGGCACATTCCGCCTGATGTCTGCACCAGATCATTTTGATCGCACGTTGGATCGAACGAACGAATTTTGTACGTTTTTGAGCAAATTGTTTCCGATTACACTCTCCTCACGTTGTTCTCGATCCAACTACCGAATATTAATGTTATGTGTTGTATGTTCATATACAAAAACGGCTTCTCTCGCTACCCAACGGAGCGAGAGAAGCTCGTTAATAATCACTTACTTTCAGGTTCACTCGCATTTTTTTCTCACCGACAACATGCAAGCAGAAAAGACAGTAAACAAAAATATGCGGAAGTCGAAATAACGTACGGATTGGTGTGTAGAAGGGCACAGACATCCGTGTTCTGCTGCAGTTTGCTGCACCGCCTTTATTATTGTATTTCACCGCAGAACTCTCGCCTCTGTCTGCTAAAACTCCCCCTTTTTTTAGATTCTATCTGAAACTACGCTCTCTCGTCTTACACGATACTCAGAATTTATAATACGTCTGGCACTCTTGTAAATAGACACAACGATAATACTTTTACCAAAAAATCACATACACCGTTGACAACAGAAAGTAGAGTATCGCGATTGAGTCCCCGTAACTAAAGATTCTTCCGCTATGATTTTCGTATGTAAAATTTAATTTAACCTCGAGTGAAGTGGGCGAGAGCCGATCGATGGGAATTATCGGAGGAAAGACGCGCGTGGAGCATCGAAAATTGGAAAAATATTAGCACGCGTATGGACGTATTACAGTAGAGCATTACGCGAGCGCATAATTTAACGCATCCACATTCACCTGAATTTCATGCATAGCAAATGAGCGGACCGGGCCGGTTTGAAGTTGCTCGTTTTAGCGTAAAATCGCTGGGAAATTGCTAATGCGTAATTTCTCGGCAAAAAGATTCTTAATTGCTGAGGTCGGCAGCAAATCGCGTTGTACGTTTCATCGAGATTCCATTCTCGTAACGATTATATTTTTTTTTTTCACCTCTGTTTTTGTCTAACACAAAATGATGTTATCGCGCGTCGAACGATTTGGTATCGCGTGCACGCGCGTTAACGCGGATTTTGACGCGTGATGAAGAATCGTATCGATGTTTTGACGGCAGTGAAACAACAGTCGTCGAGGCCAGTCGTACGAGAACGTATTTCGGAGCGCTCGTTAATCTATCGCGGAGAAATAATGCGGAATTCGTCAACGCCGAACAACGCGCTCGTTGACACGGACAACTCTCGTCTGTTTTGCCTGTTATTATCGCACGGTTCGTTTGCCGCGAAAATCGAATTACATTCGGGGAAAATCTATATATTATACACCCTCTCGTGTACTCGATCATGCGTTTTTCCCGACGATTCCCGTTCGACGGCTCTCGACGCATTTTACCAGCGATTTTCTGGCTTGTATAGATTCGATACCGTTGCAAAATTTTCACGCAGTTCAGCACGCAGATTTCCCACCGACGAGAATAACTTATTTGGTCGACCTCGCACAGCCGATTGGATAATACAGACGAATTTTGACCGAGTAGACACCGCTTTCATTCACTTATCACTGGTACGAGGAGAATTACCTGTGGCATCCCGTAGAACGTAAAAACAGTAAATCGAAAATAAAAAAAAAAACGCTTCCAGGATACCGTTTGAGAGTCCTTGTTTATCCACACGAATGAAAACGACCAATCGTCGACAAACGGACACGCGCTGAGCGAACAAAAATATATAGAAAAAAAAATATATGAAAACCACCGTTGTTCACTCAACCAGTCATGTATTGTGTAATTGCAGAGAAACTATGTATGATTCACAAACTGGGCCCCCACAGATATTCACAAAACATTTTCCTTACAGCGAACAATTAAAATTACAAATTACATTTTTTCTGTTTTCTGTTCGCTTCTTATGTTACGGATCAACCCTGGTTTCTGGTTTCTCTGTGCAGTCCTTCAAGGTAATTCACCACGAGCTTTTCTTCTGGTTTTTTCTTTGTCGTCATACATCCATCGCCATCCTCTCTGTCTCGCTATTTATCTCTCTCACCATTTACGCCGATATCATGCATCATCACTCGTCACATATTTATACGATCGTTCGGCACAGACGTTCACACACTCCGTACATTTTCTCTCTATCTTTACACACACACATCTCCTCTCATGGTTCAACCAGCCTCGGGGGAAGAACAATGAGCGCTCGATTTATACAGAATCCGGTGCAGATTTCTTCCTCTCTCGAAAGCTCGCCGAAGATCCTCCTCGATCATTGAGAGCTCCATTTTTAATTATAATCGAAAAACATTCTTACGAAAAATTATTTACGAAATTTTTATTCGAGCTTCTCAAGAAAATTTTTATTCTCGATCGAGGAGTCTTCACACGACACAGTCCACACGGATACACTCAGCACGCGTGTCACGTGTTGTCGCTAAATGGTGTTGCACGTTTATATACATATATTTTTTTGGACAATTGAAATGGAAAGGGGCGCACTCGCACTAACAGCACGTATTTTCTGCCTACTCGTATCGCAAGAGATAACCCAGTTGCACGTAAAATAGCTTCGATGACTCTTGAGGTGGTAATATCTTCTTGATTCCCGCTTCCGAGGCCTTTTACGCGTTACGCGGTACACGTAGGTGTGCATATACATACGCGTCTTCCCGGCTAGATGCCTCTGGGGTTGCGCTCTCTCTTTGTGTATACGCTGCGCTCCTGTTATTCCTTTTTTTTTTAGCACACGCTATGCATCGCTTTTATTTCCCCTCTCTTTTTTTTCGACTCACCCCTGTTCGTTCTGATAGCGTCCCGCATATATTTCTTCTTCTACCTTTCCTCTCTCTCTCTCTCCCCGCCCTTTTTTTCGCTTTCCTTTCTCTTTGCGCATGAACTCCAACGCGCACCACGGCCTTTGCATTCCTCTATATATATATTTTTTTTCTATCTTCTCTATTATTGTCCTCGATTGACGATGCAAATCGATGCGTGAGTCGAGAGCAGTTTTTTGTTTTTTTTTTCTTTATTCTCTCTCTTTCTCTCTCTCTCTCTCTCTCTCTCTCGCTCGCACCCAGCCCCTGCTATCGATCGACCGATGAATTTCAGTATTCATTTTCTTTGTCGAGCCGAAAGACTAATGAATTTCGCAGCCTATACGTTATTGGGCAATTTTGTCCTCTCTCTCTCTCTCTCTCTCTCACGCTCCGCCTACTCGCTCATTCGCGCGAAATTCGATGAAACGAGAGCGACGGTACAGCGACAAATGTGCGTTATTAAAATTCCGTCGCGAAAAATAAAAGGGAAAAATAGAATCGAAGAAGCTCCTCTTTTTCATCTCTCTCTCTCTCTCTCTCTCTCTCTCTCTCTCTCTCTCTTGTCCCCGTCTCACGTCAAAATTACATCTGTCGGCGGTAGAAAAGTTTTGCGCCTCGCACTTTACAAGCGTGTTGAAATCAGAAACAATTCGGGATCTCACGTTCCCGCGATCCCCAGGGGTGACTATCCCGCGGCCCCTCCGACGCCGGAACTTGTTCACATTTTAACTCCTCGTCGCGAAACTACTTGAGTAACACGTAGGAGGTCGCGGAGGGCGCGAGGGAGTTACCGCTGCGGCCGAAGTTATGTTATGGCGAACCCCACCCCTTCGACCCACTCCCCCTCGCCACCGTAATGTAATGTTATTCTCCCGCGAAGCTCGCTGGTTGGCCAGCCGAACGTGCCGATCCAGCCTGCGAAAATTAATCGATACAATTTCATTTTCAATTTTTCTTCGACTTTTCCGAAGGGGTAGCAAGTAAAATTTTAAGAATTTTGATTTGTACATTTCAGCTAAGAATGATCGAATTTAATCGATCAGCTGATCGTTTTAAAATTCGAATCTTTTTAAAATCACCTGCTTGATTCGATTCAATAATTTTTAATCGACATACAATTTTTTGAAAACTACGAGTATCCTTTTAGATTTGATCATTATTAGTCAAGTTACAGCCACTTGAAAAAGATGATAGTCCCTTTAATTTTTTCTGAAGAGTGTATTTAACGACAGTAGCCAGTCAATTTTGAATAGTTTCGAATAAAATCCCAAAAGGAAATTCGAATTTCCACCGAGCAGAGCCCAGGTTAGCATAGTTCGCTAACTGAACCAGCTCGCAAAAATTAATGCCTTATCGACGCGCGCTTGCCCAGAATTTTATTCATCGATTTCAATGGTCTGTTTTTCGTTAAAAAATGCCCGGGCGAGTGCATCAATCGCTAGCCAATTTTAGGTATTTTTTACTCGATTCACGGTATTTACTAATTCTGCCTGTTTTTTTTTTTTTAATTCTTCGTGCGAGAGATTCCAACGAAGCGGACGAATCTCATTACTCGCGCGTATCGATACGTCGCTAATAGGTTCGCGCAATAAATATGGAAAAAAAATCGTACGCGGGGGATTAAACGGTTTGAATATTCTCAATAAAATCGAGAGACTCGACACCGTCGGGTTGCAAGGCGACGATGATGCGCGCGTTGCAAATGAGGAGGGGCGTCGAGGGCCGACTGCAAAATGAAAAAATGTCGCGCATCAAGGATGATAAAAAAAAGGAGAGGGGGATGAAAAAAATTGAGAGAGAGAGAGAGAGAGAGAGAAAAAAAAGGAGAAAAACCTTGATGTACCTCGGAAAGCCTTTCACAAGTTTTCCCGGGAATAGCAACACCGCTCTAAACAAGGGTCGTAAATTTCTGCCCGCGCTGGGGGCACTCTTTCGGGACGAGGGGTGGTGGGGGGTGGCAAAGAGGGCGAGAGAGAGAGAGAGAGAGCGAGTGCTTCATCGGAGAGTGAAACGTTATTTTTTAGCTCACCTCTCTTCCCTCGAAAGAAAAATTTCCCCATCGGCAGGTATGCAGATTTTCGGTCGAAGACGCGTAATTAATTCTCGGAGGTAGCAAAAGGCCCGCTAGTTCGGCAAAATTACCGATCGCTCTGTGAAAATCGATGCGTAAGCGCGCGCCGGGTCGAATTTTACGGAGGGCCGGGCAACGTCCAACTTTTAAAAGCCCGAGGAAAAAATCTCATTTCGATGCAGACGCTCGTTTCGGGGCCGTTAGAGTACGTAACGTTTTTTTTTTCAACCCTCGATGTATATATAACCCGGGGAAAGTTCGAGGGGGTCGGAAGTGGCGGATAACTGTGTCGAACTTCCATCGCTGGCGATTTTATCGCTCGGACGTCGTATGGTAAAATGTACGAGGGAACGACTATCGGGATTAAATTTTCTCTCCGTCGGAATGTAGGCATTAGTTGTCTAACGAGAGCGAGAGGGAGAATGAGTGTGTGGGCTAGCTAGAGATCCAAGTCAAATTGTACAGGGAAAAAAGATATTTAATGTGTAGGATTCAAATTCTGCACATAGAATGTTTTTTTTTTTCGAACACCCTGTATACCCGTAATGCACTGCACGTTGCACCGTTCTAGGCTCAATATAAATTGTTACAAATATATACCTTGAATGTCGCATGCTGTCAAAGGCGAGAGCACCGAAATACGATCCGTCATACGCGTCGTAATCCATATAAACCATAAAATATAAACCATATAATACTTCATCTCTCTCTACCTCGTACTCACCTCTCGAGTCATTGCGCAAAACCACCATCTCGAATTTTCTCTTCTCTCCATCTCGTTCGATCTTTTTATTATACGCTCTTTATTATTTCTTCTCTCTCGATTCGACATTTATAGTTTTATATAACTTAATGCCCCCGTTATAGGGATTATTGTAGGAACGATCAAGGTTCATACACGTCCGACGTGGCAGTTGAGTACTTTTTGTAGTCAATTTTTTTTCGCTCCTCTTATGTACTTGTGTATTTTCTCTCTCTCTCTCTCTCTCTCTCTCTCTCTCTCTCTCTCTCTCTCTGCCCTCGCGAGAGAAGCGACAAGAAAAGTCGACCTTTGATGTTCTAGTATGCATGCGTTTCTCTGTTCGTGTACGAGAGGAAAAAAGTATGATTATGTATTTATATAAATACATAGTGTAGCTCGGAATGACGTTACGCTACATAAAGCTCGGCCTCGATTGAATTACAGCGTCTTTTCGCGAGCGAGAGACCGCTTTTGCCTCCGTGATTCGCTCACGGGCGTCTACGTAGACGTTGTCTCGATTCAATCCGTTTCGGAAATTGCAGAGCCGAGAGAGAGCTCGGCCGAAACACACGGCCGGGGTACGCCCGTTTAATATTTGTTCCCGTTTCTCGTCCCAGACGAGTCGATGCGCAGTTGAAAATTTTGTGTTTTCGAGTGGATCGTTCAGTAGTTCGACTCCTCGACACGCGCGACTGTAAACACAACGCGGGTTACTTCCCGTCTTTTTAATACGCGAACGAAATTCGAGAGAACCTAAAAACCACAATTCTCCACTGAGAACAAGAATCTGTTGAATTTACTCAATAACAGCTAAAGCAAATGTCGTGTACAACCAAATATTTGTTTTTGAAAATACTAATTTTATTCTAAGTAGTAATTTATTCCACTGAACAAAATATATATATATATATATATATATTTCTATATCTTAAAATATTAAATAGTTTCAACAAATTTTTATTTTCAGCGTAATAAAAAATATAAACGTTGTATAAATTAAAAGAAATATTAAAAATATATGTAAATATATATAAATATATATAAAAATAAATACTTTTTTATTAATAGAATTATTGAGATAAATTTGACGAAACAAATTTAAATCTAAATATTCAATTCAATTTCCAATTTTTTAAATTCAGACCGACTCGTCTCAAATTTTCAACTGCGTTCGTACACGTCGGGTTCTAAAAAAAAATCGACCTATCCGGCTCGTCAATTATCGCCGGTATCGGTAAATTCCGCGATGAGGATCCTCTGGGGAATACCGCGCCGGGCTAGCAACAGATCATAATTAAGAACGCGGCCACGCAGCGGGAGCTAAATGGACCGCCTCGTATGCAAAATGTGGGGCCTTCGGGTCTTCTTACCGTTACTCACGATAGCGCGCATAATGAAGTTTGCCGGTGTGCCGCGTGTGCGTTTTTCTTTTTTTTTTCACTCTATTCGCTTTTTCAAAGCACAGTTTCGGATACCATTTCCCGGGCGCGTAATTATTCCACCGGTCTCGACGAAATGGATATTGCGAATAAAGGAGGAATCT
>NCVS01000806.1:50820-145175 GCA_003055095.1 Goniozus legneri
TGTACTATTTTAGCCCCCCTGACCCCCCCTCGTTCTTTTTCTCGATCTCTCTAATTACCACCCATCTATTTTATTTATTATTAATTATGTACATGTTTATAATATCTTTATATTGACTCAATGATGTTATTCTGTGGTGCTTTGCATGTCTCTATTGGACTCTGCATGTCGTATAGGGCATCGTAAGTACTTATTAAAAAATGAACTCATCAAAACGACTAACAAAGTAATACACGAGAGAATATAGATAGAAGAAAGAACAAGTTATACAGAATTTTTTTTAGGAACTAATGTACTTTACTTCTTTTTGTTTTACATATTTGTATGTGTGTTTCTTTTTTTCCTACCGTTTCTGTGTACGACACGGCACCGACGAGAACAGTCGATTCGACTGGGAAAAAAAGTGGGGAAAGGTTGAAAAAAGGAGGAAAATTCGCCGAGAGTGACACACTCAGCCGGTTGATGGCGGTAGTCAGGGTCAAAGAGGGAGAAGCGCGAACGTATAGAAACGTGATCGAAATATGGCTACGAGTCGAGCTTACATCCATCTTTTGCGGGGAGGGTATCACACGCACATTCCCACACACACACACATTTTCACACATACACATCACACACATTTCACACAGATATAGAAACGTCAATGTAGCATCTAGCCGCAACCGAAAAACGTTTTCGCGCGAACACACGGAATCTCGTTCCGATATGAATTCTAGAGAGAGAGAGAGAGAGAGAGAGAGAGAGAGAGAGTCAGCGAAAAATCGCTGGGAAAATCGAGCGTCGCGGAAAAATTCCCCGAGAGAATTTATATTATGTACGCGAGAGGTGGAGAGACGCGGTACCGACTCGCGACGTGATTCCGTCAATTCGAGAGTCACTCGAAAATACCCAGGGCTCGTCATTTCCTCGTGGCTTATTTCTTTCTTACTCTTTTTTTTTACTCGCCGTCTTCATCGGGGAAGTTCGGTGTAAACTGTCGAGAAATGTATGAAAATCCGCGCCACGTGACACGCGCTCGATCGGAAATTCAAATTCTTATCGATGAATGTATCGATATCGAATTTTATTCTCAGTAGGGGAGAGGTGAGGGGGGTATGAAAAAAAGGAAGAAACGAATTTATGGAAATTGGATAATTCCGTATATAGCCTGTGGAGTGGATATCGTTCTCGATCCTCTCCACCTTCGTTCCTATTATTCTTCCTTCTTGCCCTCCCTCGTCCCTCCCACGACTTCGCACTCGACGACCGTCCAACTCGTTTAACTCGCCGATGAGAGCTGGAAAGTCACGCAAATGGAACGGATCGGAGAGGGCGTCGTAATTCTCACGAGTGGCTAATTGCTAATTCGTTAATTACCGCGCGCCGGGTAATCGGATCGACTGTCTATTACACGGGGGATCGATGTTATTCCGGAAAAATTGTCCCACCGCCTGTTCCGGGCCAAAAAAATTCATCTGTTGTCGAATTCACATTTTTTAATATTCTTTAATTAATTTTCTATTCAGACTTTTCAATATTAAATTGTTCTTTACTGCCTGTAGATCAAAATAAGACGAAAACTCATACTAGTAATTTTTTAACTCGCAAATGATGCTTAACAAAATATTCTAAGTCTTGTTCTGTTCTAATAAAATTCAAGCTAAAAATTTCCATCCAAGTTTTATTTTGATCTTTCGTAATACTTTTCTAAATGAGACAAAAAATAGATTAAAATTCACCGAATAGTACAAGTTCAAATATAGATTTCGTAAAAACTGTACAAAATTTTCTTATCCGCTCAAGTCAGAAACCTCTCGACGTAAAAAAAAAAAAATGGCAAAGGACAATTTTATTCGAAATTTCGAGATCTCTAGAGAATATTCTACGGTTCTCGGTCACCCAGTATGTTGGAAGTAGGCGCGCATAGAAGCGATCCCAAGCGGAAAATGAGACGCCCGCCAATTGCTCTATTTCGCTCTTTCTTACTCACTTGCTCGTTCGCTCACATCCTCTCTCTCTCTCTCTCTCTCTCTCTCTCTCTCTCTCTCTCGCTCTGTCTCTCTCTTTGCTCTCACAACCGACGCCGGCTAGAGGTGACGACGACGCCTGTTCCGAGCGTCTCGCGATACCGACGTCCTTTTCAGTCGGAAAATTAATAATGTATTTGGTAATTAGCTGGAGATGAGAGAATTTCAAGGGGTCTAATTAGCACGTAAAGTTCCACTACGTAAGATGAATTTTAATGCCGGTGTGACGATGACATATTTTCGTTTTCCCAGCTAGACCGGCTCGAAGCCATGTTTTACTCGCCGTGTTATATTTATGTATGTCCTCTCTCCTAATATATAGCCGGAAAACTAATTTCGAGAATACTTTCGGCCGGAAAACGCGCTCGAGGAAAACTGACGAAAATCGTGGCAGTTAACGAGCGAAAAACGAAAAGATAAAGGACGTCGGTTTGTCTCGTCGGATTATCTCGCCTAATTTCTCGAGATCGAGCGATCGAATTAACCGCTTTTGTGTTCGTCCCGTGGCTTCGTACTTAAAGATTTTTTGTGTCGTTTTTACACTCGATAATTTTTACCTGTGTGAACTGTCGATGAGTACTAACAATAAAATGTGTTAGTAGTTTTTGTTATCGTCAATTTTCTATATAGCGCTCGACGAATCGGCAGGACGGCTCATTGATTCTCCGTCAACGAAATATTTACAATTAAACAACCAAGCCTCGTAACTACCGATCCGTCGATTTTTTTCGCGTTATTTGAAACTTTATTTGTGTTTTTCTTCCTTCTTTCTTTACTCGTCCGCTGTTATCCTCGCTTAGCAGCGGGAATATTCGCGCGGCTATCCCAACGCTCGCGCAAATATTGAAATATCCTTGTTTGCCCCAGGAAAAGGAAGACGGTCCCGTATACAAGTTTTACGAGGCGATACGTGACTTCGGCGACGACATAATGAGCACCATTAATCGGCTACGTGACGTCACCCTGTTCGCGCCGAGCAACGCCGCCTTCGACGAGCCCGGCGTCAAGAACATCCTGCAGGATAAGCACCGTCTCAAGGAAATTCTCAAACTTCACTACGTCAGGGAACGTCTGCCTCTGGACAAGATCAAGGACAAGAGCGTAAACGCGGTAAAAGAAATTTTCTGGAAACGAATTTCACATCGCCAATTCTCATCACTTTTCCTTGTTTGCTAAAAAAAAATTGGTTGGATACTCAAACACTGCCAATTGTAATAAATTTATATAAACGAATGTAATTGGAGTTTGTTGAACGCAGTTAATATCTGTCTGTGTTCGAAATGAATGTTTAACTCGCTAGACAAAATTGTTAGAAGAGAAAGTTCAATTGATCTTAAATAATTAATTTCACCGAGTCAAATATTCATTTCTATATTTTCAAATAAATATTGAGTATTTCAGTCTTGTTATCGATATTATATATTTTATAATTGGTTAATATATCAACTGTTATGTATCGTAATTAGTTATTATATTATTTCACGTATTAGCACTGTAATTTGATATTATGGCAGTGTTCGATTAAATCAACAGTTTTCTCAATTTCGATACGAACGCACTAACTGACTCTCACTTTTTTTTCTTCTGAAGAGGCCGTTCGTAGGAAAGATGTACTCCGGGGTAATTACACATTCATACAGTTATCGGTGTTCTCATATGTACTTGATATATGTGTGTGCCAAGTTATTGCATCCGCTTGACTTTTCTATACTCGTACATGCAGCATCGAAATTAAAAATAACGAATATTCATCTTACTTCCGTCGAACAGGCGAATTACAACGTATACGTTCACGTTAACTCGGATTAATTAACGTTACCCGCACCGAGCGCAAAGCGATAAATATTTACTGGATAATATCGTTGATACACCGTGCGTAACGCAATCTGCAATTAGCGAATTGGCATTAACGTGTCATAATCGTGTAACGGAATTGAGGGACGTTAATCGTTTTTCGAGAGTTTCTTATCGTGCATAACTTTTGAAATTACATATTTTTTCTCGGTTTTAACGAGCTCGACGATATCGTTATGTATTCCCATCGATACGTCGAGCCCTCTATGTCTCACACTGCACAAATAATGAGAATTTACGTAGCACTCTCGATACTGCTCATTTCGCATTGGCTAAATGGCTGTAATTAGCGATACCGAGGAATTTGCGCAATTGCGTACGCATATCGAATCGATGGACGTCATTGACGGCGAACAATTGTAATAATTAATTCATCCGATCCTATTCAATCACCCCTGGATCATTATCTTATTCGGAAAAACCTAATTGTCATACTATGCGTTTATGCGATTAATCTTTTATTTCCAGGGTATTATTCGAAATGAGATTTGGTAAACCGGGGTGGTTCTAGACGGTACATTTCAAAAATCTCGTCGATGGTATCCGAAAGCCCGACTCGCGGTGTTTGCTTTTTCACTAGTCAAAATTACAAAAAATGTATAGAATATTTTCGTTTTTTTTTTTTGTACAAAAATTTGTATCGCGAGTCAGAGTGATGTTTCAAATCATTTTCATATCGCACACACTCTAAAATACTTCACCTCGTGTTTACATTTTACGAAAAAATGTATGAAAGCGTTTAGATTAGATGAGATTTTTTTTTTACAAAAAACATTATAAAAATGAGTGTTTCATAGACAGATTTTGCGCTAGAACTACTTCGATACTAACCGCGTTGCTCGAATCGATAATTGTTTAGATGCCATTCGGAATATTCGATTGCTTGCCGGATTGTTTTATCCGGGAATCGATGTCTCTGCACCCACCCTTCTATCTTGCCGTTCCTTTATTGCATTACTATGTGTCTTGATGCATCTTGTCTCTTCTTCATCGTTCGATCGATACTAGATAAAGACCGAACAAAAAAAAATCAACAGGATGTCGTTACTATGATGGATGAAAAATATTGACTGGTGCTTGAACTTTTTTTAGGTACCCACTGCCGCCGAAAAGAAGAAGCTCTACTTCAACGTAGTCCAGGATCCGATGGGTAATCAGACTGTGACGGTAGAAGGTGGCGGTGTGAACGCGACTGTGCTAACCGCGAACATCGCAGCTACCAACGGAATTATTCATATTATCGACAGAGTACTCGGCGTGCCCTACACAACTGTTTTGGAAAAGCTCAGGACTGATCCCATGCTCAAGTACGAGAGTTTTTCATGCTCTTGATTTCAAGAAAGCTTCATTTTTTAACCCTCAAAGAACTGGCATTATCATCATAGTTTGTAAAAAAATAAATTTACAAAAATTCCAGTTCTCTAATGGTTAATTTTTATGAGTATATGTTTAAAATTTTGTTTGAGAAAAAAAGGAATTCAGTTTTTAATTCGATATTGAAAAATATCGAAATATCGAAAAATTCTGCTTTAAACGAATTTTTTAGTTAGCGCACGAATCTCCTTAAAATAGTCGGTTTACTCGAACTCTTCAACCCGAACCAATTCAATATTTCTATAAAGCCGAACCGCCGCAGGAGAACTATGCAATTTTCTGGCGTAAGACTCGACGGGTTATACTTTTTATAGCCCGAATGTCGTTCACGGTAATTGAAATAGGAATTTGTTACGCTATTTTAATTAAAAATAATGAAAAAAGATCGCGGAAGGAAAAACTCGTTCGTGCGCAGAATATAACGGGATTTCTCATTGAAATTGGCGGCTACGAATCAATTACACGTTTCCGCCATACGTATAATCGAAATTCAGAAAAAAGAAACGAACAATCGGCGTGTTTGCTAGTGCGGTGAAGTAAGGAAAACGCGAGTTTGCTCGAGGAGCAGAATTAAATCCGGAAAGTAGCACTGAATTCGAAACGGAGCAAACTCAAGCGTTATATTCCTGACGTGTGAGGAATGAGTAAACAGATTTTTATTATTTCATGGCGGGATTGTTAAATCATTCGTTAATTTTCAGCTCGACTTATTTCTTGGGCGAACGTCGCAACTTCAACGACCAGCTCAACGACTCGACCAAACGTTTCACGTATTTCGCACCTCAAGAGTTTGCATGGGCCGCAGCGGCTGTACGACATCCATCTACCACCAAGAAATTATTCATGGCGGATTACAGCTACCATGTGAGTAAAATTAGTAATCGATTTTTAATTCTTTTTTTTCTCACTCCATTTTTTCTTGCAGACGAAGCAAATTCTAGAGAGACATCTCGTGATAGCTGACCAAGCATTCACAATGGCGAAACTCAAAGAAATTCATCACAACGACACGATCGTTTTACCCGCGGCTAGAGACTCGCTTAAGCTTCGCATCAAAGAGGAGGGCGAGAGTGAGTATTATCTTTTATCGTCTCTTCTCGAGTAGTCATTCACTAACACTTTATGTTCGCGTTAAACTATTTATGGTACTAAATTATATTCATAACGATAAAAAAAAAACAAAAAACATTGTTGCTCCGTTTTCAAATCGGTGCTGTTTGATTATATCCAGATGACAAGTATGACGAAAATGCAATCCGTCCAGAATATCTTGGTGAGTGTGTCAAGTTTACTGTTGTCGTCAATATTTGTCACATGCTTTCACCTGTACCAGCAACACTTTGTATACAGAGTCGAGAAATATGCACTCGAGCACAGTGTGTAAATAGGAATTACTATAACGTTCATAAAATATGTTTAATAAAAGACATCAAACACTCTTTTAGAGCGTGATGTATTGAAAATCTGTAAAAATATATTCAGCAGTCACGTTAAATGTTTTTAAAATATTTTGAAATTTACACGTGTCTGCTTTTACTCAAAAATTGACATGTCGAACGCTTACGCTTATATGCGCATGCTTGCACGGAAATTTCAAAATATTTTTTCGATCGAGGTCAATGTATCGAATGAAACTGTCAATACGCGATTCGCTAGTTACGTCGAGCTCTCTCAACTCGTGGGAGTGATTATCATGCAGGTGGAAGCAAAATCATTGCAGCAGTATGTAAAAGAATGAGACTCAACCGCTATGTAGAAAGCAAACGCATTACGCTGAGCAAACCGAAATATTGAATCATACATGTACCGAGTAGTTTACTTGAAATATTTTCATTCATTTCCAGAAAAAAACTATATCAAGCTTGGTTGATAACATTTTCGACGAACCACCTGATCTATTTTTAGCCGAAATTCATTCGTGTTTCTCATTTCAGGTTATTCGATTGAATGGGATGGAAAATGGATACGAGTTTCCCGACCAGATGTGGAGTGCACTAATGGCATCATTCATGTAATAGACGGTGTATTTCTCAGAGACAGCGACGTTAAAGTCACGGGAAGCGCATCATTGGCTGTACTGGCACCTCAACTTTTACTGATCCTCGTAGCTAAATGGGTCTTGTAAGAACGAAGCCCTATCGTGTATTCTAATGCACTTAGGAATTTCTTGTACCCAAAAACTATTTATCGAAATAACTGAAGAGAGTAATCGGTCGATTTAATCGATCGAAATACATTCGTCATCGACGAAAGGAATAATTTAGGCACTGTAAAAGGGTATGAAATTTACATGTACGAAAAATGTTTTACACATTTTTAACGAACTATATTTCTCATTGTGAAAAACGAATTTGGTCAGATTTATAAAGTCAATTTGACGTCTATTATTTATTTCTCCAATCGCATAGATGCACGTGGCATTGAATTCCTTGGGCTAATAATTTTAATAAATAATTGGAATTACTCTATAACATTAGGAATGAATTTAATGACAGAAAGTGGAAGATATTATCAAAATAATTTCAATCACGTGTTCATAAATATGCTGCCAAATTTGATTTAATTATAATGTAGAAAAAAATTCAGTAATAAATATTTCGTATTATACAATTTTATCATAAACTAGGTATGAATCTCAATACTATTAAAATATTTCAGGCGTTATGAGTTATGTTTTAGCACTGGCAGTAATATTTAAATAAATTAGTACAATATTGTACGCGTAAATATATGAATGAAGATGAAAATCTTACATTTTTAATAAGAATTAAGAAAACTAATGAAAAATGTTTCTTCAAAAAATAATGATATATTAATAATTTCAGGATTGACTAGTCTTACTCGTTAAAGACCGCTATACGAATGTAATTATTTATTACAAATTCAATCACTTCCCATCGTCAATATTACTTTTATTTATTTTAAGTACAATCGAAGAAACATTTTTTAACATCAAATAATTCTTTCTAGAAGTAAAGAAAAAAATGAGGTCGTTACGCAGGGTAGTTTCGGCAAAAAATTAACTATTCAACTTCATTATGATCGAAAATTCAAGCGAGCAAAATATGATAAACTAATAAAGCTAGTTGTACTACAAAGTTTTGAAAGAAAAAGCAAATTTATAAATACACGGCCTCAAAAGTCAAGATAGCCTATTGTTACTGAAATACTCGTTCTTAGAAAGCGATATTGATAATTTACGGGTTAATGCGTATAATTCGTATCAAATAAATAATTCATTATACATTTAATGTAAGTAAACTTACTAATAACATAAAACAAGAACAGAGAGGTAGAGATTTCAAATGAAACTGTTGAAGTCTGCAACGTTGGAAAGATTTCTATTGCATTATATCGAACTATCTTGGACATTATCTTACAGCTAATTAAATATCGAATGAAAAATATTTACACGGGTAACAAATTATAAATGATATTTTACATTATCACATTTATTACGAATTTCGGTATATAAGATTTTTTTGCCTAATACTAGTGCAATGTCAAATGTTTGTGTGCACTAAAAAAATAAATCAAAACTGAAATTATAATACTCTGCTATTACATAAGTTATAAATCTTACGCAGATTAAATTTTAGCTTAAATAGTTTTCAAATGGCTTTCTAGTAATTTGTGGTCTGAAAATTTTATTTTCAATTCGTGTATAACTTATTTTGTATAATAAGTGTGAGATTTGGAATTATTTATAAGAAGAATGTAAGATTCGTAATAATTTGTATTATTTATGTCGCTTAGATATATGCTAAACACTTTCTCGCTTATTAGAATTTTTATAATAAAGCATGAATGCAAACATGACTTCATATCGGGAAATTATTGAGGATAAAGAAACTGTTTTGTATATATTACCGTTTAAAATACGATGAATTCGTCTTGCAACAAGGTATGAATTTGTTAAAATTAGAACAATATCAAGTACAATACTGTCCTTTGAATCAGCATCAATGAAATTAAGTACAGGATTTCTCTAAAGACAGGTTTAGTGTAAGTATATTAAATATCATGAAATACTGCCACACCTCGATGATAAAACATAGAATCACATTCCATTATGCAGAAATAACAACAAAATCAATTTAACAACTATAGTACATCTTACTTGTGACAAACGATAGTTAATCTGAAAAGAGAATGGAGAAAAATTTTAAATTTAAATATGACGTCTACCTTACGACGAAAAAAGTAGAAACTATTCATTCAAGACGCCGAAATATAATGTTAATGAGTTAAGTGAAAACTGTGTATTTGATTGAAGAAAAAATGTGACGAATAATTCAAAAATTGAAAAACATACGCGTAATATCGATTTATACATATAGACAAAAAATGAAATGAAAATTAAGATGAATAAAACAGAGTTATATTAATGAGATAGAAAAAAATTACGTGAAATACTATCAAATTAATGACTTGTTGGATTAATAATACAATTGATAATGATTATAACACAAAGTATAAGAGTATCACTTTATTATAACTGTTTTTGTTGGAAAAGTAATTGGAATAATAGCAAAGCTCTATCTCTCCGTGTAGATGTGTCTTAATGTTCAGCTTAATCAACATTGTGCAAAACTGAATTCAATCTAGGAAATATCAATGATTTCATACGTTACAAAAACAATTTTTTAATTAAGAAATGCAAAAATGCCGTCATGAAGTGCTTTGTTGACGTTCTGCACTCAAGGTAATATGATGTCCACAACAAAGCATTCTTATCCTTACTAAGTGACCTGAGTATCATTCATTCCATTAAATTATAATACGATGTTCAGAAATAAAGCTGAATAACATGACGAATTATTCTTTATTGAACTTTGATTTTCCATACTCAATATTGAAATGAAAACAAATTTTGACAAGCTTATTAAAATTATTATTAATCCCGTGAGCTTTTATTATAAAAATAATTTTAATTAAAACATTAATTCGATAATAAAAATCATTAATAGTTAATTTACATTATAGGTGTCCGTTATGTTTGTACGAAAGTATTTAACATAAAATATGAAACAAATGATTTTTTATGTAAAATCTATTCTTAAAAATTTATTTACTCAAGTGATTCTTAGTTCGTATGTAATCAAAGACATTTGCACGTTACATCGCATACCATTATTTGTACATTTTGTAGATATAATATACGATGACATAGATTTGCTAATACATTATGAAGCAAGAAAAACACTACTAACTATTAGATGCTACAATATTTATGTGATTTATATGAAATAATACTGTTAAATAAATGTCACGGTTCAAGAATGGTCTATCCATCCAAAGAAATAATTTTAAACGCATTTATTCATTTCGCGTCTCGATACGTGTACTGTTATTGTAACTTCCATTTTGTCAAAAGAGATAATAAAGTGAGAATACTGCAAATGTATCACGTGTAATGGATTGGTAATCAGTTGGAGGTATTAATTGATTTGAAAATCGTAGAACAGGACTTTTTTATTAGTAAATCACGATGTGTAAAATTCTGGATCATAATTATAAAAAAAATTCAAAAATCACTTTCATATAGCATAAATATTTTCATAGAATTCTATCCATATTGTTTTCTATTTGATCGGAACATTTTTCAGTGAATCTGCCGTCACTTTTCCTCCATCTTCTGTTTGTAATAAATTACCACCCCACGAAGCTTCTCCACTTCCATTCACAGTAAAATCAACCTTTAAATGATATCGGTAAGATTATTGGTATTATTATAATTTTAATTATACTAATTATTCAATGAAAACTCACTTGTAATTTATCCCAGACTTTCTTTTTCGGATTCAATACTTCATCTGCCGCTCCATTTTCATATCCCTCAATAACGAGTTTTTGACCAGGAGTACTATCTGCAGGTGGTCTCAATGGTTCAACGCGTCGTTCGGGTTCATCTCTGTTTTAATATATTAATTATTTAAAAATGAAATAATTATTTTATGTTCGAATACTTACACTGATGCACAAAGTACCATTCCGTGTGATTGCACACCACGGAGATTGGCTGCCTTCAAATTAGCAAGAACGACTACCATTCTGTCCTGCATTTCCTCTATAGGAACAAAATTTACGAGACCACTCACAATTGTGCGAGGACCTGAGGGTTCACCCAGATCTATTTTTTCTATATAGAGAGAATCCGCATCGGGGTGCTTCTCGACATGAACAATTTTTCCGACTCTGATATCGAGCCTGGATGGCACTACCTCAGTAGGCTCCTCTATAAAAATATTTCAATGTACAATTTTTACAGTTAAACCAAATCGTATTTTTATATATTTATCACGAAAAAAAATTATTACTTTGTTTCTGTGGTGGTGGGTATGCTTTGTTTGCTAATCCTTTTAGCGTTGAATTTGACTGGAATTCTTTTCTGATTGGGTCTAGAAGACGATTAATATAAAATTCAACAGAAGCTTTCAAATCTCCTGGATGAACTTCTTCTTTAGAGAATGCAATTTCTAGAGAATCATAAGTATTATATGATATATCTCCTCCTGAAATAGTGAAAAAATTATTAAATATTTTTATTTGATTAAGATTTGAATGAATTAATTTAGCTTACCAAATTCAGCACTTCTTTTTACATTAAATGCTTCTCCTTCTTTGAATAGTGGAAATATTACATGTTTTGAAAATGCTAATAAGCCATTGTCAGTGATATTACCAGGTTCGCAAAATGCTTTTTTCAACTTCTTTTTCACACTGGCAGCATCATCAAGAATATCGATTTTCGAATCTTCTTCAGAAGATGACATTTTTGAACCAGCTAATCCAGGAACTGAGAATAAAAGATTAATTTTCACCTGAAGGGATTATTTAAATTTTGGGTTAATCAATTATAATATTGAACTTACTCATTGGGTTCATCAAATGCACACGTTTTTCATATCCAAGAGATGGTAAATATTTTTCAGCGAAAGTAAATATTTTTCTTTGATCAACACCACCAAATTGAGCATCCACATGAAGATATTCCTCATCCAGAGCTTGTAGGCCTGGATACAACAAACCAGAAAGCAGAGGATTGGCAACTTGTTTTACAACTTCCGCTCCTGCTTTCTTGGCGTCATGCTCAGTTACTACAGAACTGAGCCTATACACATCTAACGTGTATTCTCTTAAAAAAAATGAATCTATTAATTACTGATCATATTTTATCATCGTACTCTCATCTTATAAATCAAGCTATTACTTACTTAGATAATTGATAATTCGTTCCTTTAACAAATTTTAATTTATCTAGAGGAACTCCGATTGATTTTAACATAGATTTAATTACATTTTCGTAATAAACTACACGAAGTTCTAACAACTCCCATGGTGCTTTCATGTTGTCTAAATATGCATGAAGATCCGCAAACAAAATGGTTACTTCAACACCAGCTTTCAAGAAATCTGCAATTTTTGATATAGGAGTGAAATAACCAATATGTGGTTTGCCAGTAGTTGCTGTTCCCCAATATAACTTTAAGTCACGTTGTTTCAAAATAGATTTTAGCTTTTCATCTCCTAACCACTCAGCTAAATTTCTAGTGATTAAAGTATATTTTTCATTCCAAGATAAGTCCGACATTATAATTATTACTGGAAAAAAATGGGGTATATTATTAAATTTATCAAATTATTATTATTTGTTTATTCAACTAACAATAAATTAACACGTGCTACATCCACGTGTTATTATCTTGTCAAATAGTGCAATTATTAGTTCCATTAAAAACTAAATTATGTGCGAATCTTACCGCCTCTTCACAGTGTGAAATTTATTGCAATTTTTATATGCAATTATAATTAAGTAATAAATTAGTAATAAAGTATAGTTGAGAAAATTTAATTCGAAAAATATATACGTAACATACGGTACATTCAGATTTTAACCGAATTTGACATGCATGTACGATACAGCCGATACAGCCTGTCGTATCACACACTGAAGTTAGCTTATTTACAGTTTGAAATGAAATATGTTCTAAGAGAACAAAGTGAAATTTGAACTATATACCTGTTTTACATTACATGCTACAATCTAAGTACAATATGTTTACAAATTATAGATACTCAATAGGTACATGGTTCGAATGATTAGATTGGTTTATTACGTTTATTGAAATTACAAGAATTAGAATGGAAACTGTTTTATAAAATTTCGTAACTAGTGAATTAATAAAAAATTGGTGAACGTATTAAATATATTAAATTCACATGTACTTTATAAAATAATTTAATTAAATGACTTATGAAAGTGATAAACTAAAATTTAGGATAGTCAACATTTTCATTAGTTTATATTTTAATTATTTATTTATAACAGAAATTTTATAGTTTGTAAAACTGTGACAAATTACTTGTAATAAAGTTAAAAAAAGCATTTATTTACAATCAAATTCACGTGACTGATAGATATTTAATTTTGAAAAAGGGTAAATAAAAAAATTGAAAATTTATTATAAAAAAATATTTAGAAGTATGATGATAATCTTTCTTCCAGGTATATATTAAAAATCCTGAATGTATTTATTAAAGATGTTGCTCAGGTTATATTCCCTAGTCATCCTAGCACTGGATTTAACAACATTAATCATTGGAATTTGTTTTTCCATATTAGTTGCGTTATATCGAACATTTAAACCACCTCCGTTAAGAAGTTTGCATTTAGAAAATGCTGTGGTATTGTGTTAATGTTTTTTTTATTGTAATGGTAGGTATAAAAATAATTGAAATTTCAATTTTTTGATAGGTTATAGGAGCAGGTCGTGGAGTTGGTAGAGAAATTGCAATTCAGTTGGCTCAATTGGGTGTCAATGTAGCTTGCGTAGATATCAATGCTGTAAATTGCGATGCAACAGTGAACAAAGCACTGCAATACTCAGGAGTTGCTAGATCATACTTATGCGATGTTACTAAAAAGGACCAGGTATACAATCTATTAATTACATTCATTATTTAAATTACATTTATATAATTTTAAATAGGTTGCTTACACCGTAGAAGCTATCAGAAACGATTTAGGAGATATCACTATGCTCATACACTGTTGTGGGGTACCGAGCCCAAGAGCTCTAGTCCAAGATAAAATTGAAATCAAACAAACTATTGATTTATCAATTTTAAGTCATTTTTGGGTAATTGAAGAAAATTAATATGTTTATCTCAAAAAAATATATATTATACATTCTGGTATAATTTATAGTTATTGGACTCAATCCTACCGTCTATGCAGCATGCTGGGAAAGGGCATATAGTCCTTTTATCTTCTGTAGCTGGTTTATCTGGAGCCTCCAGTGGCAGTAATCGAGTTCCTCTGTCTACGGCGCAATTTGCAGTTCAAGGGCTAGCTGAATCCTTGCACACTGATCTCAGACATTCAAACAGTAATATTATGGTAACTTTAGTTCATGTATACCCATTTATTGTTGGGATAGAAGCAGCTAAAGATATTCGTTTTAGGTATGTAACAGGTTAAGTAAAATTCAAGATTCTTCTTAATAAGTTGTAATATTATTTAAAATATTCAACAGGATACCTAGCTATTTCGGTACAATGCCTGCTGCTGATGCAGCAAGACAAATTTTGGATGGAGTAAGAAGAAATTATGCAGAATTTAGTGTGCCTGGTTATTTACTCTATCTTGGCCATATTCTAAGGTACTCTATTGATATTAATTTAATATTTTCAATGAGAACTTGAAAATTCAATTTAAAAAAATCTTTTATTACAGAATACTTCCAAAGAAGGCATCTTTCATGTTAAGAGATTTATTGGATACTGGAGTTGATTTTGGTTGAAATATCGATACTTCGTAAATAGGAAAACCAAATCTGAAAAATCAAATTGAGTAAATACAATTTTATTTACAGTTATAACAATTTTTCATACAATTATGAATTTGCTCTTTGTTTTAGTACAAAATATAAATTATAAAAGAATATACCTTAGTCTAGCTAATAACAATTTTAATCAATAAATATCTTCAAAAGAAAAAACTAAGATTTAACAATTTAATCTAAACCGGGAGGCGCTGGTTCGGACAGATCCACATCTATTGACTCTGGTTTTTGTTCTACTGGGTAGTCTCCAGGAGGTGCCTAAAATCAAATTCAATTTGAATAAATATTTTTTGTTTTTACTCTATTAGAATAATTTAATTTTATATTTTATGGATTTATAATAAATTTTTACTTACAATATCGAAATCATCGTGATTGTCATTCTGCGATTTTCCCAAGATAACATCCATGATCGATTGCGATATGTGTGCCTTCTAAATAGAGATATCAATTAATTAAATATATGTAAAATTAATGAAACTATAAATACTTGAATACCAAAACTTACTTGATTATCAGCAAAAGCTTTAACGTGTGCTACTAGCGGAGCTTTTAGATTTGGAGCCATTTTTAATGCTTCGGCTAGTTGTGTAGGAGGTAGTTGAAGAATTACAGCGAAGCTCTGAGGTTGTGCACGTTCGCAACATTTAACAAAACCTTCCCAGACTTTTGGTTGTTTCCATACTTGTCTCGTAATCAATCTTTGTAAGATATTCATAACGTATCCACTGAGCCTGGGATAAAGTGCTAGACTTTGTATCACAGTTCGCATTAATAAAGTTGGGATCGGCCTAATTTCCATCAGATTTTGTATCACAATCGCTACTGTTTCTTGTGTGTATACTTGTTTTTCCGCAAAGCAAAGCGATGTAGCTGTAAATGAAAGATGATATGAAATATATTGTTACATATGTAATATTAGTTTGAAAATGAAAAAATATATTATACCTTTTATGACTGTTTTTAATTCTGCCTTACTCGGATCAATATTGTGTAATGCTACCAAAAGTTCAGCGGGTGTAATAGGTGATGTATGGGGTACACCACTTTCGTTATTGTGAGTACCCAAGAGTCGATTAAACACCTCTTTAACCACAATAGGATTCAATTTTATAAGTTTAGGTAGTGCTGCTATTATTTCTTTTTTCGTTAGACCATTTAACACTGGTATCAAAAATCTTACATCAGATACTCGCGTTTGGTAAAGGTCTCGAACTCTTGCTACTAATTCTGCACTGGGTGGAGCTAAAAACCAATGAGAGACTTAATACGTTGTATTACATTTAATATTTAAATTCAATTGAATAAAATTCTTTCTTACATTTTTCCGTCAGAATATGAATGATCCTTGTGACTAAGGTTTCAGCGCCCTTAGGGCAATTTTCGACAAGTGCTAATAATTGAGGACTACCCATGCCTAATGATCGCACAGGGCCTTCAACAAGCCTCAATACCATCCGTTTAACATCTGCTCCCATAGATGTATATACTCTGGCCAATCTGCAATAGTACAAGCATTAAATAAACTGCAATCAAATGAAAAAAATGATTAAATAAAAAATATTTACTCGTGAATTAAATCTTGATGTTCGCTCAGCAACGCTAAATATAATCCTAGACACGCTCGGGTGGTAGATTCTGTCCACTGGGTTTCAACTTCTGCTCGTCCTCTATCCTGTCCAAAAACAATTTCCGGCGGTGTTGGTAATCGCAAGAATCCCAAATATAATACTGCATATTCTTCAATAAGTTTACTCAATTCTGGACGACTGTAAAGTTGGCACACTAATTCTATGGCCGATTCTCTTATCTGTATGAAATGAAAAAGTATTATATAATAAGTTACATAAAGAGAAGAAAATCGTTATGATATTACAAGTTACTTACATTATTATTTTCATGCCCAGTGTGGCATAATAATACATTCAAGAAAACTAATTGTTTCGTTGGACGACGAACAACTAAGTCTTTCAGTAATTGTAATGGTGCTGAACCTCTTGCTTCTTCGCACGAGATCAATTTTAATGCTTCAACAGCATCTTCAGTAATCAATGGGCTTTCTAGATATAATCTTGATAATAACATATCTCGATCTTTCCCTTGCATCAGTTCGATCGCTGAAACTAATGTACAGAATAGAAAAGTATAAGCCTGATGAGGTGCTTCTTTCGGTTTCGCCGTTATTGTAGTGCGTCTTTGGAATCCTTGCAATAATGCATATTCTTCATACAAACATCCTAATGCTAAATCTATACGGCTTCTCATGTCATCAGTAATATATCGTAATATTGCTTCTTTAGTATATGGATTGAATGTGGTAGCAAGTGTTGTCAAAATTTTAGATCTATAACATGAAAAGAAATAAAATATTAGTTTTTCTTTTTTTATTAAGTTTATATGGCAGATATAGTTGCCTACCTCATTATTGCAGCACCGCCATGTACAGCTGTTTTCTCTGCTTTTAGTATTCTATTTACTGCCATAAGCAACATTTTATCTTTTACATCTTTTGTTAGCGGTTTTGTTATCTCTCCTAATTTTATTACCCTGAGTCGATTTCGAGTTTTCGTCAATGACTTCTCTTGTGCTTCTAGCGAAGCTTTAGCTTCCTTTTCTTTCTCCCTTTCTTTTTCCCGTTTACGTTCGCGTTTTGCTTCTGCCACGGTTATCGAAGGATTTTTTACGAGATCCTCCATAACGGCATCTTCTTCCTTAGTTTCTTTCTTCTTTTTAGTTTTGGCTTGTTTAATCTGAAGGGATAAAAGCTTAGCAATAGCTTGCTTTTGCGAATTGATATCTGTCACTGAAATTGATTGATATTCTCGTAAGAATGCTGAACTCATAGTATCAGGAACCAAGGGCATACTGTCTACTACCAAATTTGTAGCTATTTCTACACTCAGTCTTTCAGCGATAAAATTTTCTGATAAATCGACTAATTCAGGAAGTTTTGTTGGTGGAACAGAAGCAGCAGTTTCAATTTCCTCAGGTATAATCGAGGCTTCCAATTTCATTCGTTTTGCAACTGAAGAAGCTGCCGTTTCCTAAATAATTTATGAAATTATAGTAATGAATATAATTTATAAGTAATTAATAATTTGAAAAAATTTTTATTTCTCACTTGTTGGCGTTTTTTCATACGTCGTATATCTTCTGGTTTTGGGTAAGATTTAAGAATTTCTTGTTCTTTGGTACCAAGTTGTGTTAGTTGTTTAGCAATTGTTGGTGCAAATTCAATACTGGCTGGATGTTTTAATAATCCAAGAAGTGTCAATTTAAGTTGCTTTTGAACACTAGTTACTTGTGAGTCTGATAAAGTTGGGGGTAAATCAAGTTGTAACCTCTGAAGTGCTGAAGATATAAAAAATTTTTGAATGTTAGAATATAAAATTATCAACTGTTTAAAAAAATATGTATTTAAAAAAAATTACCTTGTACAACATTTGGCATAAACTGAGGTCTAGATTTTGCAATTAAAGCTAAGGATCCCATGCAAGCCATTAAATTCACACTGCTCACATGCGGAGAACCATGAAATTTTATCAGTAAATCCATGACATGATTTGCTTCTTCTTCTAATTTACGTCTCCGAGCTATCTTCAAGGTTAAAGGAATATCTTCAAGAGAAAAATCATCAGATTTCTTTGAAGAATCTGGATCTGGGTAAGTTTGTATTAGCACTACTCCTTCTAAGAATTTAACAGCTTGTGTACGAATTCCATCATTATCACTATCAATCAAATTCATAATTTGGATTTTCAAAGTGTTTAAATGATTCCATGCCGTTTCCATTTCAGAAGTAACGTTGGTAGCACACGCAATCCATTTCAGAGCAGTACGAAGAATTCTACCGCTAGCTCGCAAAGCTCTTTTGGCAACAACAGGAGCTGTATCTGTTACTAACCTCAATAGGGTTTGTACTAGACGAGGAATTAAATCTGGCTGCTTAACTCTGTAATTATTCATTTACAAATTATTATTCATTTATAAATTAATAATCAACTAAAACTCAATGAATAACAAATAGATGGTTTACCCTGCTTCTTCTATAAATCCAGTAACTGTTTTTCGAACTTCTGCAAATCTATCTAAAGCGAATTGTATTACTTCTTCAAAATATACAGGTAATAATTTCAATTCCTTATTTATCAATACTTCTTGAACTTTACTGAGATTTGATGTTTTTACACTTTCAGTAGGACTGGTAGAGGCCTCAGAAAGCCACTCAACAATCTATGATATTAAAAAGGTAAAATTAATTCAAAATAAAAACTAACGACAAATTATAATTATTGTATGAACGTTCCGGCGTTAGAGACGTTTAAATTTTGAGGTTATAAACTCACCAAATCTTCCGACTCTTTCTTTGTTTCAGATTGGCGGTGTAGTCGAGGATCCATTTTCACAAGTTTCACGTTTTATGTAAATTCACAAAATGAAATTAAGTTAAACAATCGATCGAATTTCACAAACACATCACCAAATGTTTTATAAGTTTGTTGCGAATTCAGAACTATAAACAGAACGTACACACAACCACACAGTTACAACTATCAAGAGCAACTAACGAGCAGTTAACTTCATGACACCGGCAACCAGCTACAACCGGTCGGGCGGTCAACAGCAGTCAACAGCGCGAGTCCCGCGCGTCGCTGCGTCGCTACGCGATTGGTAAGTTGTACCCCCACCTAGTCACCACGCTCTCTTCCCTTTTTTGTGAAGAAATACATTCAAGTAAACGCAGCTTAAGGTTTTTCCAACATGCAAGCAATTTTAAAATATGGACTGGCTTTTACTAGGAGGCAGAATTTTATCGCTAAAGTTAGAGGTTAAAGTATTATTAAATCTATTTATTTAACGAATGCGTTTAAAGTTTGATTTTGAAAGTTGAAAATACTCGATAAAAAATGGCTAACTCAATGGCAAATGTGCCAGTGTCAAATATATTGAAAAATAAAAGTACATTCGAGGAGGAACCTCGTAAAAAAAGTCGTGAAGATTGGCGAAAAGCGAAAGAGTTAGAAGAAGCTAGAAAAGCAGGTACTGCACCGGCTGCAGTAGATGAAGAGGGTAAAGATATTAATCCACACATTCCACAATACATTAGCTCGACTCCATGGTATTTTGGATCATCGGTATGTTTAATTTTAAATATACGAGTTAACATTGTTATTATTGTTGTTGTTGTTATCATTATTCATATAATATGTTACTAGGGTCCTACATTAAAACATCAAAGGCCTCAACCTGAGAAGCAGAAAGAATTCAGTAATATAGATGAATGGTATAAAAGAGGTGTAGATACAACTAAAGTAGCAAAGAAATTTCGTAAAGGAGCTTGCGAAAATTGCGGTGCTCTTGGACATAAAAAGAAAGATTGTATGGAAAGACCTCGGAAAGTTGGTGCTAAATTCACAAATAGCAACATAGCACCTGATGAATTTGAACAAGTAACATTATCGGTTGACTATGATGGTAAAAGAGATAGGTGGGCTGGTTATGATCCTTCAGAACATAAGGCTATTGTTGATGAATACCAAAAAATAGAGGAAGCTAAGAGACAAATGAGAGCAGAAAAACTCAATGCTGAAGATGACGACGAGCAAGACTCTGATAAGGATGAGGACAAATATGTAGATGATATAGACATGCCTGGTACTAAAGTCGATTCAAAACAACGTATTACCGTCAGAAATTTACGTATCAGAGAAGATACAGCTAAATATTTGAGGAATTTAGATCCTAATTCTGCATACTATGATCCAAAAACAAGATCTATGCGCGACAACCCATATGCTGGTACAGAAAGAGAGTAAGTTCTAACTTTATCAATGATAAATTTTATTACAGTTACAAAATAAAATTATTTTAAAACACAATTTTCATTTTTCAGAGTTGACTACAGAGGAGAAAATTCTGTTAGATTTTCTGGAGATACACAACAGCATGCAAATGCTCAATTATTTGCATGGGATGCTCATGAAAAAGGTGTTGATGTTCATTTACTTGCGGAACCAACAAAGTTGGAATTATTGAAGAAGGAATACGATAAGAAACGCGACGAGTTAAAAGACAAGGCAAAACATAGCGTTATAAACCAATATGGTGGAGAAGAGCATTTAAATGCTCCTCCTACTTCGCTCTTATTAGCCCAAACTGAACATTATGTAGAATATTCCAGATATGGAAAAATCATCAAAGGACAAGATAAACAAATAATCAGGTCCAAGTATGAGGAAGACATTTACCCAAATAATCACACATCTGTTTGGGGCTCATTCTGGCAAAACGGTAAATGGGGTTTCAAGTGTTGTCATTCATTTATTAAAAATTCATATTGTACGGGTGATTCCGGAAAACGAGCTCTTGAAGCTGCCCAAGCGCATACTAGTGGTGCTATCGAAGGTAACGAATCTCCTACAAATAACGAGGAAGAAAATGAACCCGAAGAACAAGCAAATGCAAAACAATCTTCGAATTCGGAATCGTCAAGTAGCGATTCCTCTTCTGATGAAGAAGATATTAGGACAAAAACCGAGAGAAAGTCGAAAAATGTTAAGAGGAGCGAGAAAAAGAGAAAACAAAAGGAAAAACGACGCAGTAAAAAGAAAGCAGCTAAAGAGGAGAAAGACAAGTTGAAACTTGCGCTTAAAAAAGAAGAAGAAGCGCAAAGAGAAGCAGAAAAATTACTGAAAATGGATGAAAGAAAGAGACCGTACAATAGTATGTACGAGACAAAGGAACTTTCGGCCGAGGAAATAGAAGCGTATCAAATGAAACGCAAAAGAGACGAAGATCCCATGGCAAATTTTCTCAATTCGTAATATTCTTATTCGAATTCCAATTGTGTATTTATTTGTAAATAATTTGATTATAAATTAAAGTAATTTTATGTATCAAAAAATATATTTTATTCAATATTGTATTATGTCGATAATAAAACCTACTACTATGCGTGTTACTAATTTTAGTTCAGTGTATGGCTACAACAACGAGGGCAGCACTATCGAATTGCTTTGAAGGAGCATATTCATTAAAAACAAACTATATTTACATATTTTAATATTTATTTATATATGCACAAATTTATACGTAGTCATAAATTGTAAACTTTGTGCAGAGTCGTATGATTATAATATTTCCTTGATATTCGTAATAAATCTTTGAATAAAAAAATGATCTTAAAAAAATAACCACAAGATGGCGGAAAGTTCGAAAGATAGTGCATGAATGCAGTGCTGAATCCATACGATTTGTAATCGAGTTTTCGAGATATCGTATCTTTCGAGTGCTATATAGCTTATACACACATTCGTGTGTTCGTATATTGTTGTATATATAGTAGGTATAGATATAGATATATTACACACCTAAATGTTCTCTCCAACAAATTATGGCATTGTTTCTTATCAGGGGTAAGGCGCTACAGTACGGCAATTCGCATTTGCGTTTCTTCTCCAGATATTCGACCATGAAGGTAAATATTGTTAATATGTATGTAATATTAGCACTCCTTACTCATTGAATTATTATAAAATGGATGAAAATTATCTTTTCGTGTTAAAATCTCTATTTTAAGTGAACGGGTGGGGGATGTCATATGATTCCAAATCAGAGACTTTGTACTTTTATATTATTTCTCAAGTGTGTAAATAAAAAAATATTCTATTTTAATGCCATTCAGCACTCTATTTTAACAAATTACCTTATATCTGATCTAATTTGCGATTTTGAGATATTTCGCCGACCAACTCACGACCAAATTTTTCCACTATTATAATCATTTTTTCTTGCTTCTCAACAGAAAGGATTAGTGCTTGGAGTGTATGAGACTGAAGATAAAGCTAACGTCTTGCTAACGCCCACAGCAGCAAAGTATAATGAACTTGTCAATGGAAAATTACTGAAAAATATTTACTTGTACGTATACCACATTTTTACTAACCTTTCAGAAATTTGTATGAATATGAGTTGGAAACACATTTCTTACTAAATCTATGTTGATGGTTTTTCTTAACTAACATATTTTCCCATATGGCGATGTACACACTATATTAAATATTCAAAACAAACACATCCTTATTAGGAATTAGATTTGTATGCTCTTGGTTGCTCGAAACTTGTATATTCGATAATTCTCATTCTTATTCTCTTTGTACTTGGTTTTCTCAGTTTTCTCTATTAAGATTGTTTCGTATTCGAGGACTAGAAAAATTTATCAAGGTTATCTACAACTCATTTCATACTACGCATCATTTAGTTAATGGGAAAAGCACAAATTCGTTCCGTACACAGAAATGAACATTTTTAATTTTTAAGTCTTATAATATCGAACGAATATAAATACAATAATCGCTAAGAATCGCTCTTTATCATAGAAGCATATTTACGTACAATTTTTAATCGTTAATTTCACTATAATTGGTATTAAGTTAAAAAAAACTTTGTTCACATTTCCAGCCTGAAACAATTGTTATAATGCTGCCTGAGCTTCACCTGATATTTGTAAATGCTTTCCCCTTTTTATATCTAGAAAATTTTCACAAAGTATTTTCTTTTATTGAAAATTTTGAGATCTGATTACATTTCTGTCCCTCGAGCTCACCGGCATTATTTTGATTGTTTCAGGAAAGACTAAACTGAGCGATGGTATTGTACGCACTGTAGAGAGTACTGTTCCAGTGGAAGAATATGCAACGTTTATAGCTTACTCGTCTAGAGCTTATAGTCAATTGCTCACGAGTGGCAGAGTTATTTGGAATAAGTTTAGTATGCATACGTTAAACTCTTGTTGAGGTCTCCTTTAAATGGAGTTTCTGTAGACTGTACTAGGGTAATTAAAAAAAAGAGAGAAAGAGAGAGAGAGAGATAGAGAAGCGAGAAAATGTCGACCATTGGCGATGGCGCCGTAGGTAACGGTAGCGGAGCGGGGAGTAGCAGAGGAGCCGAGGAATGCGCTCATAGAATAAGCAAGCGTCCTTGTAACACCGTTAATGTATTTCAAACGATCGGAGGTACGCTGGACGACAGAAACAACGATTACTCCTGTCCCATATGCTTCGACGTGATAGACGAGGCGCATATCACGAAATGCGGCCACACCTTCTGCTACCGTTGCATAGTGAAATCCCTCGAGGTAGCTGGCCGCTGTCCCAAGTGCAGCTTCACGCTCAGCCAGCAAGATATATTCCCGAATTTCTTGTTGAACCAGCTAGTACTCAAGTACAAAACGAGAGTGAAAGGACTCGCGGAATTGAGCGCCTCGTTCTCGGGCGACGGGAGGAGTCGAGTGTCCGGGAACGACGGCTCGATCGCCTACGACGGCTTGCGGGACATCGTGGCAGCCGAGAGCGCCAACCTCACCCTGCCGGACGTGAACGTCATGCTGGAGGTCCTCACCCAGAGGAAGCACCTCCTGGAGGCCGAGACCTGCGCGGCGCAGAACAAGCTCCTCCACGAGTTCCTCAAGCACCTTCTGCAGCAGAAGGAGGAGCAGAGGAACCAGCTGCACAAGGAGGTCGCCCTGATCAAGCGAGACATGCAGGAGGTCGAGAACATCCTCAAGGAGGTGCAGAGCAAGTGTCCGCGCGTCGAGGACCTCAAGAAGTCCAGGGAGAACGACTGCGCGGAGGTTTCGGCCATCAAGAAGGAAATGATCGGTCTGATCGATATTATAGACTCCAACATGGTCAAGCCCAACGAGAAGCTACCGAGCAACGAGAACTTCGCGGTACCAGCCGGCAGCCAGAAGCCCAACGAGTACATGCCTGGCTCGACGATGGCGATGCGCAGGAAGCGAATGCACGCCCACTTCGAGGACTTCGTCCAGTGCTACTTCGACTCCCGAGCCAAAGAGCTCCTCCTGGGCAACAAGACCCAGCTCCAGACCCAGACGGAGACCGGCCACGGCACCAGTTCTGGCCTCGACGTCTTTCGCGAGAACCTCGTGAAGTTCTCCAGGTACAACTCCCTGCGTCCTCTGGCCACCCTCAACTACTCCTCGGACATATTCAACAACTCGACGATAGTCTCCAGCATAGAGTTCGACAAAGACAACGAGTTCTTCGCGATAGCCGGCGTGACGAAGCGCATCAAGGTCTTCGATTATGGAGCCGTCATACGAGACACGGTCGACATTCACTACCCCTGCGTGGAGATGATCTCGAGCTCGAAGATATCCTGCGTCTCGTGGAACTCGTTTCACAAGGGCATGCTGGCCTCGTCGGACTACGAGGGTACCGTGACCGTCTGGGATGCGGTGACCAGCCAGCGGACGAAGGCCTTCCAGGAGCACGAGAAACGCTGCTGGTCCGTCGACTTCAACGACGTCGACACGAGGCTCATTGCGTCCGGCTCGGACGACGCCAGGGTGAAGCTCTGGTCGCTCAACACCGACCACTCGGTGGCTTCGCTGGAGGCAAAGGCGAACGTCTGCTGCGTCAAGTTCAACCCCCGCAGCTCGTGTCACCTGACCTTCGGCTCCGCCGATCACTGCGTTCATTACTACGATCTGCGCAACATGAAGGAGGCCCTGTGCGTCTTCAAGGGTCACAGGAAGGCCGTGTCCTACGTCAAGTTTATCAACAAAGAGGAGATCGTCTCGGCCAGCACGGACTCCCAGCTGAAGATGTGGAACATCAACAACCCTCACTGTCTGCGCTCCTTCGTCGGCCACATAAACGAGAAGAATTTCGTCGGGTTGGCCACCGACGGAGATTACGTCGCTTGTGGCTCGGAGAACAACGCGCTTTACGTTTATTACAAGGGACTGACGAAGCAGCTCTTCTCGTACAAATTCGACGCGGTTCGCAGCATCCTCGAGCTGCAGCAGGAGAGGAGGGAGGAGGATCTCAACGAGTTCGTCTCGGCGGTCTGCTGGAGGCAGATGTCGAACGTCGTCGTGGCTGCGAACTCGCAGGGGATAATCAAAATATTAGAACTCGTTTGAAAATACGTTATTTTGGTCTAAAAACGGCTCGTGATAATATTTTATCTCGCGTGTTGTGCATTATCATTAAGATTGATAATTCATCCGAGACAATGGCGAGGTATCGTCGGATTTATTCTAAATATAGTAGTAATTTCGATAAAGAGAATAAAAGACGTTTTATTGCGCGAAAACACTCGATTCATGTCACTTAACGTTACACTGCACAAATTTTTCGCTTCTCGATCCCGTAGTATGAAGAAATGAGCGAAACCTCATCTGTAAATTAACGGTCGCGTGTAATATGTAGGATATTAGTTTTTAATTGTAGGGTACACATCACTGAATGAGTTACATTAATAGATCGATTCGTATGTGATTTTTTGTCGTTACATTTTTGTTGATCTATCATAGGTTGTTACGTAAAACTCATATATTTTATTAGGATTCGGTTCGTACGCGATACGAATGATTAAAAATTGGTTTATATCTCATTAAACCGCGAGTAAAATTTTTAATGAGCAAGAAAAACATTCATCCAATCTAAAAGAAAACGGTGTTCGATTCGACTAGAAAATTTCTCAATTCGCGTCCTTATTCGCGTGGAAATTCCATCCGTTTTTGGTAATCTCTGTGCCACGTTGAACGACTTCGCTCGTTAACGTTAACGAAGCAAGATTTTCATGTCGGCACATTTAAGGATATGTAATTTTTACCATACACAAATTATTGAAATTTGAACCGTACTTTTCCCGTACTTTAAGTATTGTTATAGACGATAATAACATTTAATACACATTATCTGTGTGCCAAATACAAAACGAACAGTCGCCAGTAATGAATTTTATGTGTACATAATGTAATCGTTAAAGAACTGTTATAAACATTGTCAGTAATTAAGCTGTGCTGAGTTCCTATTATAAGCGTTCAATCGTTTATTTTAAGTAATATTTTGTATTTTTAAATTAGTGTATTGAATTTCGGGCTAATTTAGCGTAAATAACATTAACGTGTAATGACATTCTTGTTCGAAAGCGGAAATGTACAAATTCACACTCCGAATTATCAGTTCGATCGGTCGATAAATGTAAATATGTATTTTATACATCAACGTATTTACTTATCTTAGGTATCTATTAATTTCATTTAATTTCATTCCTGTTTGTTATCGAGAGGTATCGAATTTCGAAAATTTTACACGCCCCCCGTGTACTGTTTATAATAAATGTGTCTATGTTAATGCGTAATACATTGCTCCATCTTAAATTAGAAGAGAAAAGAAATTAATCGTGATTGAATTACGTTATAACGACGGATCATTACCGGCAACTATAACGTAATTTTAGAATGTATGTAAAAAAATAGTATATTTTTAGATTATATTTTAAATCAAAAAATGAATATGATACATTCGCTCCATGTCCATGATGCCTAGATTTTATTGTAACTAATAAAAATTAACAAATTTGTGTCTCATCACGAAGAAAAGAGAAAAAATAATAAATTTATTTGCTCCTTATTTCACACTCATACATTACTTTCAATCGTTTGCCAAATTCATTTTTTTACAATGATGAATGATGAAAATTTAGAGCGGGTCCGAAAATATCGAAAGGAGATGCCAGAATTTTCTGGGGCCTGGAAGGTGAGGACCTCGAGCACGTTGGAGTCGCCGTCGTCGGTCTTGGCAAGCCCAGCCTGGGAATCCACCAACTCGAGGAGCTCCACGAGGGAAAGGAGAACGTTCGGATAGCAGCAGCAGGTACGTAACTCGAGTCTCATTAATCTCGAAAGGATACATCGTGTGTTTTTGTTTCAGCTGGTTGTCGGGCGCTGGACGCTGTAGAAATCAAGGACATCAGGGTAGAACCTCTGGGAGATGCCGAAGCAGCCGCCGAAGGTGCCTGTCTCTCGGTCTGGTTGTACCAGGAATATAAAAGCAAGGCGAAACAAAAAAAATTACCAAAGATATCTTTATACGGAGAGGAAGGAGCGTGAGTAAAATTTTTAACTGATTTGAAGATCCTGAGGTGTTCCAAACTTTAAATCTTCACATTCTACTACTCTTTACTTAAAAAATAAAAAAAAATTGACCAGGTGGCTAAATAAAATTTTTTTTGCAGAGAGGAATGGCATGTAGGGACAATCAAAGCTCAAGCCCAGAATTGGGCACGTCATCTCGCAGACACACCAGCGAACCTTATGACGCCTACGATATTCGCTACCGAGGTATCCAAAGCTCTCACCGAGCTTGGTATCGAGGTCAAGGTTCACGACAAAGCCTGGGCCTTAGAGAAGCGCATGGGGTCATTCCTTAGCGTGTCGCGTGGCAGCATCGAGCCACCCATGTTCCTCGAACTGAGTTACAAAGGAGCAGCCGACAGTAGCGAACAGCCGGTGGTGTTCGTCGGCAAGGGTGTGACCTTCGACGCTGGTGGCATCAGCATCAAAGTAAGATCAGGCTCTCGACGAATGAACAACCACTAAATACTAAAAATTTGTAAATACACACCTCAACAAAATTCTAATTTTTCTGAGAAGTGTATATTTTCAAAAGAGGTTCCATTTGTTCATCTGTTGGTTAACACTAGATTAAAACCAGTCAAATTTATTGTGATAAATCTAGTGTTAAATAGCAACCACCATTAAGTCCTACAAAATATTTTGAATTGTATTCAAATTGTAATTTCCGTTCGCCAGCCAGCGGCTCAGATGGACGAGATGAGAGCCGACATGGGCGGTGCAGCTTGCGTGGTCGCTTCCCTGAAGGCCGCTGCCGAACTTAAGCTGAAGCTCAATATCGTAGGCCTAATCCCTCTGACGGAGAACCTGCCATCGGGCTCGGCCACGAAACCGGGTGACCTGGTTGTCGCGATGAACGGCAAGACCATCATCGTGGACAACACGGACGCCGAGGGACGGCTGATCCTCGCCGACGCTCTTTGCTACGCACAAGAATTCAATCCCAGGTTCGTCCTGGATATCGCCACGCTAACCGGTGCTATGAGAATCGCGTTGGGCGGTGCTGCTACTGGCGTCTTCAGCACGAGTGCTGAACTTTACCAGTCGTTAAGGAACGCCGGTGTCGTAACCGGTGACCGAGTCTGGCGGTTTCCACTGTGGCAACACTACAACGATAAGATGACGAGTACGTAATTGATAAGTCTAACCGGTTTAATTTCAACACCTTATCGTGCGGCTTACAAAATAACGTTGTTTTTCTCCGCAGAGGTGGTCAGAGCGGCTGACGTGGACAACGTCGGCAAGGGCAAAGGCGGTGGCTCCTGCACGGCCGCTGGTTTCTTGCGCGAGTTCGCGCCTACCGACGTTCCATGGATGCATCTCGACATCGCCGGTGTGATGGGCCCAGGAAGCGATGACTTGCCATATTTACAAGCTGGAATGACCGGCCGCCCCACGCGCACTCTCATTCAATTCCTCAAGGATTTGTAATCGAAAGTGCCCGGGATTCATTAACGAAAAGGCTACGATTAAGTGGATTTTACGTTTATACACATAAGTATATGGAGACGTATATATAGAACTGGAATGTCACAGGTCACGAGTCCAGCCCGGTAATTTTACCTGGTCATAAAAGATGTGTGATTATTGCATTTGTCGTGCAAAAATTGTCATGTACACTTAGTAATCCGATACCTCTGATACGATTGCATTTTTTACCCGAATGTGACGATGTTCGGTAATTGATTATAATTTTTGTTTATCGCGGAACGCTTTTTTCTGTTAATATTGATGAGACTGGTCGTCACTGTGCAAGTGTCGATCAGAATGGAGTAACACACTCTTGTACTATAATGTTGTTTAATGCAGGAATATATCGACCGAGTCATGTTCATATTAATACGTTGAATTTACTGGTGTAACAATACGTATGTGAGGTACATTTTGACTTTAATAAATTGGCCAATTTACATATTACTCATTTTTATTTTTTTCTTCATAACACGAGTGTTATGATCCAGTATATCCTTAGTTCGCTATCGCAAAAGTCTGAACTTAACGTAGTGAACCGCAATATTATTTATTGCAGCGGATAAAGTACGTGCCTCTGATTGTATGTACAGAATCATAACGCGAGGCGCTTATTTACATTTGTTATCTTTGTATACATACAAACACACTACAGCATTTTTCATCCTAGTATGTAAAATAAATCACTTAATCTATATTACATGATTAACCTATACGCTTTTAATACCTATCTCGCTGAGATATCATCGAGATGAAGTTTAAATACCAACCGAACATGAGAAATCTTTATCAGAAAAAAAAACAAGAAATTAAGTCGTGCTTATTACAACGGAAAAAGATATCCAAATAACCACTAATCGATTTAAAACTATTTTGTCAGTAATATTATCGACAACGTTCCTAATGAACTCGAACGTCAACTCGCTCGGTAGGATAATCGTTAATTAGTTCTCTAAGAGATTGCGTCGAGCAATTCAAGTGTACTAACGCAACGTTTTCAAACTAACACATATTAACAATAATCGGTACGTAAAAATGAAATCCAACCACCGATCTTATCCGAGCTTTCCTTGTTCGTTGGAAAATAAAAAATTGACATATAAAAGGAAAATGTCTTGGTCCGAATAAACGTTGCTCACGAACAAGGTGGTGGTGGTTGTTGTTGCTGAGAGGGAAGGGGCGCAGCCGATACGGCGGCTGCGGCATACGACGACGGATCGGTGGGATCGAGCAGCGGTGGCGGTGGCGGTGGCAGATTGCCGGCACCCCCGCGACCGCGTCCACGACCCCTACCTCGACCGCGTCCTCGTCCCCTTCCCCTTCCGCGTCAACTCCTTCTCTCGGGCATCCCTATGTTGCTCGTTGTCTTCTCGAGAAACGCCAACGGACCCTGCAGTGCGCTGCTACCGACTCCGGGGAATCCCGCCGGTCCACGATTGACTCCTCCCTGGGCCATGAACATCCCCGGCTGGCCCACCGTCACGCCGACTGCTTGGAGGCCGCCACCTGGTGGACCACCGCCGGCTCCCTGCTGCACCTGCAGCGCCTACGTTAATCACAAATCACGTTAATCGTGCTTCAAACTACTCACGTGTGTTATCCTACATGCAAATACTTAGATAATAGATGCGGAGAGATGAGAGATAAGTCTCTAACAAAAATTAGCCCGTTGGATCGAAAACTGGGAGTGTTGATAACAGGTGGGGGGCCAGAAGGGGAATTAAAGAAAGCACAATTTTTGTTTCCCGTCAATATAGAAATTTATTCTGCGGACATTGATTTATGACTGTTATTAGCTTGCAGCCACTACAATGGGCTTATGGATGGATGCAAGATTTTCTTTTCTTTGTATAAACTGATACTACCACATCTACTATCTGAGTATAAAAAGAGTTTCACTTATGTCTTTTTTTTTATCTCTTACAAAGCATACCAAAACATTTGCAGAAAGGACCCAGTTTCGATCACATGTTTCGATCTCCACATTGCCCACAAGCCCAATATTTCCATTCGTTAAAATTTGATATTTTTTTCCCTTTCACTTTTTGCAAATGCGCATTGCATGCATTTATATCTTTACATGCAATAATCATCTACGACGTTTTTTTAACAAGTCTTACGCGTATACGATTATAATGAAATGATTTGGCGATTTGAAATCGTTTCGAATACGATGATACAGAAATGAAAATATAGAAGAAAAGATAGATATATAATTTTCAATTAATATACCATATTATGAGATCAAAATTCAATTTCTGACCTCACATTGAAGTATACATTATATTATTTATAAAGTTTTTCTTATTTCATCAAGCGTGTATTTCATTATAGTCCACTAAACTGATGATAATTAAGAGCGGACATTATATATATTTTATGCTATCTTATTTCTTATTATTGCCTTTACCAAATTTGTTGTATTTTTTTGGCTAGATATTTGTACACATCATTATAGTAATTATTTTGGCACCATTTTACAACACTATGTATGAGAGACAACTAAATCTGATACTTTCTTTATATAGAACAAATTTTTTTCTATATTTCTCTATCGCAGTTAACGATAAAAGCACTTTGATTTTTTTATTTACTGTGGATAGGATTGAGATAAGGCACTCATTATACAATAATAGTATACATTGCCAGTTGTGCAATAAGACCATTAAATTGAATGATCTAATGAATATCCACTTAGAAAACATAAATAGTTTGTAATCTCCATCGCAAAAATTTACTTAAAAACTATTCTCTTGTATTTTGTATTCATATTTCAATTACATCCAATTGTATCTTATTAAACAAACTCGTGTGAACACTTCAGTCTCGCGCACGCATTCATATGCATTCTCTAACGCTTAGACACTGCTCCAAATGATATACAAAACACATCGATTGTAAAAATATTCCAGTAAAAATGTTAACAGCTAACATTGTAAACTGTAACAGTATACGAAGTGAAATCAATAATAATAAAATTAATCTCAATATTGAACTTTTTAAAAACTTTAACAGATAAACAAATAACTAATCTTAAAATAATTTTCAATCATTTCAGAATAAATGACTTTTTTCATGGTAAAGAGGGAACTCTGTTCATTCTCTACACATTATGACTTTTGGCAAATACTTTTCTTACAAATAATTCATTCCAATGAAAATCAGTATGACTGGATAAAATTGCATAGTATTTTCAGTCAATACTTTTCCTCAATATTATATTTTGATCGTAGTTGTAACGGTATTACTTAAATACCTGTTGCTGATGTAACTGCTGTTGTTGCATTTGATGTTGCTGTAAATGTTGTAGCTGCTGCTGCTGCTGTTGAAGCTGCTGTTGCTGATGTAATAGCTGCTGTTGTTGCATTGCATTACCAGGTGTTCCATTCCCAGTAGGTTGATTTTGACCACTTTGTGTACCATTAGGTAAACCTAACAAGTTGAATTAGTGATACTAATCTTTTCTTTGCAACAAAAATATTCTGAAATTATATTTTACCATTAGGAGCTGGTCCTTGAGCTGGGGATTTAGCCCAGCCTTGTAAATCTGCTAATAAATTTTGCCAGAGAGCAATTTTATCATAATGCCTCTTCATTAGATCTTCTTTGCGTGCTAATTCTAACTTTAGATCTGTGATATCTTCTTTTACAATTAATTCTGGTTTAAGTGCTGATAGTAAAAATCTTTTCTGAAGAAAAAATGCTTCCATTTGTCTTGCCAAATCTACAAATCTCAAAGTAACTTGTTCAACTTCATTTTTAGCTTCTTCTTTGTCGACAGCTAAACCACCACCCACACCCACACCACCATTACCTAATCCTTCGTCTTTAGTTAAAATACTTAAGCATTGCTGAAATAGTATTAAACAATTTGAAATGAAATTACATAAATAGTAACTGAATTAAGTAATCATAACCTCTATTACCTGAAATGCTTCTTCAAATTCATCGACGAGATTACCGTTTCCGTTAGTCGGCGTAGCCATTATTATTTATTTATGCAAAAAATATTTTCATAGAAACTTGAATCTTTACGTACAATAACAATTTACTATTAACTTAATTCAACTGAACTTTTTTCTTGAAAAAATTAAAATTAATAATAACATATTTACATATCACAGTCACAAACATGGTTGATGAAATATAAAAATTTATCTCACAACAAAACGTTTTGCATTTTGTGAAATAAAAAATTTTCACAGCGCCAACAGATCAATCATTGGCAAAGTAGCGTTCAACCAAAGAGTACTGGTACATAGAGAATCGACGGTGGAGCCGGTTAAATTAGCAAATCTAAAAAACGTATCATAAAATTTCATTGGTCAACAAATTTGTCCAAGTCCTATCATTGGCCAATAAAACATTTTGGCAATTAAAATGCGACCATTGAACGTACTCTGATGTTTACGTCGCTTATAGGTTTACATGACGTGGATTGTGGCAGTTGACTAGTGCCGGTTTTATCCATACTTTGGTAGTCAAATATTTTAATTTCACTCGAATTTAAGACTTTAAGTTCTTGATATTTAATAACAGCCATGTGGCAATCAATATTCGATGATGTGAGACGTATGAATAAACGTCAGGTAACTGATTTCATTCATACATTGGATTACGAGTTCAATGATAGTACATATGTTAGTGTAACATCAAATTTTCAATAATGATTTTTCATTTCATTTGCAGTTTCTGTATCAAGTATTGAGTTTTGGCATGATTGTTTCGTCTGCCTTAATGATATGGAAAGGATTGATGGTTGTAACTGGCAGTGAAAGCCCTATTGTTGTTGTTTTAAGGTATTTTGCAACATAACCTGTTCTTATATTTTATTCATAACAAATTGATTTCAATTTCTTTGACAATTCATAGCTAATTTCTATGGTTTTTATAGTGGTAGCATGGAGCCTGCTTTTCACAGAGGTGATTTATTGTTCCTAACGAATTATCAAGATGAACCAGTTAGGGTAGGAGAAATTGTTGTATTCAAAGTTGAAGGACGTGATATTCCAATTGTACATAGAGTACTTAAATTACATGAGAAGTAAATATTAGTTCAAATATTAATTCTAAATTTTTATTAGTTTAAAAAATTAATATTTTTTCATTTTCCTTTCAGGGGAGATCAAAATAACACTGTCAAATTTTTAACAAAGGGTGATAACAATTCCGTTGACGACAGAGGTTTATACGCACCAGGTCAATTATGGTTAACGCATAAGGATGTTGTTGGTAGAGCTAGAGGTTTCTTGCCTTATGTCGGTATGGTCACCATTTATATGAATGAATATCCAAAATTCAAATATGCTGTCTTAGCTTGTCTAGGGATGTATGTTTTGGTACATCGAGAATAAAAATACTTTTTATAGAATTTTATTGCAAATAGATCATCGTTTAACATTAAAACAGAAGACATACGCTAAGTTGAATGATGCTTTTCAATTTGAATACACAAACAGCGCTATTAGGTTCATGTCAACTTATATTCTTCCATTTGCTGTTTGAGAAACATCGTGAACAAAAAGAATATTATAAATATTAAAAAAAACATACGTAATTCTATAAATGTAAGTGGAAGAATACAAAAAAATTAATATAAAAATTATCATATTTCTACTTTGTGCCACAAGATAAATATTCACTCACATAAAATTTCATGTATATAAGTAACAGAATTTTTCCATATAGTACAAACTCAAAAAAGTTATGAACAACAAATTCCAAACATTAAAAGACTTTGCATTTAAATAACAAGTTTTTGTTAAATGTTCAATGATTGGAACTGATATTAAGTTGACTTTTCCAAACATTAGTGGTACTATTAAAATTTTTACACCGTATACAATTAATAATATTTATTTGGCATTTCTATACATACAATATATTTATTAGTGATTATGTCAAGGAACCAACACAACTTTCTTTTTTTAGTCAAAAAAATAAAATATCCTTAATTAATGAAAACTTAAAGTACCTAATAATACCTAAATATTCAAAATTGTATATACATTATGAAAAATTAAATTTCAACATTACTGTGTATCATCATAAGAATGCATTTTTTGTATATATTGTTATAATTTACAATTATTATTTTAAAAGTGCACTACGCTAAGTGATAGTCATATATAATTTAATCACAACCAAATTCAAATGTGATGGTTTTTCTTACATTGAGTTTGTTAAAATTTTTTTTTACTGCTATAGAATAAAATTAGAATCTGCTGAATAGATACTAGTTTAAAATTTTTGAAAATTTTACTATATACTTCTATTCCAGATTAATTTTTCTATTTTATTATTATTCAACGTGCTTCCATTCGTATATACGTGTCTTTCGGCGTGACAATCAATCCAGGTAAAGTATCATCAAGTCCTGTAGGTTGACCATCAATGAAGTGAAAAGTGAAATTTTGAACCAAAACGCCAAATATATTGAACAGCATAAATCGAGCGAAGGTTTCTCCGACACACACGCGGTGACCTACAAATTAATACATTAATAATTCATCAATATCTTTAATAACGCCAATTACAGCACATACCAAAGCCAAATGGGAAACTGTTGTCTTTTATTAATTGTCCATTCTCATCCAGGAATCTGTCGGGTCTGAAATTCTCAGGATCACCCCAAAACTCTTTGTCGTGGTTCATGCCTGCTAAATTAGTTATCATTACAGTGTTAGCCGGTATCGTATAGCCTTGGAGAGTCGTTTTTTGTTTGTTCTTGTGGAAAACACTAAACGGTGTGAGAGTTTCTATCCTGAGTGTTTCTCTCACGGTTGCTTCCGTATAAGTAAGCCTAAAAATATTAATTATGTTTATAAAAAAAAGTATAAACCTAAATCATCAAATCTTACGAGTTTCGATCCTCCCAATTGACTAGTCGACCGCTTCCAACAACTGTGTCTATTTCTTGCTGCACTTTTTTCATAACTTCGGGATTGTGCATACAGTATTTTATACAGTGAGTTACAACAGTTGGCACAGCAGTCAATGCCGGAAAAATTACATCCACCAACATTATCAACAATTGCTCTTCCGAAAATGTAGATGATCCTGGTATCTCATTTTGCATTCTTTTCAGATATCTATCTATGAAACCTCTATCGTTGGATTCTTCGAAATTCGTTTTTAACTTATCTACGTATTCCTGTTAACCAACATTTTTCTGTTATGGCGATAATTGATTTTGAAATCCAAAATACGGGATGTTCTTACTTTGACAAAATCAACCATCCCGTAATTTCCCTTCATAATATTGGCATATCCAAACAAATTGCCAAAATATTTGAGACTTGGAACTAAAGCTATCGCACCGCCTGATGTGTCTGCGGCTCTTTGGAAAGTCATCCCGAATCTACAAACTGACCTCAGCTTGTGATGTTCATCCCTGCCGAGTTTTTCACCAGTCATAATTACCCATATCGAGTTAGCTGAGAGAGGAAAAAGCACATCTGGGAATAACACGGAATTTCCCCTTATCACGACCTAAGACATTAATAATTCATTATTTCGCAATCAAGTTTGAAGCAAATAAAATTAGTTACATTTTCCTCATCATTTAATGGGCCAGATTTGATAGTGTCAAGCAATATCGATAATTCTTCGATAACGTCAGCTTCTAATTTTTCTTGTCTACGACCAAATCCAAAATCTCGCATATGACGTAGAGTAAATCTCCTTTGTTCGTGCCATAATTCACTTTCGGTGAAGAATATACCTTTAGCGAAATGATGATAATTATCTAACTAATAAGTAATTAATTATCTTATTAATTAATTATTTTTCATCGACTCGTTAAAAGAATACTAATTACCTAAAGACTTTCCGAAAGCTCTGTCTTTAAACACTTCAATCGCCGTGACTCGTCCATCGAATTCTTCTCTTTTCAGAATCTCTTTTATGCTATGATAATCATTCGCAATTATAGCAAAAAAATCACCGGCGTAATAGCTTATTAGTTTCGATTTATATTTCTTTACATAGTAATCGACAGCTTTATGTGGGAACTGATAATTTCTCCATAACAAAATTGGGTAGGATCCTAATATGGGCAATCTTGGAATACCTTAGAACAAAAATTTTAGTAAAAGTAAAGTATGAAAATAATTTTAACAATTTTAATCAAAGAATTTTCATATGTGAATAAGTTACAAAATTTACCTGGAGGAGTATTTGGTGGTTTGCCATAGACAAATTTATATATTTCGTACAATATAATAGCAACACAACACGCGAAAATCAAAAGAGACATTTCACGACCGGTTCAATAGATTGATCGAACGTTTGTGTAATACTAACTTTTTAGTATTATCCACTTAGTAACACTGTGGATTATCTCCACAAAAAAGCCAATTCAACAGGAAACAATACGCAGATAAGAAATATCGCACTAGGGTCTTATCCAGTAGACGTTTCTTCACTTTGTTTACTCCGCCGATGCATATATGAATGTGTAAATTATATTTTAATAACGTAGTTGAATTGGAAAAATTTATTAGAGCACAAAAATTTTCGGACAATCGATTAGTTTTTTTTTTTACGACGACATAATAAATATTTTATTCTACTTCATTACCTTTACATACAAATTGATTTACCTTATCACATCAAATGTATGAATCTTGATTCTAGATTTAATATTATCAGTTTTATAATGACCTTAAGAATCCTATCTTTTTACCGTGAGAACTTAAAATAATCTAAGAATAGAACTAATTAAGATATTTGGTATCACCCAGAAGTGCTAATTGCAAATTCTGTAAAACATTTGACGGCATCCGACCATCGTCCAATACCGACGCACCAATAGCTGGAGATAATTTATATAATAAGGAGATACAATCTTCTAAATTTTCAATTATTTCTTTGTCAAATGGAGGAAATTCCGATAAATCGATATACCGCTTTAGAAGTGAAATATAGAGGGGCACGCAATTAGCTGTGACTCGCACATGGAACGTTAGTAGAAAACTTTTGATAGTCTAAAAAATAAAATCAGCATTATGATAACAATGAATAATTATAGTAATAATTATGATTACAAACCTGAAAAGTAGCTTTTAATGTTCTGAGTTCTGTATAATTATCGCAGTAATCTGACATTATTCTTATTAATCTTTTAGACCATTTGATACATCCTAAATTTGTTAATAGTAGAGGTAAACTTATCATATATGAATATCGCAATGTTGGATTCGATGCTAATTCCATTCTATCCAATAAACTTTCAAGAACATCATCTCGTCTTGTCCACTACAAGTAATATAATAATTATAACTTATTTAACAAATAATTATTAATTAATTAAATGACTTACGTTAAACAAATTCACAGAGGTATCATAAAATTCCATAGTTTCTAATAAACGAGAAAAACAAACGTATAATAATAAAACACTCTGTACTTCTTTCAAATACACCAATTTTTTTAAAGCTTCGTAAATAACATTAGCATAACCAGTATCTATCAATCCTCTTTTCTGTGAATAGAAAAAATGGTTTAGATCATCAAAGAAGTACGTTAATAAAATATATTTATATTATTGAACATTACCATATGTGCATATTGTAAAATTTTGGTTAAACAATCTAAACCAATTAAAATATTTTCATCCAGACAATCATCAATGAGAATTAATGTTGTTGGAATCACATCATGTATATTATCGTAAAGTATTGGATCCTACAATTAATAAACAGAAATTTTCAGTATTTTAGAAATAAATTTAAAAGAGTAAATAAAAAGAATATTTACATACATCAATCATTTTTATCAACCATTTATAAGATGCTACAGCTGCTGGAAAAGTTCTCCATACATCTTGTAAAAGCTTTGGTCGCAAAGTACTCAGTGCTAATTTAAAATTATTATTTCTTATCAAGTACTGACTAATATTGGCACAATTAAAAAGTTGACAACTATAATTAAGCAATTGATCTGCAATTTGCACAGATTCCGTTGTATTCCACACATTCAACTCGTGATTTTCACCAATAAGCAGAATTAAATTTATACTAAATGTCTTTACAGCAGGTGAATCTAAATTGATTTGCAGAGATCCGCTTTTATAATATTGTAAAATTTGATATACCATGGTATTCACATGTTCCATTTTATTGTTCAAGCATGACCTGTAATCTTTAAAATCTTGATCTGTACATTGACGTTGAAAACCAATTGCATGCTGAGGAACAAATATTTGCTGTATTGTTTCTGCGCACGAAGACCATAATTCATTATTAAAATTATTTTTGTCTGTAATCATTAGAGTCTCCAATTCTCGTACGATACATTCCATATTTGAGTTAAATTTAAGACTCATTCGATTTACAAAAATATCAGTCTCCATTATTCATCTCTTATGGAGTACATAAATATTATTCTATATTCTCTTGGTTCCAATAAGAAATTAGTTTCCAGATATACTAATAATTTTTTTGAATAAGTTTAATATTAAAATATTAATATTCATTTTCTTTACTTTGAATTTGTGCAATGATAATTGTCACCCAAATAGATATTTATAATAGAGTAGTTACAAGTTTTTTTAATTTTCTTATTGATAAGTAATGTGTATTATTTTGAACTATACGTTAAAATAGAATATACGTTCAATAGAAATTGTAAATATTCGTTGAAAAATTGAAATTATATCATGTCAATCAATGACATATACGATATTTCAAGTATTCAAGCGTGGAAACTGGAAGATGGAAGGGAGAATCTTCGTATCCGGATATTCGGAACGAAACCTGGGTCCGGGAAAAGTAATCGTTAATTTTGAACACAAGTCGGCGCCACTGTTTGAAATAACTTCACGTCATGACTAACTTCACATAATAAGATCAAGGCGGGAAGTCGGTAAACGTTAAGTCAAAATGAAATGTTGGTATTTTTGTTATTAATTATTAAGTGCAAATACTCTAGGTTCCAATCATGTATGGAACATTGAAAGAAATCTTGAAAACAAAAAATGATCAGCGCTTGGAGGAATTTATTGAAAGTTCTGATGAAACTGAGGTAGTTTTTACATTATTTTTAAAATTTGTTTTAGTGTATTTTAAACAATTTTCATGTTTAGATGTTTGAAATGGTTTTATTAAAACTTGGTCATCCTGGTCGGTCTGAAGTATTGGATGCTGTATTACGAGGACTTTCAGCCAAAAATTCTTGTTCCAAAAAATTTAAGTTTACAGAAAAACTATTGAAAGAATTGCAGAATACGAATAGATTAACTAGTTCTGAGTTGCAACAAGTAGTTGATCGTATCATTACTGATTTTCCTACATACGAAACACAGGATCTTGTGAAATTATTAAATTCCAGTATTGACAGTATTGCAAAAAACAGTGACAATAACAAAAGGTATTATTTAACTTATGTGATTATCTAGATTCTTTATTTATTTTACTTCATTGCAGTTGGAGTAGTATTATACCAGTAATATTAGAAATATTGGAAGATTGTGATTATATCAATCAAAAGGGTGTTGAAATGAATGCATTGGAATATAAATCTTTTATAATAAATGCTATATGCAATATAAATTGGGAAAACGATGTTGTAATTCCATTAGCTAAGATGTTTGGGTATTTAAAAATTAGTTCAATGAATGAAGATTCAATTTTTAAATTTATTTTGAAATATTTTACTTTTTTAGAGATATGAATATTGTGGAAAAATCTGATAATGAAATTGTATTTAGAAAATTATGTGATAAATTATCAGACATGCCAATGCAAGAAATTCCACCGTTAGTTTTTCAATTATCACAATTTTGTCGTAAACAAAATGTAAAATTATTGTTAGAAACATTGAAAGTTTACTTTATGGAACAATATTCTATTGCTATATCAAATGAAGAAAAAGATAGTGTTGATGACATTGGTAAATTATATTTATTCTTAATTATTAGTATATAATCTAATTTATAATAATGAAAATACATTCTTTAGGTATAAGTGTGGAAGATGTGCAAGCATCAGAAGGTACAGTTCTCTATCATATATATCAAGCTGTACGGATGGATCATGAAATTTTCAAAGATTACATAAAATTCATAAAGACAGTATCAGCTGCTCCTGAATATATTTTAAACCCATTTACATTGGGTGTTTTGCTTTCAGTATCAGATATTTTTGAAGGCCAAGTAATAAAAATTGATATATAATCATTTCTTAAGTTTATTCTTATTTTAAATATTCTATTATTTTAGGTATTAGATATAATTAAATCAACAATATTGAGAAAATTAGATGATGAAGAAAGCTGTAATAACAGTGCCTGGTTGAGACAAAATTCAACAGCAGATTGGGATCTTATGATTATAATAAATCAAATCATAAGAGATAGGTGAATGATTAAATATATTAGATATGACAATTCTTACTTACACATTAATATTGATCTTTTTATATTAATAGCATCAAAGATCGTCATTTAGTAGTGAAAGAACTCATATATCTTGCATTTTCTTTATTAAATGAAGAAAATTCAGTTTGTAAAATTGGTATAAATATTCTAAAATCTTTGATCAAAAAAAGACATGATTCTGGTCTTACAATTCTTCAATTACTTTCTGAAAAAATAATATCTGGTGGCTTGAAAGTAGAGCAATATACAGGTATATTCTAATTAAGCACTTATTGAAGTTGGAAAAAAATTCATATCAAAATTTTGTTACCTCAGATTGCCTTTCATTCATGTGTAATAAACTCACAATGATTGTTATGGATAGTCAAGTATGGATTGTCGTTTTGCTTGATCATTTGTTACTCATGCCTGGAGATTCAGCCATGAAAGTATTACACGCTATTCTTCCATTAATACGCATATCACATGCTGTGAGAGATAATCTCATTATTATATTGCGAAAAGCATTATACAGAACGGGAACAGCAACGCGTAGAATGGCAGTAACAGGGCTGCTAGAAGTGCTCAAATATTTAAAACCAAATTCGCAAAATAGTTTAAGCCAAATGATGAATATGTCTTGCGACGCGTCTACTTCGGGTAATTCCAGTATTATTTTAACCCAGGTAAAAATTTTTATTTTTTGTGTTAGTTTTTAAATACTAATAATAATACATGTATTAAATATCTAGGCTACAGTAGAGAGAACCTATTCTCAATTCAAAACTGTCACATTTGATAATACAGGCTTATATAAAGAGATTATAGGTATATTAAAAAAATGTTTTAGTCATGAGAATGAAGTTCGGGTACACTTCTATAGAGGTAATTTTATTATATTATTTATTAAATTTAATTATCCTATTTTGACGTTTGTTGATTATTGTATTCAACCATAGGTATACTCACATCATTAATGAATAATGTGGATGTATCAATATCTATTTTGGAGACTCTCTTCTTCCATTTGCAAATGTACTATGAAGAAGATGAAAATGTATCACTACCATTGAGATTAGAATACTGCTGTGAATTACGAGGAATGGAAGTAGTTGTTATGGAACCAATTGCAGAACTCCTGTTTATAATTCAAAAATTATATATTAATTTCGGATCCCAAATGAGAGGATCGGATGAAGTATCAGATACTCTACAATCAATATGTACAAGAATGGCTAAAATTGAATTAGAACATTTAAACTTGGTAACCCATAGAATGATTAAATTTAACCGATTGCCTTTTTATAGTATTATGAATATTTTTTATTTTAAGGATGAATTAGTTGATCTCACGGATAATATGCCGAAAGAACAGTCAAAATTACAAACTTTGAAATTAGCTATTTCAATTTATGATGCTCTAATATCATACAAAATTAATTCATGGTCTTCTGATTCTGATGATGCAGCTCAAAATGTTAATGCATTATTGAAAGCAAGAAACAACTTAATTAGCTTTATAAAAGTATTAACATTAATATTTAAATTTTTACAAATTGTTTTATCATAAAATTCAAAACATTTTTTTCGTAACAGCGTGCAACGAAACCCAAGAAAGGAGCGGGAAAGGGTAAAAAAGATAAAGATGCTAACAATACTACACTCAAGAAATCTGGTCGTCCTGCAGTAATTAAATTACCTAGCAGTATATTAGATTTGGAAACAATTTCGAAAGCGTTATCACTGTTATATCTGTTAGCAAAATTTAAATTTTTTCGACTTATATTTTCGTCCATTAAAAAATTGAATTTCGTTTACAGGGAATCTGTACCTTGGGCAACTGAAGAACAAACAGCATTTCTCAAACAACGGGAAAATTTTAAATTATATATCTTACAAAGCTTGGCAGACCTAATTCAACTTACTAAATCATTAAATAAACGAGATTTAACAAAGCATAAACATTATTCTATCAAACAATATTATGAAATCGGAACGTAAGATCGTTATAATTTAGTTAATGGTTCATTATTCATTTCTTTAATTTTTTCAGAATTTTGTATAAAGATGCAATTGTAAACGCAGAAAAATATTCTGATGTTGATCCACAGATAAGTGTGCTAATATATGAATGTTTTAAGGGCTTATGTGAACTAATGTGTTTCAGTGATTCTGATGAACTATCCAAATTCATATGCAATATTTGTTAGTAGATCTTATAAAAATGGTTACCACCACTTTTTACTCTCATTCCATTTTATATTCAAATACTTATTATCCAATAGGCGATGTTAATACAAACACGGATTTCGGAATGCAACTATTCGCCGTTATTACATCACTGAAAAATCGGCTTGAAATAATATTTGGAGAAGAACAGGAAGACGCAGCTTTCACAAAGAAAAAAATTATGTTGTTAATTGAAACTATAAATTGTCTTGTACGCAAACTCGATTTTACCAAGAATGAAACAAAAAAGGTAACATAATATAAATAATTGCATTTGACGAAATGTATAGTTTTTAAATTCATGTGTTTTATATGAAAGATAGTGGAATGTATCAATGAATTCTATCAATTAGAATTTAATGACGGCTCGGTGGCAATGACAATACTTCAATTAATATTGTGGCTAGAAGAATGTACAACAGCACATGGAGATTTATTGAATGATATGTCTCTGGAATTATGTGGAAAAATTGGTTCTATAGATAAGGTAATTTTAATATTTTTTTAACAAGTACCCAAACGATTTGAAAAATCATGGTATTAATTATTAAACATTTTAGATGGAATCTACCATTGAAGAGAAATTTAAAATACTGAAACACGAAACATTAGTGCAAGCATATACTGTGATGAACAATCATTTGAAAGAAAAACTTCATAATGCAACATTACTTTTATCACGAATTAAAGCAGATCAGTCTATTAATGATATAACAACAAGAGATCTCTTGAAAGAGAAAGAACGCAATTTATGTAAACAGCTATCTTATATCATGCAAATACTTCATACTTTAACCAACACTAAAGTTGTACCAGGACCATGTTCAGACTTAACATATAAAAATTTATTTTCTCTGTATAATTTACTCAGTAATTTGACAAAATATTTTCATAACAAATCTTCTGCACAAAATCCAGCTTTTCAATCAGCAAGGTGAATTTGAGGCAATATTATGATGGAAAATATAAAATCTCATACTTTGATTCTTTATAACTATTTTAGATTTATTCAAGCAGTGCAATTGGCTGGGAAGCCACTTAAAATAGCATTCTATAATTTTATCACGCATACAGATGAAAGTCAAAATGAAAAAATGGCAGTAAAAAAATCCGATATGCAGTTGCAGAGGAATCAAATTTTAAAAGAAACCAAAGTTATACCACGTGTGGTATATGCTATTGAGCAATTTAGTAAACACATACTTCTTTTAAGTAAAAAAACTGGAGTGAGTTTCAGTTACTCATTGATATGTACATATATTCATTAATTTTTTGAATCACGTATATTTTTTATTTAGATACCTTTGGAGAGTTATATCAAGCATAGTATAACAAGAGATTTTAAAATTAAGAATAATGAATTGTCAGAAGCTTTAGAGCAAATGGACGTCAGTCAAGTACGTAAAATTGGAGCAGAACTGTATTAATCAATGCTTTATTTTAATCATCAATTATTTTTTACAGCTTAATACCCAAGCCGATGCCAGTACTTCAGTCGATAACAGTTATAGAGAAATAACGGATAACAATGAATCAAGTACTGATGAAAACGATGACGATACTTCTCCAACAGATCGTAAAAGAAGAAAAAATTCATAAAAAATCGATAAATAAATTAATTGTAATATTTTGTATTAAATTCAAATAAAAAACTGTATAAATCAGATGAATAATTTGCTTTAAATCGATTATCCATCAAATTCAAGTTTATATTTTGATACATTTTAAAGTCGGCCGTGAAGTTGTCAACGGTTAACATGTGAAATTCGAGGTTAACTTCACAGTTCACAATTCCCTCATTCAAATTTTTAAATGATTTGCGAAAGTAGAGTGAACTTCAAATTGTGATACGTACATTATAAAAGAGTTCAATATTTTTTCAAAATGTCTCTTAATGATAATGAAACTACATTGTTTCGAATAAACAATCAACAATGCAGTTTTTCGTTTAATAACAAGTATTTTGCATTAGCAGTAGAGAAGAATTTGTTTGTTAAAGAGGCATTCTCATTTGAAACAGTGCAAACATTTTTATTTGATGATATAATAGAGGTAAAGCTTATAATTGATATTAATGGTTTTTCATATAAGAAATCTTTTTTTTTAGAATTTTCAGTGGTCCCCAAATAGTGAATTCATATTATGTATGAACACTAAAACTGCTGTTATCCGAGTGTTTTCTATTCATGTTCCTCAGTGGAAATGCAAATTAACAGAAAGCAGTATTGGATTAACAAAATCTTATTGGACTATGGATAGTAAAAATATAATAACATTTTCTAACCTTAATGTACATAAACTCATTAATAGTTTACGTATTTTGAGTTTGAAAAAAATTTTAAATAATTTTTCTTCTCAGGTACAAATGTCAATATGGTCACTAGAAAATCAAACTGTAAATTATATTAAAAATCTAAAGTCCAATGTTAATAACAGTTTATACTTGAACCCAAATGGAGAACAATTAGCGGTAGTTGTAACTGACAATGGAAATGATAACATAGAAATTTACAGAACTGTTGTTTGGAAAATAAGTAGGGTATGTAAAAATTTTTCACTAAGATTAATGAAAAAGTGTTAAATATCATGATTTATTTACTTATTCTAAATCTGTGACATTGATATTATAAATTTTAACGAAATTATCTGATCCACAACTTGCTAATTGCAATATATCATTATAATTATCTCTTGGCCTAAACATGAGACGTTTAACAGTTCGATGATGTGCTTCAGAATTGTCTAAAGTCAAACATTTATTCCAGATCATTTTTGTACTCTCCGATATTATTTTGTCAATTTCAATCATTCCTGTTTCAAATCCAATTGCTAATACGTAGTTGCCAGCCACCTTACAGGGAGCAAATGCTAATGCAGTGATTGAAGAACCCTTGTATTCTATACTTGTTATGGGTTGTATTTCATATGGATCTTCGATATTAATACTCCATATACCAACTTTTCCATCACGAGATCCAGTAGCATAAAATTCTGAATCATGAGACCAACTACAACACCAAATAATACGTGAATGGAGAGCACCTTTTTTGGGACTAACAGCTACTATTTCAAAATTGTTGTTATCATTTATAAATAATGACCACTTTCTATCTCTGGAGACTGATAACAAATATTTGCTATTTGGAGAGAATGATAGTTGAGTTACTGTTAATTGATGTGATACCAGTTTTTCTTTAATTGACCATTTATTTGTATCCCAAAGTACTATAGCAGCATGTTCTTTAGAAGATGATTTACAAGCAGTTGCTAATGTAGTACCATCAGGACTTGCAGCCATGCAAAATATTTCATAGCCATGTCCATAAAGTTTTTGTAATTCTGGCCATAGAGTTTCTTGCATTAAATCTTCTTCAGTTGGTGGTACATAGTTACAGTCAATATTATTATTTTCAAGGGATTGATTTGATACAATATCTGGTTCAAAAGTTGCCTTATTTGTTAATCCAAGAGCTGGTACTGAAGCACTTGTGGCCTTAATAAATTGATCAAAGTCACTAATATCAGTTAATTTTTCAAGGTACTGTTTAAAAATTTGTGGAGCAGTGAAAATTCTGATAACTTTTTCTTCAGCACCTGAAGCAAACATATATGGAGTGATCATAGTCAAACATGACATATCATAACCATGAATTTGGGGCCTTCCAATCTCATGCCATAATTCTATGTCATTTTCTTTTAATGGTGCATGAACTCTAGTTGTTTGGTCAGCACTCGCTGTTATTAGAAATCTGTAATAATTTTTTAACATTGTTACATAATTCATCTTTATGATTTAATTAAATATGTCATTGAGGATACAAACCTTCCCTTAGGTTCCCAACATAAATCTACTACTTCTGCAAAGTGACCTCCTGGTACAGGTCGAGGAACCCAATTTCTTTTCTCCCAGGAAGAAGTCGAATCTTCACTATTCTCTGGATAACTCCACATATGAAAAGAACCTTGATAGCTATGAGCCAAGATATTATTTCCATTAGGCCCAAATTTACAGCCATAAAATCCTGCTGAATTACCACCTACTTCTCCTACTCTCACTATTTCTGACCATACTCCAGTCATAGCATCAGGCTCCCAAATAATCATTGATTTATCCAACGAGCAAGATAACAACTTCATTGGTTGTTGAATCTTTCCATCTATGAATTCTGGTGGGTGCCAATTAACACCATAAATCCAATTTTCATGTCCACTAAGAACCGATTCCATACGAATTTTGTATTTAATATTATTTGCTTTAAATATTCGTTTCTCTTGTTTTAGTTCTGTTGAATCTTCTTTATCATCATCATTTGAGATATTCCACAATCTTACAGTTGTATCTTGAGAAGCAGATGCAAGTAACAAACTTGTATCTGATACTAAGCAGAAATCAATTGATCTGACCCAATCTTCATGGCCACAAAGAACTTGAACTTTAGCAAGTGTTATATTTTTGGTAATAGGAAATTCATTCGCTAATAATACTATGGAAGAATCATGCAAAGCAACTGCTAATAATATGTCTTTACCATTGGGTAAATGAAAGAACTTTGCTTGAATTGGTATTTTAGTTTTGAAATTAACAATTTGTTCACAATTCCAATTTCGGTCAAGATCCCTCAACCATAATTGAAATATACCAGTAACTGTTCCTGTACAAGCGAAAAGTCTAACAGTTGTATTTTGAGTGAGGTATATAGCACTGCTTATTTTTATTGGGCTGCCAGCATCGATAATCTTCTCATTAGATTGAAATTTATCTTCATTTTTACTCCAAACAATTACTGTACCATCAGAAGAACCAGATAGAAATTCGGTCTCTGGTTCTTCTTTATTTAATTTTTTGATCCACTGAACACAGTTTATACGATTTTTGTGTTCATGTAGTGTTTGCAAAACTCTGCCAAACTTAGTGTCGAACGGGTCATAAATTACAATCGCGTTAGAAGCCGCATAACATATTAATTTGTTTGTTCCCCAATCGGCGGCGTCTGGTTCACGGTTACAAGCACAAGATGCGTAAGAGACTGACATTTTCTCTATTATTGAGGAAACTTAAAACCAAACTGTTTACTGCCAATGCGGTGTAAGGTTAACACGTGTGACAACCCGGTGCCATGTTCTTCCCCACGCGTGCGCAATATATTATCACGTTCGCATTTGAAATTATTTGATAAGAAGTAATAATAGGTAAACGTATGATTTCAGAAATTAATCTGTGAACGTTTAAAACGAATCGACGGATTGAGTTGGTCGCCAGATGGACAATATTTAGCTATTTGGTGTTCAATTAGCGACGAGCCAAAAATTATCATTTATTCGACTACAACCGAAAAAGATGCAGCAGTATTACAGCCTCGTCTAAAAATCACGCGTGACTTGGATTATAATTGCATAAATGAATTAAAAGGCGTAGAAAATGTTAAATGGGCTCCTAGCGGGCAATTTTTAGTAATTACAGGATACAATGAAATGGTAAAGCAAAATTTTCTGATGAATTTGAATGTTTTAAATTATTAGAATTTGTTTTTAATAGATAATACTAATCAATTCTATAACATGGAAACCAATTCAACAACTATATTTTGACCCGGTGATAAGAGACGATAATTATTTAAATAAAGTTTATGTTGAGAAAAGGTTTCATAATGAAAATAAATCTCTGCTTTCTGCACATGTGAAACATCATTGTAAGTAATTATTAGTAATGTTAATATTATTATTACTAATTATTGTTTGTAATCACACTTATACAAATTTTAGTACACGAAGAACATTCTCGACCAATAAATATTGTAATCGGCGCTAAAAATAATTTCGATACATTGATGGTAGCGAAAACCGATATTCTCGAATTTAGTAAGTGTGGTCGGTATTTAGCAATTAAGCATGACATTTATCCTACAACTTTGTGGATATGGGATATCGTTATGAATTCTATCGATTATTTACTTTTAGAAAATACAATAACCGGTAAGTTGAAATATAAGGATATATCATTTTTTTATTCTAACGATTTCGTTCTTTTTTTTAGAAATAACGTGGAGTCCAGTACATCCACGGTTATTAGTATTCTTTAAATCTTCGTATTTGGTTGAATGGTGCCCAGAGAATGCCAAATGCGTGCAAGCACCAAATAATATAACAATTCTGAATGCGCGATGGCATTCTGAAGGAAATTTGGTTGCACTTTGTGGCTATAACAAAGCTGTTGTCTATCATATAAAACACAGTACAAATTAATTGTATATTGGAAAAATGATCATTTAAATCAATTTATTTTATAAGATTCTCAAATTTGTAAATTCTCTTCTATTATAATAAAACTTGAAATCGGAGAATTAAACATCATCACGTGTGCATGTGCAATGTGAGCCGATCAACTACCTGTAAATTGCGCATGCGTGATTCTCCTGGGGTATCGAATACGCAATTGACGTTTATGCTGATGTTGCAGGTTATAAGAGCTAGCTGATATGAAACAAATAAAATATTAAAATATGACGAAAAATGAAGTGGGAAGTCGAATGATATATATATGTACATTTATCAGAATTCTTATCAACGGAAATTAAGATAATGAATGATAACGATTTATAAATGGTCATCGATTGTTATTGTAAACCTGTTTGATAAATTTCATCAGTTGAATTTCAATTTGGCACCATGACGTGGTATGTAAATATTTTATAATCCTAAAATAAATTTCACAAAAACTGTATTAAGTTAATTCTATTTTTTTCTCATTAGGAATCCTTTAAAACAGACGTTAACAAAAAATTATTTAACAAAAAAACCTAGTCCAGCCCATCCTCTGCTTTCAATTAGTGAAGATAGAGAATTATTGATTGCAGTTCAAAGACTCATGGTGTAAGTATTTATTTACTTTTATTTTGAAATTGATTATAATAAAAACAAATATTTCAGTGTGGAAGATACTATAAGAAAATTAGTTAAAGAGATGAAAACATATAATGAAACTGTTACAAAATTGGATCTGTCTGAACAAAAGTTAACAATGAATTTATCCTCATGTGATTTAGCGCACACAAGTGACAAATTTAGACAAATAGTTGAAGAATATTATTCAGCTACTACTCAGGTGAATCTTTTTCCATTTATTATTTATTCCTGAATTCAGAAAAACTAATTAACTCTTTTAATTTATAGATTGGTAAAAACATTCATGAAATGGTAGAACTTTATCAAAAAACATTTATCGAACCTTTGAAAAAATTAAGACACCAATTCGCATTAATAGAAACAGCATTGTTGAAACGGGAAGCTTTGGTTGAAAATTGGAAATGTTCTTATAATACTATGAAAAAACTTCAAGACAAAAAAGATAAAACAGCAAGTCATATTGCAAAATTAGCTAGAGAACGTAAAAATGAAGAGATATTAGGTAAAAAGTTAAAAAATGTACATATGCAACTACTTTCTGAATTACCAGAATTCCTGGATAAAAGATTAGAGTACATAAAACCAACTGTTCATGCATTGATTATGATCCAATTAGAATATTATGCAACAAACGCACAACTTTTCTCTCATTTTGTACAAACACAAGATCACAGCTCCAAATCCAACTTTTCTGAAGATCAATGTCAACTTGAATTTGATGCTCAAATTAGTCGTATACGAAATCTTACTATAGTTAAAGATCATTAACAACTTCAATTATTATATATGCAAAATTGAATTTTTAACAAAAAATATTTTATGAAAAGATTAGTATCAAACTTAATATTCTAATTTTATGCTTTTTTAAAATAATATTCATTTTAAACATTATTTTATTTACAAAAACAAAATAACAATATTTATAACATCTGTAATTGTATTATGATGGTACCATTCCTTGTCTCAACTTGTGTTGTGCACCTGCACGTCTGTTATGATTGGCATGCGTTGATTTATTTTTATTTTTGTTTTGTCTGTTTACAAGAACATCTTTATTTTGCCCTTGTCCTCGAGGGTTGCCTGCAATATACGAATGTAATAATTATAATTAAAAAATTTTTGACTAACTTGAATAACATTAATTACGAACCAACAACGTCACGATTCTTCCGCTGGGATTGTCTTCTTTGCTCGGCTTTCGCACGTAATTCTGCCGGATCTTGTAAAAATTGATCCTTACGGACTTCAGTCACTTCTTCTTCTCCTGAATCTTCGTTATCGACATCTCTTTCATTTACAGTTTTGCATAGTACCTAAAATTGTTTTGAAAAATTTTTTATAATGCTTCACATTGAACATTAACTATATGATAATAAATGTTTTACTCTGGGAGTTATAAACGGTCTAGAGTCAACTTCTACAGCATCATCTTGTACAAATTCACGAACATTGTGAGCATCATACGTATCATCATATTCATCATTATACTCATCAGATATAATACTGTATTTGTTGTAAAAATCACCGATATTTTTTATTCCACTTTTGTCATTTAATAGTTCATTCATATTCTTATACTTGTCTTTCCTGTAAATCAGAAAGACCATTTATGTATAATTATATTGTATATATTTATTATCAATAAATGTATATATTTTTTGTTACTAATTTCGTACTTTTTTCCTAAATGAATTTTCGATGTATCGATGAAATCACGAGTCATAACATCGAATTCATCGTTATCATAAATATTAAGTCTCTGACTGCCAATTGCTTTATCCACAGCCAGTGATGCTTCCTAAAATGAGGAAATATATCTTTTAACTATATCAATTTATGTGATAATTTAGTATGAAGCATACCATAGGATCCGGTGGTAAATGCGGTAATGACCTATCCAATTCGTTTAAATGTGGTGGTAATTCATTTTCTAAAATAGCGTTTATTAGCGTTTTCGTATCATAATTAAAATGTATTAAACATTTCTGAAAAGTAAACCAATTTAATTTATCTTTCATAAATGAGAAAAAAATATTTGAATTGCTTATTAATTATTCATAAAATTATACCTCAATGAATCCTTCTCCAAAATCTGAAAAAATATCTTTCACCTCAGTGACAAGAGATGCTAATTCTACTGATGATCTTGTTATATTTTGTTTGCTACTGCATGGCATATCATTTGGATTTGTTGGTGTTTCATTTTTAGTGTTTAGGCCAGACACTGGTGCAGGGGTTGGTTTAAAAACAACATCCTAAAAATTACATGCTAGAAATATTAATAAATTCTGAATTAAAATGTGAAAATTTTATATAATTTTACAAACCGCAATGTTAGAAGTAGTAATTTTTGTGTTATTTATATAACTGGTTGTTGCATTTATTCCCTGTACTATATAATTACATTTAATCGTGTCACTAAAGTAGTGTATAGGAAATTAATGATTGAAATAATTTATAATTATCTTTTTCCTTCAATAAATATAAAAGGATACATTTGGGGGCATATCCTTTGAAGATGTTCAAGATCTTCAACTGTTCGGTAACAAGTATTATAATCCACTATAAACTCTGATTCTGATTCTGAAATAGCATCACTGAGAAAATCAAGATATTTATCGACAAATTGTTTTATTTCTTCTGTTGAAACATTTCTGAAATGATAATTTATATTAATTTTAAATTACCATAGTATTTAAAGAGTGATTTATTATAACATAAAATGAACTTACTTTTTTGCTTCAATAATTTCAATAGGCCTTTGAATAATTATTCTGTATAATTGTAATATTTCTATTCTAGTCACATCTATACGATGTTTTAAATCAATGTAGTGTGGCATAGACTCTTCATTATAAGCCAATTGATGAAGTTTTTTATACATTCCTGGGATAACATTTTCATACACTGAAACCATTCTGGAATAAAATAAATAATTATTATAAAATACCAAATAATAATAAAAATGATACATAATAATAATAACAAATAATAAGTACTTGTTTAAAAAATCCTTATTATGAAATATTTTTATATTAGGTGGATATCTCTGTAACAATATGCTAATTGAAGATATAATATCAAGAACGAATGTTAACATATCTTCTAATGAGATTAATGTAAGTTTCGAATCATCCATTTTCCCATTTTTTAAAGCAATAGCATCATAACTGGAAGAAATTTGGCTTGAAAACCTTTGTTCGACATTTTCAAGAGCCTATAATAATAGAAGAAAACAATGAATATTTATTAAGTTGCTCAAATAATCAATATCATATAAGAATTACCTGTAGAAGAAGAGGCACTGATTCTTCAAGATCTTTGATATAACATGGTTGCAATGTAAAAAGTACTTGTAAAATTTTTTCAATTGTTTTTTCATTATCACGTCCATATAATTGACATAAATCAATAATAATTGGTATTGTTACAATATCTTTTTCATATAATAAATTCCCAAGAAATTGGCGATCCATGTATTCAACTGTACTCTCCTTATTTGTAACAATACGAGCAAAAACTATTAATATGTTTTTTCTCAAATTTTCAAAAACTTCCCTCATTTCAGGAATATTGGGAAAGTGTTCTATGTCATAAAAAGGAGGTGCTTCTTGAAGAAATGATATAATTGTTTTGAATATTGCAGAATTAAATACAATATTGGACCAGAACCTGAAATATAAATAAATTTAAATAATGATAAAATAATTGAAAATTAAGAAATATTTAATAACTCACTTATGAAATGGTAGTTCGAGTAACCATTGAATGTCATCTATGATATATAAGGTAATTTCTATCCAGTGTTCTCTTGCACCTATAATTTCATTACTATCCGAGTCATATATATCTGGACATTCGTAATGTAAAAAATATTTTTTCTCAACCCAATATTCATCCTATTATAATAAGTCATATTATTTAAAGAGAAATGTAAAGTTAATCCAACTAAAGTTTAAGTAATATATTACCAAAGCAGGTATTAACTTTGTCACACCTTCTGTATTTATTTTCAATTTCAATTGTTCTATGGGTAAGTTGTCAGGATTCTAGAGATGAAAGAACATCATAATTAGTTAATTCATATTTTTAGGATACCGTCGTTTTAAATGAATCAAATTTTAAGTGAAAATTTCTCACCTGAAATAGTTCCACATTTTTACTAGCGAGATCTTCTGTAAGATCTTTATCATTGTTATTCGTTGACTCAGACATATCGGACATAATTTGGCATTGAATTGAATTTATAAAAAATTAAAATAAACTTGCTATAAAAATCAAACAATCACTATGTTTTGAGATAACCTGTAATCACTCTGTCATTCGTATTGTAAATTTGTACAATTTTGTAAATAGCCAATGAAATCAATTGACTTTATATTTTTGTCCATGAAAATGATTGAACTATTAAAGTATGTTCAATTAAATACTTGCCAGTGACATACAGTACTGAATTGAATTTTTAATAAACTAAAAGTAGAACAAACCTTACTGAACTTGAAACTTGAAAGCTGAACTGTTGCAAGTTGCAAGTGTCACTTGTTCGTTTGGTTATGGCTCCTATTCATACATTGTTGATTGTACAATAATATTTTCTCAATTGTAATTTGAATATAATTTTTTAATATAATTATGGCGACGAATAACAATATGAAGTATATTTATGAACTTCCTTATTTACAAAAAATGGAGCTCTGCAGAGTTCTGAATCAAAATAATAAATGGGAAGAACTAGCAGGTTCAAAATTATTATTAAATATATTAGTATTTTAATTTTTCATATGAATTTTGCTATAATATGACTATTTACAGGTGCTCATATGCAATATGACGCTCTGACTATACAGAGTTTGAAAATAGAGAAAAATCCTGCAGATGAATTGTTGACATTATGGGGACATCTGAACCATACAATTACAGAATTGTTCATTCTTCTATACAAAATGCATAATTATCAAGCATTAACAATCTTAAAACCCTTTGTTGATGAAAAATTTCACAAGTTATTACATAATGGGGAAACTAATTTACAAAATATCTTAGATAAATATGGTAAAGGTGCTAAAAATTTAAATGTTAATAATGGGAATTACCGTACAATTCAAAATGGTGGACAACAACAAGTGCCGAAAATGATTGTAAAAACACTTGACAAAGAAAAACCCAATAATTTAATTCCAGTCCAGTTACCATTACCTCAGCTGTCAACAGAAAGTAATTCAAACAATTTATCAACTCCGTCTTCATCTAATAAGTCTCATAATGCCGTGAACATGCCCATCTCCCATTCTAAAGAAAATAATGGATCAGCACTCATGCCAGAAACTTCATTACCAAATGTATCATATGATGAATTGACAATTGCTACTAATGGATGGAACAAATCAAATATACTAGGAAGGGGTGGTTTTGGGGTAGTCTTCAAAGGTACAACTGAGAAATAACTACTATTCGGTTTAGAGTATCATTACCTTTATAAAACTTTTTTCACTACATAGGTGTTTGGAAAAATACGAATGTAGCTGTAAAAAGAATAGAATTACGAGATGCAGAGTCAATAGAAAGTTATATGGTTCAACTTCAACTATCACTGGGAGAAATTAAAATCTTAAATTCAAGATCTCATGAAAATATTTTGCCAATATATGCATTCAGTTTAACTGGTGAAACACCCTGCTTAGTATATCAGTTAATGCAAAATGGATCTTTAGAAAATAAATTGAGAAGTAAACATTCACCTTTGTCTTGGAATCAACGCCATGAAATTGCCAAAGGTACTGCTCGAGGCTTACAGTATTTGCATACCATTGGAAACAAATCATTAATACATGGAGATATAAAAACTGCCAATATACTTCTGGATAAAAACTTGGAACCGAAAATTGGAGATTTTGGACTTGCTAGAGAAGGACCTCATCAAAAAGATAGTATGAAGGTATGCAATATAACTAAACATAAATAAAGGTTGCGTCTGAAATTTATTTTGATATAGGTAAGCAAGGTTCAAGGTACTCGTCCATATTTACCAGACGAATTTCTACGCAACAAGTGTTTATCTACTAAAGTAGATACCTACAGTTTTGGAATAGTGCTTTATGAGATTGGAACTGGCCTTCATGCTTATGATGGTTCAAGACCAAACAACAAATTTCTTAGAGATTTTATTGATTCCTGGGGAAACAAAGATCTCACTCTCTTAATGGATAAAAGAGCAGGGAAGGATAATGATTTAATTTTTCTGAATTTGATGAATATTGGCAAATGGTGTGCTAACAAACGAGCAGAAGACAGGCCAGAAATGGAAATAGTTTACAATAAATTGAACATTTTTCTCAAGAAGTGAAAATTATAATTTTAATAATTTGAGAAAATGATGTAAATATTGTTGAAAGTCAATAGAAATTTTAGCTTTTCTAAATCGTTATATATTATAAATTTTTATCAATACTGTTTTATTCATAACAAGTAATCATATTTTTATATTTTATAAGGAAGATATACTTTCATTTTGTAAATATTTAATTATACTCGCTCAAATATGTAAATAATTATAACCTATATAAATTTTTAAATACATTAAAATTTTTTATATGAAATATTATGCAAATATTTTACAAGTCAATAAATTTTATAAAAGATGTACAATTTATAAATTGAATTTATAATGGATGTTACTATAAAATTTATATTGTATGATGGAATAAATTGAGAAAAATTTCTATGCTGTTTAGACTTCGTTATTTGGCTATTTATTTTAATCAAGGTTATATTGTTTAAAATTTCAATTCTTTAATTAATTAATTGCTAAACGATATAAATCGTTTACTAAACGCTACTAAATTTTCATGACATTTAGTATGAGTTTTGTTGAACTTTGTTGATTTTGCGGCTAATATCAGTACGCCGGACGGCTGGTTATTGTATGGGGTCGTGTTCTTTCAGTTGGAATAGTTGTTAAAAATATTTAAAAAATATGAGTGGAAGAAAATTACATGTACTCTTGGACAGAATACGACTATTAACAACAAATAGAGTGCCTGTTACAACTATCAGAAACTGTAATTACTACAATACAGGTTAATTCAATTTCAATTAGATTTTAACCTATATCCATAAATGTTATAACCTCGCTCTTGTATTTATTTAAAATACGTATTTTCTTAGTTTAGTGTTTCTTATTATATTTAACTTTCTGTTTCTTTAAATTAAAAATTCACGTCATTAACAATAAAAAATAAATCGATTATTTTGTTTATCAGTATATTGAACAACGAAATTGTATTTTAGGGTTACCATTATTTGATCCCTCTGTAAGAGGTTTAAAAACCCAAGTACCATGGATACCAAAAATTCCTGAACATCAAGTTGAAGTAACTAATTCGAATGAGAATCATGAAGCATTAAAAAACGGTAATAATATCTTATTGATATATTTAATAATTTATTTTGTTTTTTCAACTTAATAAAGCTCTGCATTGTAGATGTAATGAAAGAAATTAATAAACAATTGAGTACACATCAAGAAGGAAGACTATTTGCTGTAGTACATTTGTGTGGTAAACAATTCAAAGTTACAAATAATGACTTAATAATAGTCGAAGGGCACTGGCCACCCAACATAGGAGATAAATTGAATTTAGAGAAAGTATTATTGGTTGGAGGCATGGATTTTACTTTAATTGGAAGACCAATCTTAAATAGAGAACTAGTTACTGTTGATGCAACCGTGATAGAAAAAACTTTATCACATACGAAAACTCATTTTAGATTTAAACAAAGAGAACAGTATCGAAGAATACATTGTAAGTATGGATAAACTTGACAGATTCTCATAATTTCATAATTTATCATGAATTCTGATGAATTTTTTCTATTTTTACAGTTTACAGAACACCAAGAACAACCCTAAGAATTAATTCCATTTCTATCAATGGGAATCCCTTTGAGAAGAAAGAATTAGAAGGATTGGATAGGATATATTGAATGTATAGTAAATGAATATTGTATCATAAATAAATAAGAATTCAAAAACTCTAATAATTATGTCGCAACATTGCGTTTATATTATTCCGTAATGTTGGCGTTATTTAAAAATTCAGCGCACGGATTCGGGGGGTGTATATGTAACGATTTGGTGAAATCGGACAATTTCGTAAATTCATGCAGTTTGTTGGCGAGACTATATAAAGCCGAAAGAAAATGCACGAGTAGTTTGTTTGCTACGAGTGCCGAGCGAAAAAGAAATTGAGGTTCATCGGAAATAATGAAGGTGATATTGATGATCTCTTTATTTGAAAAAAATTAAAGATCAACGAGGCGTGATATTTTAACTTATCGATAAGTAACTATTGTTTACTGCGAACGACTAATCGATTAGCTTATTACAGAGCTGGATGTTTCATTGGTTTGTCGTCGTTATGGTTTGCGTTAGTGCTATAGCTTATGAAGATCGTGGCTGGCGACCAAAGGGCCCCTACTTTGTTCCTATTGCAACGACTACTGCAAAAATTTCGACCAAGAAATCTAATAAACCCGGACCGGAGGAGTTTCCAGACGGTAACGACTATTTGTCTAATCCGGCGTTGGCAATCGCCAATTCGTTCGTTTTCGACAAGCCTGTGTATATTTTTAACAATTTCTTTACAACAATATAGGTAGAAAATTCTTCAGTCCTTCGATATTTCATTTTATTATTGCGAATATTTATATATATATTTCACTGTTGTATCATTATAAACTAAAACCAATCGAGTATTCATTTTTTAAATCGAATTTGTTTATTTTTAATATGTTATTAATCAATATAATACAAAATAAGTGGATAATAATAAATTAATTTTAGTCCATTTCGAATGAGAATTACTCAATACGGTATTTTCAGATGTTCGTTTTGTATTATTAAAAAATATTCATGGATTGTATGTACATTCAAGTTTGTGAATCATATTTAATCGGTAATTCGCTTTCTTGCATTCAGAGATTAATTGCATTGAAAATAAAATGTAAAGAATGTTTTAAAAAAAATGTCTACCCCATTTGCAGTACGTTAAAAGTCGAATGTAGAAGTTATTTAAAAAATCGCATAAAAAAAAATCGACCATTTTAAGAGATTAAAATACTCCAAGAAATGGGTGTCATTCACAATTCCGTGAATTACCGATTGATCCATAGATCAATTTTATCTCGGTAGAATCGAGAAAAAACGTTTTTATTCATGATTCAAGATATTTTTTTGTAATATTCGAATAAGGTATTTAAAAAAATTTCTCCGTTCAAAACGTTTTTATATTTTTCTGGAATGTTCCGTTTGTATTTTAATGCTTCAAATAAAGGTACAATAAAAAAAGAAAACCAATATAATCAGACAGATAGTACCGCAATACGAATGTTTACGAAAACTAAACGTTGGTGATTCATATTTAAAAAAAGTAGTTTAAGCTATCAGCTTTTATAATACATTTTAAAAGATGGAATAATTTTAATTCTACCTAGCAAGTAAATTTAATTATAATATAAGCACGAAATTACCACATGTCGAAAGAGTACTTCCAATATCGATACTACTAACGCATATTGTTTTGCGAGATGCGTTTAATTTTTTTTCTTATAATACAACTTGTTTTTTTTTAACGAATTTTCCGTAATAAAAACATCAACAACTGATTCGCTAATTAGATGTTGACAAATTTGCATCGATTTCTTTCGGAATAATTATGGTAATTTTAAAAAATATATATGAACTAAATATCAAAAAATATTTACTGCTAGAACGATGTCAAACTCAAGTAGTATTAAATCAAGTTTTTCGTATCTGTTTATTTTCCAAAAACTAGAATTTCGATTATATTCTCACTCCCGGAATCTAAAATGAACCTTTCGCTATAATTCACACAACTTTACACCGTGATCGTAATTTTAGTTTTAATTTCGATACTTGTTACGATTTATCGAATATTCAAAATTGCATCTTTTCCATTGGAAATTTCAATTATAAATAATATCCTTAATATTTATTTTAAAAGGATACTTCTGTAATTTAACGGTCTAATCAAAGTAAATTAATTCTCTCGAATATCGCTTTATGATAAGTTATCGTAATGGTCGTTGCTAATCTAATATTTCACTCATATCCTCGAAATGACGTCTTTCGATTTTCCCTTTTTTCGGTGTAACTTCGTAGTTTTGATAACATAGATGTACAAAAAATTATTCCCGACTTTCAAAACCTACATAATTTTCAACACAGAAGCATAGTCATCGCTTATTTACAAAACTATCGTTAATATAATGCTCGAAGTAATAGTGGCAGTTTCCTAGCTTGAGTCTGTTTTCTTACTTTTTTCCTTTCTTACGTTTTTTTGTATAAAATCCATATTTTTTTAAATAATGTATAGGGCGCAACAGCCGCACGAAAGCGAGATCATTGCACTATATTCATACACGTTACGACAATAGTATTTCTCGGTTGGAGATTACAATATTGATATCACACAGGCGGTATCTTGATGTTTCCTCTGTTTCACTTCGAATACACATTTGTTCACAATATTATTCACTCAACCCGCTCTTATTTAAATATTGGTTCTTTTACTTTTTTGACGTTTCCACACAGCTATTCTCTCTTTTAATTCCAGCACTGGAAGAAAAAGTAAATGTTAATTGAATAATGTAAAATTAATGTAATGTGAAGAACTCGAATTTTACGTACTTGGGGTGAGCATATCTTCGCTGAGTGGTTGCCTACTGAACGGATCAGTAGCGCTGTTTAACAAATGTCTCATTATAACTGCCTTGTCCATGATTATGCCGGACGGAAGCTTGACAGGCTCCTCCATGAGAGTATCCATCAGAGGATCTTTAAATTCTTCAGGCGCGTCGCCGTAATTCTCATCTCGTGCGCGATTATCGCGAGCAATAACCGCCGCTCGTTCTGCGAGCGCGATGAATCTCTCAATCTCTGTACTCGTTTTAATGGCAGACCTTTCGAGTCTGTTCGCTGCATCGGCAAACAGTTCCTTGCAGAATGAGCGCTTTGAAACAAATTATCAAAATGAATAATCGAATACAATTGTAACTAACAAATATAAAAATTAAGCTAACAATTTAATAAACTGTTTGATAACAAAATTACTAACCTCATCGCTAGCCAATGCGGCTGCGAAATTATCACAGTCTAGATGTAGATAAATGTCGACCAACTGACTGAGCAATGTCCGTGGCTCCCATCCGTACTTTTGCGGCTTACGAACTTTCAGATTTTTGCATTTCGGTCCACACAATTGCTGGAGATTAAAGTTCAACATGGCGCACAGTCGACCTACCAACTCTGGACGTAAGAAAGGTTCGGTGATGTCTACGGTAAGATAATGGAACATTGACACAGTTTCCTTTGCCAAAGTCAGATATGATCTCGCTTGACGCTCGTCGTTGGCTAGTTGCTTCGTTCTCGATTGCTGTTGCTCCTGTGACAGTGCCATCCACGCTGTCACATCCGACATCAGTTCTTGAACTTCGTGTATGCGTTTTAACGATTCTAAACACTCGTCCAATAGGAAAGTCGTGTCGTTCATCAGCATGTTGATGAACTTGACGAATTGCTTTCCATTGTTGCTCTCGTTCACGATCGACTGTCGATGAATCGGACTGTCCCACATCGATTTCAGTATAAGACTTATGTGATATCGAATTGAAAATTTGTCATAGAATTCAGAACTCGATCCGGTTGTTTCAACGTCGGTGTAAAATTTCATGAGATAAGAGGCTAGATAGGTCTTCGATATGGGATGAGCCATTATTTTATCGTATAGAGTCTCCGTTTTACCCTGCAAAATTGAATTATAAATAATTGATAATAGACAGCGACAAGAAAAATTAGCAACTACTAATACCAACCTGCACACTTGGATTTATCACGAACAGAACTTCGATTATTTTTGCGATCAAGTACGGATTTCTTATACAATGAGGTGTACATATTACCACCAGTAACCACGTTATCAGTGAATTATCCATATTATTAATAACAACCCCAGGACAGTACCTACAGATACAGATTTTATAAATATCTTTGCCATATTCGTGTACAATAAAATTTGTGTACTTACTGTAAAGTGAAGAGTAAAAATTCGGCTATATCTTCGACATACCACTCTGGCATAGCTGTGAACTTTCGCGGCACTTGTTGCGGTAATGGAAGTTCCGGCAGTGGCTCGCCGGGTTGTTTTTGTGTAAGAAGACATAACAGAACCTCGGCTACAGAAATATAAAAATGCATCGACCGTCTAAGCAAAACAGGATCAATAAGACCAGCATCGGCGCAACATTTTGACTTCCCAAGACGCTTTAGCTGTTGCCTCCAACGTCTTATTAATTCTTTATTGTGCGACGCGAAGGGCGCGTCTTTCCATTGGGACTCGGTCGCTTGGAGCTCATCGAGCATCTTTTGCAGATCCCGCAAGGCTCTCAACTTCCTCTGGTATTTCTGCAAAGCTGGCAATAATGCAACATGATGGCAGTGCAACGTCAAAAACCAACACTGTGTTGGGAATTTCACCTCCGCCCATTTATGGCTCTTATGTAGCTCCTCGAGCCAGTCGGACGCTTCCTGCGACGACAATTTCAGTCTCGTGTCGTTCTTAACATCGATAAAACTAGACGGATGGAACGGATAAAGCGGATCGATTGTGTCTAGTTTGATTTTGACCGAAAGCATCTGCAGAACGGAAAGAAGATTCAACATGAAACCATCGCCGGCGAGTGAAAACTCTTCGACTTGTAATTGAGTACGCTTTTCGTTGTGATGCAATAACTTGGCGAGATAGGACACAGCGAGCTCGCGACTGTTGCCGTTGGCTAATATCGCGTGCATCATTTTGTGCAGCGACGTCCTTGTGCTCTCCAATTCCTGCTGTAGTGTGAGATTGACAGATTTGTCGGTAAATGGGTTGCCACTGAAGAATTTCTCCGCCACTTTTGGTTGGTCCTCGGCGAAAACCGACACCGAGAAGAATGGCCCCAGATACGAGGTCTTGGTGATCTCTCTACCAGCCGCAGTTGTCATGATGACCGGTATAAATTGCGGTAGTTTGACTATCAAACGACAGATAGGACGAACGTTGCCATTGGGACCGCATCGTATTTCTATTAATTCCTCGAGCGCCTCGATTGGTCGTCTGTGAGTGTTGCCGACTAAACTCGCCTGCTGCATAGAGAGAAATAGTCCTTGTAGTAATGGGTTGAATATCTTGCCAAATGTGGTTTTCGTCGTATGCGTTCTGGCAACTAGCTCGTGCAAAAACCCTCGAGGCAACGATTGTGAGAGTACTGGTTGCAAAAGGTGTGTTGTTAGCTGGGCCGTAACTACGTTCGGTTGGACGCCTGTTACTCCTTGCAGAACAAGGCAGGAATATTGAACACATTGCGCACGTAGAACTGTTAATACGTCGGAGAGTGGAGGTACACTTGAACGCTAGAAAATATGAGTTTTGCTTTTTTTTCGGTTCATAATTTCAACTTATAACTGATCTTACCTTAGGATGATTTCGTTCTTCAACAGCTACTCTTGCGTAACAATCTAATAAGTAAATGAAACTCTTAGGCTGTGGAGTACGATTACCTACAGGTAATGTCAGAGTTTGCGATGAGTTGTTTGGAAGTGTAGTAATAGGACTCGATAAGGGACTTGTTTGACTTGTAGGGCTGTCTCCTTGGTCCGATAAAGTTTCCATTGCTACATCTTTCAAGGGATTTTCTCCTCTTGCAAATAAGAACATAACTTCCATCAATATTTGATTAACCAACTCCGTAACGTCTGTTATATTGTACTTTGTTATAACTTCTGTTGTTTGAGGTAAAAATATTGTTCCATTTACAGGTTTATTCCATGATACGCTCAATACGCGTGATATAACACCATGAATTTGTTCTATTGTTACTTCTATATTAGAATTTGACACCTAAATATATATATAAGGAATAAACCATAAATAAACTTGTCCAACATTATAATGAATTCCATCTCTCATTCTTGTTACTACTTACACGTGAGCGTAGTGTAGGTTCCTTACGTTCTGAATCGTCTACTTCCATGTTCTCTATGCCCGAATCAACATCTATTCCCGATGTATTTGTTTGTTTCTCGTTATTCTCTTCAGTTTCCATGGCTGCTTCTGGCTGATTAATTTGCTCAGCTGTTGATGGTGAAATGATGGGTTCTGTTGTTACTCTTGATGGTCCAGGTGTGCTTGGGGCGGATGAATTGGCAGAATTGTTGGTACTTGTACATTTTATACTTGTGTCTAATCCTGCCAACCGAGCTAACCGCCTTTTTCTCATCTAAACAAACAAGTATTATTAGCTCTAACCCATTTAATCCTATTTTATAACTGTTTTGTATGTCACCAAAGAAATTTTAATTGAGTATGTTGAATTATATTAACATTAATTAGATAAATTTGATAAATGTGTAATTTAAAGTATTTTGAGAATACAATGTGCTTTTGTTCAAATTTGCAGTCATTGTCCCTTTTTGAGTTTAAAGCTCATGATATATTTTTAGTACACAATGAAATTAGAGGTCATATACATGTCTGAAGATTGCAAACAAAGAAAAGCAGAGAACAGCTTTTTTGCTAAAAGTGCTAGTCACTTTGAGAGTAATTATGCTTGGAGAATAAACAAATGAAAGAGTAATATTTGATAACTGCTTATACTAAATTTCTAATGCAATTAACATTATAAAAAATTTTCACATGAATAATCAATGTTTGTTATATAATTTTTCTGTGGGGAAATTTTTCTCTGGGACTTAGAGCATTTTGTCATTCAATTTCTTATAATCAAACAATGTGCAACTATATTTTTTTGTGTTCTATTGTGTATGTTATGAGTTGTAAGAAATGAGAGAAGAGAAAGAGAAAAAAAAGAAAAGTCAAGAGAGATCGAGCAAACAAAGACAAGAGAGGAAAAAGGAAAATATCGGAAACGTGAAAAATAAGTTGAAACAAACGATGGAGACGTTTTTTTGTGTTGCATCCTTTCTATTTGCTCATTTTTGACGTTCCATACTCACTTCTTCTTGACTTAATTCACTCATGGCGTTTATCCTTGGTTAACGTTTGTTTTATTTGAATACTTGTTACCAATTCAAGCGATTAGACGTAAAAGTAAGCACTTCAATGTGTGTTATTAATTTGAAAATCGTATCTGAGACCGAGATATGTCAGAAATTTGGACAGTCACTCCGCATCTGTTTGCGTTTAGACGCGAAAACAACAATTCCATACGGAATCACTACTATCCTTCAGCGCTACTCTACGTCGATTCGTTAAAACAGCTGAGTGTTGTTTAGTGCCGTCGAAGAATATGTAAACAATCGTAGATACACGATCATACGTATAATTTTCAACATTAAAGTTTTGAGCAACGTCTCGCGTGTCACTAGTGTAGAATTTCGTTCTGAAAATCACTGCAATCAGTGTAACAAAGGTTATAAAAAAAATAGGACAGAAAACTTTGAATTCGGGAGTCTACATATATCGTTCACACAGAAGAAATTTGAAAAATTCAAATTTCACTGAATGTACTTCTTTTTTAATTGATAATGACAGTATTCTAAAATTCATATTTATCAAAATATTTAAAATTGAGAAATGAGGTTTTCAATTTTTCGCGTAAAATGGTTGAATGTCGGTAACTTAACCTCAGTTGGTAAGGATTACAGTTGTTTGTAAAATACGTTACATACATAAATATAACGTATATATACATATATGCAAGAAACTGCGATCCTACAAAAGTGACAGTCTGTTGTCGAGATGTCATGCACGAGTGTTGTAATGTCAATCGACAGTTTGCAATGGACATTAATAAAAGTTTTTTTTAAATAAATTTTTCATTATAATCAGAAGGCCATAGTTGTCAAAATATATAGGTATGTTAAGTGATGTTGTTTATCTTCTTGCTTTGAATACTTTATTTACGACGCACTAGCATGTGTAGAGAACATTAACAAATATTCTTAATATAACGTCTTATAAAAAGTAATTGAAGAATTAATTACATTTTATGTTGCCAATTTTTTATATTTTTCACGCCACTTCTACATATTCTACTATTCACTTTTAATAACCTCTGTCAACACAACACTTGTCATGAGTATTTATCATAAACTCTTGAAGGTATTATTATACCCTAACATGAATATTATTTTCATCCAACTCTGTTTTTAATTTTAGAATAATGGCTGATGTTAGATTACTTATTCAAGAGGAAGGTAGAACAGCCCGTAATTTAATAGCATTTAACGTCCCAGTGGGTACAAGCAATAATGAGAAAATAACAAAAAAACCTCCTAGTGCGCCAAGAATTGTGCAATCTAATTGTAAAGATAAAAGATCAATGAAATCAACAGCAAGAATAAGATCTGCATCTACTGGTCGTGACAAAAAATCTGGTAAGTTTTATTTTTCTATTATTTGGTGAAAATTTGATTACAGAATTAATATTGTTATGACATTTTATAGAATTACAAGCGCGGTATTGGGCTTTTCTTTTTGGTAATCTTCAAAGAGCAGTCGATGGAATTTACCAAACATGCGAGGAAGATGAAAATATATCTGAATGTAAAGAAGTAATATTAGTTTTAGAAAACTACACAAGAGATTTTCATAATCTGATTGAATGGTTCAAAGTAAAATGGGCATATGAAAATTCACCTCCTCCGTTAAGAAGAACTCCCTTAGCATGGGAAGTGAGAAAAACTTCTCCTTGTCGTTTATGGAATTCATCTGTGATTGCCAAACCTACAAGCCCATCTCACAGAGGAAGTCCTACCGAATTATTCTGTAAAAGCCCAGTCGAACACAGCTCTTATCAAAATAAATCAAGCATTGCAGATAACAAATTAAGTAGTGCAAGAGAAAAATCAAGTACCAAAACAACAAATAAAATAGCAGTAAAACAGCCGCTAAGCGCAAAACAGAATGTTAATAATTTGACTGACTCAAGAATTTCCACAGATTCTAAATTAAAAATCAACATTAAAAATAATTGTAATCAAGTGAGAAATGTACAGCAGGTACAGATGGTTAAAAAATCAGTTTCCCAATCAGCCATAGAAAAGATTCACAATAAAAGTGTTGATACTGAAAACAGAACTCCTAGAGTTAGTAAAATAAATAATAAAATAGGTAGTTGTGAAAATTTTCAGATAAATACATTATTGGAAACAAAACAAATGGAAACTATAAAAAATGAAATAAATACCAATAAAGATAGCAAGAAGGAAAATAACGGTAAACTCATCACTGTACAAGGATCTGAATCTAGTAAATTAACTAAAATTAATGATAATTTAGATAGGAAGCAAATTAGTCTTCCCTTAGTGAATAAAAATGTACAAAATGATAGAGGAAAGACTAGCAATATATGTACGAAAACTAAGAAAGTACTTAAAATTATTGCAAATGATAATATAGATAATAAAATTAAGATTAAATCTTCATCAAATTCAACGTCAACTAATGGTTCAAGTAAAACATCCATGGCCCAAAATACAGGCCGATCTAGTTATTCAGTAGTATCTCAATCACGAAAGCAAACTACTAATATACCTGATACATCAAGATTGGTGAGGAGTAAAACAACACTATGTGATAGAAGAACCATGCCACCAAATCGAGCAAGACCTGGAACCTCAGTAATTGTTAGAAGATCATTTCAACCACTTGAAAATGAGGTATGTATGCTCATAAATTCATCATAAATCAAATAAATAATTCACCTTATTTTTACAGAGTTTGAATCAGACTTTATCCAAGAAGAATCAACAAAAAAGTATGAATGGATCGGTTGAAGTTCTTACAAAACAAATCATATCTGTAAATAATAAAGAAGAAAGCGATGGATGGCATACAGTAAGGAGTCGTTATAGAAGAGGTAGTTCTCATAACTTGAACATGTCGACTCGATTCCATAAACCGAGTTCTGCTATGTCATTGCCCACTTTGTCTATGGTATGTTCAGTGGAGAGAAATAAGAAAAACTATTTGACTCCTGACACTGGTCAGAAACAGAGAAAGAGATTCTCTGAAGAAAGGGTTGCTAAGAATATTAATACCGAAGTAAAGAACAAAAATGTAAACCGAGATGATCATATAGAAAACGAAAATATTCTTAATAGTATAAATAGTGTTACCGCGATAAACGAAACAAATTCGACAGCAGTAATCGCAGCGATTTTCAAAAACGATGCTGAATTACTCGAAAAACGAATTCAACAATTCATGGCAGCACAGGCGGAAAGGGAGCGAATAATTTTGGAAGAGGAACGAAGAACAGAAGAGGCAGATTCTCAAAGGAGTCAGCAATTATCCGATGAGGAAGCATCGTTGAAAAGACAGATTTTAGAATTAGAATCCACGGAAATAGATATCGATACTGAAACGGATGAAACTGATGGTGAAATGGCTCTCGAAACTGACGATAGTTCGGTAAAAGAATTGGAAGACGTGAGTGATGATATTAGTTTAGAAGACAGGTAAATAAAATGATTTTTAAAATATATTTATTAACTCTATAAAAAAATAAACATTATATTCTTTCTTAGGTATGAAAATATGTTAGAAGGTATGAGTTGGGCTGAACGTGTGGACACACTTGCACAATTACAAGCGTTGGTAGCGCGCCATCCAGGAAGAGCTTTAGAGTTGCATCAAAAACTTTCATCTCCATCTCGAAAAAGATCACTACCAGAAACTTTACGTCGGTATCAAGCGAAACAAGCGTGTGCACAGCATAAACGTCAGAAGCTTTTAATGGAGAAATCACAGCGTTTACGTGAATTATTAAATAAGGTAGAAGACGTTAAGAGTGCTAAAAATCAATTAATCGAAGATAAAAGGGTCAGGATGGAAATGAAACTAAAACGAGCGGAAGAAAATAGAACGCAACACTTACTCGAAATAGTAAGAAAGGCACACGATGAAGATTCGAAGTTGAAAGAAATAGCTTTCATCAATGAATTGGAAGCGCAAAATAAAAGACACGATTTTATGGCTCTTTGCCAAGAACAAGAAGAAAGATTACAGGTATTTTTCAAACTTGCAATATTTCTTTTCAATTGGAACATTGATTTAAATCGATAATTTTTTTAGGGTATTCAAGAAGAACGTCAAAGACGCCAAGAAGAGAAAGCAGCAAAAGAAGCAGCGGCTGAAGAACGTAGAAAAGTTTTAGAAGCAGAGAGACAACTTAGGATACAAAAAATGAAGCAAGCTAGACGCGAACGCGAAGAAAGAGTTGGAAAGATGCAACTGGAAAGAGAAAAAGAACGTCAGGTAAGATTGTCGTTTTAATTGGTTGAATGGAAATAATACTATTTAAAAAAATTATCCGTAGGAGCTAGCGAGAGAGAAAGCTCGAGATAGAGAGGAACGTTTATCGGCTTTGCATGCGGCTCAATTAGCGAATCAAGAAGAATTACAAAAGAAAATTGCACATAAACAGCAAGAGTCTGCAAGAAGGCACGTGGAAAATATTGAACACATTCGACAAAGAGCAGTCGAGTCGTCGATATTAAGATCCGAAGAAGTTCTGCCTACTTTGAAATCGTATCCCTCACAGAAACAGTGTTCTTTGTGTAACACATTGGTATGTTTTTAATTCAGTAAAAGAAGAGTGATCGATAATCTACAATCGATTAATAAAATTATTCAAATGCAGGTACAAAATGAGGTATATCTCTTGAGTCATTTAAAGAGTAAAATTCATCTCGATGCTGTTCGAAGTGCACATGATGGTCGTGAACCGTCAAGGGACGAACTTCAGAGGTTCAACATCGCACAAATACGAGATGTATCGACGGCCGGTAATACCGTCGATAACAAAGCTGCTAAGGAGAAGCAGAAAGCGTTGAAACGACGTTGTCGAAAGATAAAACAACGTTTGGCCACGCGCGGACAAGAATGGGAGGAATCTAACAAGCAAAACGAACAGCAGCGGTCTGTCGATTCAGTTAATAAAGTTAAATTTAGGAGAAACTTGAAAGAGCTAGATAGGCTTTACTCTAATCACGCCAAAACTGCTTGGTCGAGCGTCGCTGTTGCGGCTTTGGACCGTTCTTTAGGGGAAATTGGAAGATCATATGCCAAAGTGGTAAACTAATTTTTTAAATAAAATCAAATTTTAATTTCTTCATTTAAAATCAATTTTTGTAATGATTTTCAGACTGTTAATGATCAGGATGTTTTTGGTTTATTAAATGGATTTGAAACCTTCTCAAATATTCTCGATTTGGGATTAAATGGACAGAACGGAACGTACAATCTCCCAAACAAGTAATCATTTATTAATTATAATTCATTGCCAAATTTGATCATGATAATAATGGTATTTGAAATTTCAGGAGCATCATTTTACTGTGTAAAGTATACAAGTACAGTATTCAAGGCAATAATACCAACAGGGATATTGTATTCTTGAGTAACAAAATTCTCGTCATCGTCGACTTGCTCCTTCAACGACTCGAGGTAATTCTCTATCTACGTTAACTCTTTAAACACGAAATTATTTCGATGTTGGAGACGATTCCAGTTGTCATACCATGGAAGTTTGGTCGTAGTTGAAATTTCACAATCGATTCCTCGTACCCTCTGTACTCGTGGCCTCCCCAGTTTTCCCGAGTTCGCGGTCTTCGATCCCCCAAACCCCACTTACCTCCTCGCAAATGCATTAGCGGCGAGAGAGGGCTTTTAGTGACGTCACACACGCGCGCGCGCGCGTATCACGCGCTCAAAACGAGATTGGCGCACGCGTGCGTATAGAGTTATGAAGTTAAATCATGCCAGGGAGAAAGTGGAGGAGAGCGAGAGAGAGAAATACAAGGCGCGCTCACAAAAGGGTTTCCTCTTGAATGCACGATATGATCTTTTGTCTCGCTCGCTCGTGAAATTTTCAATTCTCGACTCCGTCAAACGTCCGACGAAGTCCGATGAAAACCGAATTCTCCGCTCGACTTGGCCGTTCTTTATTTTTATCCTCGTTTTTATTCTCATCCAGACGATATAACATTCATCGGAATTCACTGTCCCTTACGAGCGGCTCGCGGGTTCCCCCTTTTTTTTCTTTTAATCACGCGTTCCATAAATGCGAATCGGCCACCGGAGGGGAGTGCGCACTGTATTAAGCGAAATTGAAAAAAATTTCACCGCATGGTCCATTACACTGGACTCGTCGGACTTTCAGAAAATTAAAAAAAGAGATATTATAGGATATTTTTCTTTTTAGAATTTATCGAGCCTCGACGACAATTCGCAAGTTCAAGAATCCAGTGGAAATTCGTCCGGCAATGGCGTCGTGGCAGCGGCGGTGGCTCAACTGCTCTGCAGTCTCATTCCAGGGGAGCCATTCGACAACCCGAGTCTGCAAACTCGAGTTCAAGACGTTACATCGTAAGTTTCTCGTCTGAAAATCAAAAGTCTTATTGTAGTGTATGGTACAAGACGTACAGACATACATTTTGTCTCTATGGCATTAAAAAGTACTAGCATAGAACGACAGAAAATTACAAAGACTAGCAGTTGACTAATTGACATCAAAACTGCACATTTGAGAATTTTGTGTCAATTCTCAACACATGAATGTTAAAATAATACCACTTCATGTCAATGTGTACTCTGTTTGTTAAACTTCAAAAATTTCAAATAACACAGGTTTGTAATTTTTCAAACTGACACAAAATGTTGATTTAATTTCTAAAAAATATTTTCTTTTTACATGAATATGTTACTGGATAAGCATATAGTAGTTTTAACACACAAACACATTAACACAAAAACTTGAGTATACTATTTTCTAAACGTGACACAAAATTTTCAACTGTGCAGAAGGAAATTTTCGATTACGGCTCGTCAGATTTCTCCATATCGATTTTACAGGAGTGTGTGTATTTCGCAAATCGCCAATTTATTTCCCTGATCCCGCGATTAAGACTCGTCTCCGCGAGCGTCTTGAGGGACTTATCGGGATTAACCGACACGAGCGCTCTGTCAATCGATTTCGTTTCTCTTTTTCAAAAGAGGAGCTGCCGAGTAATTAAAATTGCGATTACCGTTTGTATATTCGATAAATAACCGGAGATTTTTGATTCCGTTTCGCGATATTTTTCTTTCCTCGTGTAGAACATAAGGCCACTTAATCGTGGATTCGCGTTACGCGTGTACAGAAGGATAAGCGTGAATACTTTATTATCCGATACTTATCTCACGAGGACACATCTGTTATTTTATGAACTCGATCTCAACGAGGATCGATAAATCGCGAGGTTTGCTCGTCCGATAAAATTTCTGCGCTCTCTCGCAATTTTTCTCGCGAAGAAAACAGTCCGCCCACGATCGTTAAACGAGCATCGCGAAATGATCGATCGTGGGGGCCGGGCGTGTACATCTGCGAGTTTTAAATCGCGGCGTGGTAAAAATCGTGACTGGGCCCTTTTTCCCGCCGCGAGGAACGGAAATTAATCATAATGATTGGTCGCGTCGACGCGGGGTCACGATCGAAAAATGTATTTTTGAGCTCCTCGAAAAAAAAGAGAGTGCCTTATGCAAGAACGTAATAACTCGACGAGAGTGACGGGTTGACGCGTAAAAATGCCGATCGATACGACGCGAGTCGAAAAATAGTCACGGTGCATAAAAAGGAAAGAGCCAGGAGCAAAAAAAAACGAGTACGGAACGAGAGGGTAATCGGAAGCTAAAGGGGTAGACATTTTGGGAGGTCGGAGGAAGTTGACCCAGGTGTTTCGCGTCTCGCGCGAGAGGAGGATCGAATCTCCTACGGAAGGAAAACAGCCTGGCTCGCTTCAAACCCATTCGACTTCGTATGAACTCGCTTCTGATATTGTTTTTCAACCTCATGGCTTTCGTATTCTTGCTCCTCTGCTATGAGGTGGTCCACTAATACCAGAACTACTATCTTGAGTCAATTTGATTCCTATCAATAGAGACGTGTCTTTTGCAGTACAAAACTAACGGGAACTACTATCATGAGTCAGTTATAAATTTTTAACACAAAATTTTCAACTATGTAACGAATATCGCAAGGGAGAGTTTTGATATCAGGCTTTATCAAGTCGCGGGGCTACACCGAAACGAGGTTACTCGAGGAGACGTCGGCCTCGGCACCGCCAAAGGGAAATCTATTTCATTAATACCAGCGCTGGTCGTTTGATCCGCTGATTTAGTTTTCGTCTCCGAGAAGCCGCAGGGTTGAGTTCTCGCGAAGTCGGAACGTATACAGTTAAAAATTTTGTACTAAATTTAACACGAAATTAACCACTATGTGCAGTTATTCAGTAACATATTTGTGTAAACATTGGTTAAGTATTTTCATACTGAATTGATAATTATTATGTGTCAATTTCACAAAAAATTATTTGAATTTTTTCTTAAGCTCAACCAGATTTTGTAACTCAAGTTGACATAAAAATAAGATCAACACAAGCAACTTGTGTAATTTTCACTTACTTGAGGAATTGACACAAAATTTACAACTATATGGAGGATCGATGGATCGATCATTTTTGGCGACAAAGAGATTTTTTTCAAGCGAGAAAGAAGGAGAAAGAGAGAGAGAGAGAGAGTGGAAGAACAAGAAAAATCGGAGGGTGGGACGGAGGGGCGCGGAGTGGTATGGGGAGTAGAAAAAACATCGCGCGAGCGTGCGGGGGTGAATGAGCGAGGCGGGTGGGTACGTAATCTGCTAATGGACTCTCCTCGTCCGAATTCAACCCTCGCTCCGATCGCTCCTAACGGCACCCTCCTGCGACTCTCCTTCGACCCTCCATATCGTCGACCTACGCTGCTTCTCTCTACGTTTTTTCTTTCCCCCTCTTCTCTCTTTCTCTCTTTGAATCCGTCTCTTTTCATTTCAGCGCGAAAAATACTCTCCTACGTCTCTCTCCATTTTATCGCGCGAAAAATACATGAAAGACAAAATTCGAACCGTCGAAGAATCTATTTACCCGAGGTGAAATTCGGAGAGGGAAAAATAATAGCTCGGGACGATCAGAATTAGCCGGCAGATGCTAGCGGCCATCAGCTGGCCCGGCCTGGTGTCCACTCAGTCCAGTCAGTGATTCACTCGTAGCTTGTTAACTTTTCATTTCTTTAGTCTGGAGATCTAACGGCCGATCAGAAGTATCGTAGCGATGTTTGCACTATTTGGCAGGAAACTCGACTCTCTTGGCGAATTTAGTATGAAGAATTTCTTCAGTTTCGTAGAAACCTACAAAGATTCAAGATATTAAACTAATGTTTTAAATTAATTTTTTCTCTATTTCACAGAAAACTTTACCGACTTTTGTTTTGCATTCATTTTTTAATTTATCCTTCAGTTTCCTGAGCTTCATGGAGACCTAAAAATTGATAAAAAATATCAAATTTCTGAATTATCGCTCTATTTGGTATAAAATTATATCTACTGTATCCCTCGATATCGTTGAATCCAGCAGCTAGAGAATCTGTGTATTTTTCTAGACTGCGAATGACAGTACAACGACGAGAGAGAAGAGGTAATGGGAACTCGAGAATCGGGTATAGGCCAGTGTTTGATCAGGCGCTAGAATCCTGACGTGTATACCTATACAGGCTGGGTGGGGGTCCGAAGAGAGAGAGGAGACACGGCTGTTTCCGTTCCCATTCCGTTAAGTGCCGAACTTCAGACGCTGTCTATTATCCCACTACAGTATGATGCGTCTAGGGGGACGCAGGGGGAGGTTTAAACAGCTCGCACGCAATTTAATCGTCGCGATTTCTCACCTCTTTTTTTACACTCTCTATCCATCAATCGTTCGACGGGTGAGAGAGGAAAAACTCTGCGCTTTTCGGACTCGTAACCCCCTCAATTTCTAGCTTCCAATTCTCTCTCCCTCTCTCTTTCTCGCTCCTTCTATCACTCTCTATCAGCCCTCGCAAAATCCCGGCGTGAATGCATTACGCGTCAACGAACGCGGGAGTAGCAATATCCTGGACGTTGCGAATTCCGCAAACGGTTATCCTAGCTAGTGCGCGTGGGGGGATTACAATACATTACCAATTCGACGGCTCGAGGGCCTCGGAGTAGCGAGAGGGAGAAGGAGAGAGAGAGAGGGATTATTGTCAATTTGACCTTGTTTCGAGCTTTCATCTCGGCAGCAAAAAAGCGAGACGGGAAAAAAGAGGAACCGATTCTCGCTCTTCTTTTTTTTTATCTCTTTCGAGAACAGATTTCCTTTTTCCCATGAAGAATCCTACGTGAAAATGTACCACGAATCGGAGTGGGGTTGAGTCGGGGAGAGAAACTCGGCCAATCCGACGGTCGAAAATTTTCGGGGACAGGAGACACTTGTCAGTGGCACGCGGGGGGTCGGTTTTCAGGGGTGGAGATCCGGGGACGACTCGGTAAATATTGTAACAAGTGTGTCCCCACTCCTCGCTCTTTTCTCCTTATACCTACTCGAAAGCCTTCGAGATAAACCTTCGAGCTACGAATTTCGAATTCTCCTGCGAAAAAATTGAAAATTGCTATAAAAATAATTTTATATATCATACGACATTATTATCATTTTTAACAACTCGTATACAGGGTATTCTAGAATTGAGCGACTAATTCAAAATTACAGTTTAACGAAAAATTGAAACAACTCAGAATCTATACATTGTACAAAAAAATGGAAGAGAACGTTTTTGTTCAAAATTTCCAGGTCTATCTCTCACTCAAGAGTCGAAAGGTCGCTCTAGCATACCCCGTACAACAAAAACATACTCAGCTTCTGTTTGACGACAAGAATCCCGAATATTCCAAGTTTGTCGTTATCCTTGTACTCATCAATCTCGATGGATGATTAATACCGGCTGACCCTGGGACGTGTGCATTCGGTGGATGCATCGGGCAAATCGGCGTAAGCCGGTGCTCCCCTCTCCTCTGCTCGTCATCCTCTCAGACTCCCCAACGTTAAAGATATGCACCCTCGACGAGCTCGCTATGAAATAATCATATGGTTAGCTAATGGCGAGATACTGCGGAGGGGGGGTAGGAGGGAGTAGTGGCTGCGAAAAGCGCGTCGTTGGAGTGGGAGGGGTTCCGGTAACTCGAGGGGGTGCACAAGGGGGTGGGGGTATATCTTTGGGCGGAAGAGTAATAAATAAATTCAATGTATTTGCTCGAACCCCCCGCAAACATTCAATGATAGATCGCAATCTCGAGCCGATGCGTTGCAACTGTCGTGAAACTGGGATCCGTTTCTCCCCTCCTCTGTACCAACACCGTTTTTCTCTCCGCTTCGTCGAAACGTCACTGGGTTCCGCTGGTGATTCTCTCGCTCAATCTCGGACGACGTCACTCACTCCGCTCGTGATTATCGCTGACAGGGTTTTTAGAATTTCTTACTTCGATTGCTCCATAGAAAGCTGGATCTGTAAATACAACTTTTATAAATACTTGTTTCTATTCTGTGTATTAAAAAAAATAATATTTAATTCTGCACGAATAGAACTATTTTTTTGCAATTCCACACTAAGAAAAATTTATAGATTACTACAAGAGTAGTAAATTATTGTAAAAATTTATCTGGCTGTGGATAGCGAAGACGCGATCGCGCATAATGAATTATTTGCGGATATAGATTCGCGTAATTCGGCGATAAATTCGTAGTAAGCGATAAAACCCAGCGAGCCGGAATTCGCGGTGAGACAGACGAATACTGACGATTGTGTGTATACAAGAGAATCAGCGAGAGAGAAAAAGACTGAGAGACAGAGAAATACCGAGAGTGAGAGTGAGAGAGAGGGGGGATGAAGTGGGTTCGAGGCACAAGAGGGTGGATTATATAAATTCGCTAATAAAATGCGTCCCGCTGTACCACCGGTATGACGGATTTACTGGCAATCCTACTCTCGGCCGAGATTAGAATCCTCGATACAGTTCGTGACCGACAATAACGCCATTAACACCGAAAATAAGTCAAATTTGGGGTGTTGCGGGCCCGAGGGGCGAGCCGTAATATCCGAAAATCGATCGGTCGGAAATTAATAAACGCAGACCGATTATTCGCGCATATGGTTAAAAATAGAATGAAAAACTGTCGGAGATGAAAAATTGCAACCCCAGCGTTAAATCTGCCATCTCTTTCGGTTTGAATGAATCATCGAATTGCACTCAGACAAATTTACTGTTTTTATTATTAAAAGCCACCAAAAAAAAATATAAATTACTATATATCTTAGCGAGTTTTTTAATAGTCACTAACAGATTTCTCTCAATGTACGATTTCATTGATAAGAGACTGATAAGAAATTCACCCCGGCAACCTCTCAATTTGTGGACGGTGTGTAAATTAGTTTTGCATATTACACGGCTGTGAAGTTCTCCTTTTTTGTTTCGCGCCCGGGAGAGAGAAAAATTTCGAAAGAGCGTCCGGATTAGCTTCCAGCCAGTTATGATTAGACTCGACAGTTGGTCACCAACACGCGCTCAGCGTGCGTGTGTTTATGCGTGTTTCGATATCCATTGGCACCGGGGCACGAGCGTGTTCTGCGCGGGGCGAGGGCGATAATACGCACTGACAGCGCGCACCCTCCAGAGAGAGAGAGAGAGAGAGAGAGTGCACTTCGCTGGGGGCGCCCCCTCGGAAAACCAGAAGGAGAGACGGAAAAAAGCGAAAAAGAAAACACGAGTGTGAGCAACGAGCGTCATTCCGTGAATCGGTGATTTTTCACGTGAATTGGTCTCTATCGATTTTCCCTCCGCTATGCATTTGCGTGTGATAAAAAGGAAAATTTATTACACAGGTCAACAAGAAGAATTTTTTTCCTGCGGCTTTCAATCAACAATTCAATACCGACTCTGAAAATCTACACAGAATCATCTTTCCCCCAATTTTTCTAATATTTCAAGCTCTTTTACAACTATTAAAAATACTTAGTAAATTTTGAGAGTACAATTACAACATAAAAATAAAATAACGAATTATAGTACAAAAACTACCAAAAGGAATATTATTCAAATTTTGACGTCAGAGTCTTCAAACTCAAGAATATAATATAATTGAAACCACCCCGCATTCCGGTGTTCGTTGTTCTCTACTTGGCAAGCGTGACAAAACAACGTGGCTTTCAATTAAGTATCGATCATTCGCGATTAGGCGGACGCGCGTCGACGCGCAGATCGTTAACGAGATACGGCAGGCAAGTGTGCATATGGACTACCGGAACGGATAAAACACATACGACGATAGGGGGAAAGGGGGAGGTTGGGAGCCAGGGGGGTCGAATATAGACTGGCGCATGGGGGAGCAAAACAATGTATTGCTTACGGTACGGCATGTGCGACGGCGTAACACGAGAGGATTATAACATCAGTGGATAATTCCGTGTAGTCGCACGAGGAACCCAAGGGTGGTATGCGGGAAGAAGGGGGAAGTAAAAATCGGCCAGAACTACGGATTTTTACGGAAGAACTTCGTGTCCAAAGAATAGAAACTGACATAATACGGGCTCTAAAAATAAAAATTTGTTGAAATTATTCAATATTTTAAAATATAGAAATAAATATTTTGTTTATAAATGGTTCATTACTTACAAAATTCATAATTGCAATTTACTCTCGTATTTCCTTGCAGTCTAATTGTTAAAAAAACAATATAATAATAATAATGATTATAATTTTAACCAAATTCTCTTTCTATTTCAGCTACCTCGTAGCCGGAGGACTGATAGAGCGAGTGGCTCGTCACGCGAGAGCTCTCGTCGAGACTGACTTCTTCTCTGATCAGGAGCGCGAGTCTTCTTTGCTCCTGGCCTGTTATGATCTCCTTACGAGGCTCTGCCGTCATTGTAAACGTTCGAGCCTCGGCGAAACGACAAATTTAGTTCACAGTGAAACCAACGACCAGTCCAGTGTTGAATTTCACCTGATCAACGGACTGACGAGTAGCGAAGCTGCAGGCTCGATTGGCGCGATGTACGCGACAGTAGCGTTTGCTCAGAACCAAAGTCAGAACCAGAAAGGCTCCTCACCCACGCCGACTCATCAGCAGGGTCTGATCAGCACCGTGAAGTCTCTCGCTGATCGCGTCATCGCTTTGCTACGCTCGATTGGAGAGATCGACCTCATCCGTCTGCAGGTTAGTATGAATAAACAGATATAACGGATTAATTTTACCTCGAACCTTTAAATATACTTACATTACATTATGTACTTACATTATGCAAAAAGAGAAATATGTACCATTCGTAGGTGCAAATTAAGATTTATGCCTCATGAGAGAGAATAGAGTATCGAGGTTGAAACCAAGATTAAAGTTTTGTCTCCCAGCTTTGACAGTTTGACGACTCAATTCTGAAATTGATTTTTGAATTACAAAAAAATTCATGACTCCTGAGGGGCGCTACAGAGATAATCCCTTGGAATCGATTTCTTCAAACAGATCGGAAAAAAATGAGGGAGTGAGAAAAGCGAAATATGGCCAAGCTCGTTTATACCCAGTGGGCGTTACGTCGGATGGAGATATCGTGTAACGACGAGAAAGAGGGGAGGGGATGCGCGATTTACGTCGAGTCAAAGAGAGCCACCCGTGAAGTTTCGCATGCTAGGCCGAAACCACGAATTGAATCGTAACGTCACCTAACAGTACACCACCCCATGACGTGCACCGTGAAAAACCATAAGGGCCAGTTTCGGAGTCCCGCAGGAGATCGCGGCCGCCCGAGTCTCCCGCGGGATTACCCATTTGGATTCTATAGATTCATATACGCTTTGGTACCGTTCATATAGATACGCCGGTCAGAAAAACCGATCTTTATTATGCATTCTCTTTGACTGGCTTTTATCCTCCTCTCTCTCTTACACCATAGCTCTCTAACTCTAACTTCTAAATATAATTCTAATTTCAATTTTAATCATAATTCTACTCTCTGTCTCTTTTCATCTCTCTCATTTTTTATTACAAAGAACTCGACTCGTATGACGTGCTAATTATTAATAAAACTCCTTTTACGGTAGCCGAGAGTTAATCCTCTCTTCCTGCCTCCATTTCTGAGCCAATCGAAACGTTTGAACATTTTTTGCTTTCCAGAATATGCTGAGCGCGGAGGGCACGTGCCTCCAATGGCGTTTGATCGGCAGTCACTTGATTGGTCGGTTGTCCAGGGATCCACTACCGAGCGACAGCGATCTCTGCTTGACCAGCGTACCCTGCGTTCGCCTCCTGCGCGAGCTCATCGTCCTCGTTGGTTACTTCGCCATCAACAATCCTGAAAACCAGGTACGTACTTTAGTACAGAATAATAAAAATCTTACTCTATAAAACTGTAACATTTTGACTCTTCAAAATTGAAAAGAAATTGTCAGTATGTTTAATGTTAGTACACAAATTAATTTACTAGAGCAAAATTTAACAGGATTTTTTAAAAATATAACTATTTGGTTCTCTGATTGTACACTGACGATTCCAAGAAGGCTGGTTTATCGGCTCGTTCCTCTTCTTCGCCTTATCGAGAAATATTGTCTAATTCGAGGGGGCCGGAGGAGCGAGAATTCCTCTGGCACGAGGATCAGGCTTCCGCGATACGTCGAAGGTTTTCGTGGACAATCTCCGAAGAGGGGGTACACCATTCGGCGCGATAAGAGCGGCCGGGGGCCTCGCATGCCAGGAATTCCGCGGCGTCTCGTGATTTTTTCTCGCGAGAGTAAGAGAGAGAGAGGGAGGTGCCCTCGCTAACGACCGCCCGGTTATAGCAGCCTGCTATCTCTATCGTTCGTGTGGCGCTGAAAAAAAGAGGGAGATGGAGAAAAAAGTGAGAAGGAAGAAGAAGAAAAGGACCGTTATGACGTTAGAACGAGGAGAGGCGCCAGACGGTCGCCGATTGTCGTCCGAAGCACTCGAGATGTTTCCATCTATACGAGCTCTCCTCCTAATCGTATCCCTACCACCGCGACTTCAGAGCGCGAGCGAGAGGACTGACTGCGTCCCATAAATCGGAAGCGAATACCGGACCGATCGCGTTCCGCGCGAGCTTCTATATTTAAAGCTTCTCTCTCTTCTCTCTCTCTCACTCAGCCACGCGACTCCCTGCTGCACAACCACTTTGATCGTGCGCTGACTATCAAGATACGTCATAAATTCCGTAAATTTCGTCAGGGTGATACTCCACTCGTTTGTTCCACCGCCGGCTCCAGTCTCGACTTTTTCGCCAACCAGAGATTTTCGGCTATTTTTTTTTGTCCGTCAGCGAACGTACACACGAACGGTTGTTTATCTTGGCGAGAAATCTCATCTGTATGCAAAGCCCCGAGGGGGCCGCGTTCGATTTCGCGCGATCCGATTGCGAGGGCGCGTATAGGCAGAGGGGGTTACAATTAACGAAAACAATGCGCGGGTCGAACGAGAGGTTGTTGTAAAAAGCGAGTGAGGGAAAAAACGGAAAAGATAGAGTTAGAATTAAAATCAAAATTAAAATTAAAGTCATAGAGAGAGCCAAAGTTAGTGTAGAATTAAAATTAGAATTAGATTCAGTATTTTTGAGATAGAGAGGTAGAGCAAGAGAGAAATCAAGAGCAAGAGAGATCCTCTAGTTCGAGGAGGTGAATGAGCGAGCACGCGCCGAGTTTACAGTGAAACGCACTAACGGGGGCGCTGACGAGTCGGTGAAATTCGACGTGAAAACACACACGGCGTATCGTAACAACGAAAATGGGTGGGTCGAGGAAGCTGTTAGACACAACACACTCAGCGGACCTCCCATCAATACAACCCCGAAAATGCAGTTAAGATATATTTACCTCGTTCCATTTCATCCGCGTTTCTCTCTCCCCCCTCTTTACACGCGCCCTACCTTTTACGCGTTGTTTTACGCACACGCGCGTAAGTGCATCCATTTCACGCGGAGTACCCCGGCGCTGAGTGCATCCTACGGCCTCGCATTCGTCTTTTGCCGCTTTTTCGGACGAACAGCCCTCTTTCTTTCTTACTCACTCGTTCTCTCTCTCTCTCTCTCTCTCCTTGAAATCGGGGGAAATCTAACTCTCAGAGTGACTAACGCACTCGCGCCAGCGAGAACATCTGTAAGGTCTCGAGTGAGCGACGAGTTGTTGTCGGTTTTCTCTTTCTTCTCCTCCTCTCGCTTCTTTTTTTTTAACCACTCGAGAGCATTTTCGTGAAATCGAGAGGTCGTCGTTGAGAATTTCGAGTAGCGCTACGTGTCGCGGTATATTTACGCGTACATCGGAAATAATAGAAACGAGGTCCCTGACCTTGAAGGTGGAAATGTAACGACTCATGTGGGTACTTCCTAGGGAAGTCCACCTGCGTCCATTCGGATGCAGGTATCGTACGAGTTTTGCACTTGTCGGGTACACGACGTTTCCTGGACACCTGGCTACACCTGACCGCTCTTCATTCCCACGCTTCGAGAACAATTGTGGTTCACCTCTTCTACTGTGTTTTTTTTTTCAATTTATTCAGTATTGTAAACTTAAAACATTTCAATAATTAACTCGTTGAAGAATAAATAAAATTTGTTGAAGATACGTATTATTTATTCGAAAATATTCAATTCAAATTTTGAATAATAAGTGCATTCAGCAAATTATTTTCAATGTGCAAATTGTTATAGCACAGTTAAATTACTTGTGGGAGGTTCTATCTTAATTTCAAATCTAGGACATCTCATTATGCTGCTGTTTCTCTTTGTGATGTAAATTCGCAATTAATTTTTCAGCTCACTATCCAGACAGCTGGAGCTGGGGCGAGTATGCTGCAACAGCTCTGCACCCTCCCATTCCCATATTACGCTGATCCACGATTGTCGTCTTACACGCTGCCCACATTGCTAGCCGCCACTCATCACAATCCCGAAGCTAAGGCTGTACTCTCCTGCGAGTTGTCCTATCAGGTGAGTTATTATTCATGACAACACCGGTAACTTTATCCATTACATTCTTTTCGTATCATACCTGAAAGTTAAAAGAATATGTAACATACATATTAAAATAACGAATTAGAAGAAATGTTATTTTAAGTATTACAAATATTAAATTTGTAATACAATTTTTCGTGTTCCTTACGTATTTTTGTCATAAAATCTTCTAATCACAATTAGAATGATTAGATGGATTAGAAGTTAGATTAATTATTTAATTTGTTTATTTATAGTTACTAGAGGACTACAGAAATTCACCCGAGGGCAAGCAGAATCCGTTGCTGGGAATATTAAAGGATACTTAATATAATTTGGAGCAGCACTAACAATAATTAATCTATTTTTTTTCAACTCGTACGATTCATCAGCACGCACTAATCACTCGAGAAGAGAGATCGTTGGACTCTCTCCTGCCAAAGCGATCGAAATTGTCGCAAACGAGCGGATCCGCTCCGTGTATTTATGAATCTAGTCCCGCGAGATGTAGTTAGGGCACGCGGTTAACTTTTCCTTATATCGTCGAGATTAAAAATAATCCAGGTGATACGCTCACTCTGCTGCCAATTTTCGTGCGACTGTATTCGATTTTTACATAGAATATTCGATACTTACTTTCCGAAAATAGACTTAACTCAGAGGTAATAGTGTATACTAATCAGCAGTTTATTGTTAATTATAATTTATCGTTAATTTAATTGTAAGTGGTTTTTTGATCGGTTTGTTAAGTACCATTTAAAATTTTTTTAAAGTCAACTATTCTACATACAAAACAATATTAATAATAATATAAATTACTATTATTATTAATATTTATTACTAATATCAATATTGATAATATTTCATCGTTACATGGATAATCAAAATAAAAAATTTAGGTATAAAAATAAACTGCTGATGTTCTCGTCCAATCGGAAAACTCATCTCTCGCGTTATAAGGAAGCCTCGTGTAATCGCTAATGTTGTAGTTTGTAGGTAAAATCGCGCGATCTCGTCGTAAATCGCGCTCCTCGGATTCGTGATTTATCGTTACCTCAGCGAGGAAGATGGATCGTGACGAGAGACGGCGCGAGCTGCGAGGATCCTCGATACGTGCAATGTCCTGCCAATGCAATTAATGATTATCGATCGATAATTTGTCAAGCGATCGATCAGATCGCTGTAAGTATACGCTGAATACTTACACGCGAAAATTATGTAATATTCTTACTGATTAAGTCGTTCGGAAGGCTCGTAGAAAGTTTAGCGCGTAGTGGCCGTCGAACGGCCGTTAGTGGCTCGCTTAGCGGGCAAGCTTTTAGCGCGTCCTCTGTAAAAGAAAAAAATTTAATTAATACTACGATTACAATTAATAATAATATAAGTATTTTTCTATGGTAGCTGGTAATACGCGAAAGTCATACGTCACGGTTCTCGCAAATGGTTTTTTATTACTACACTGAGGAAAGAAGTTTGTCGAACCAAAATGTAAATTCTTATATTTTCAAAATGACAACAAATTAGTTAACCAATTTTCGTCTCACAAAATATTTTGAAAGTACAGGAATTTAATTGGTTCGACAAAATTTTCGCTTTAGTGTATATGAATGGAAAAAAAAGATTGATCGTAATATATTTTTTGCAATCGTTAATTATTCGTCTATTTATAAATGCGAGGAGGAGTTTATTTAACAAATTTCGAATATATTTTTTTTTATATTCGCTATACAGTATATAAATATATTATATATTATGGCAACCATCGTTCGAGGAGTCGATGGCTCTTTTTTTTCGTTCCGATGGAGCAATTAACCACGAAAATTTGAATAAACAAATAAAAAGAAATCGACGAGTTTTGTAGAACCCGTCCCATAAAAAAACCGAAGGAGGTGGGATCTTTTTTTCCTCTCCGATGTCCTTCGATCCTTTCGATCCTCGCGGTTTTGCGTATCGCTAGAGAGCGCAACGGGCGCGTTTAGGCGCGTGCTCGCGTACACGAGGATGACGTATGGAGCGCGGTGGGCAATTTTTTATCACGGGGCGTTTTAGCGGCGCGACCTCGACAGGCGTGCGCGCGCGCGCAAGAGAGAGAGAGAGTCCGCGTAATCTATAGGCGCACTTAATACAGCTGCTCGTCCCGAGTAAAACCTATACGCCTCTCTCGCTTCAACGTTCCTCGGACGGGGCTCCACTTAGCGTGACTGCATAATATATCACGCGTGCGCTTGCTCTCTCTTTCTCTCTCTCCCTCTCTATTCTCTCTCTCTCTAGAGAGATGCTTTTACGCTCGCCGACACAACCTTCTCTCTTCGACCTGTGAAAACTCCTCGTTTACGTATATCTATATAAAAGACTGTATACGCACATATTTCTCCTTTTTTTTCCTACTCGAAATGTTGTACTATTTTCGTTCTCCTTTTTTTTCCGAGGCACTATCCACCCTTCGGGGTTTTCCCGTTGACGTCTCTTCTATGTTCCTGAAAAATATTATACGAATGAGAAATTTTGGTAAATAATGACGAAAATTGTAAACAAAAAATGTTTTCCACTAAATTTTATACTAGAAAGGTGTTGATATTATTCTGAGACTAAAATTTATTAACAATATAAACTAAATTTATATATAGATTTAGATTTTCAGATTTTTCTTTGATTTCATTCTTTTCTGTATTAACTATTGTCCCTCTAATTTTTTCGGAGAGTGTATATCCGTTTTTATGCTCTTTTTGTTGAAAAAAAAAAAGTAGAAAAAGGGGTAGTACACAGGTTTGTGGGCTAAAACATATAAGAATCGACGACGCAGGGCTTGCGTGCGGACGCGCTATATCCATTACGCTTATTACAACCCCCCTTCTCCCCTCACGTGTGTGTATTTGTGTGTCTATATATCTATATATACTTCGACGTTGCTCGCCCGCTCAACGTCCTTTAACCACCCACCCTTTTACGCGAATGAGCATCGATCGATCCTCGCGAGTCCCCGTACCTTCTACGTATATCCATCCATCGCACCGATGAAAACGCAGCACCGAGTCCGGCTCATCGACGGGACCCGGTAGCTCTCCCGTTCCACGATTATGCAAATTTTTCGCTAGCCGAGTCGAGAAGTCGCGAATCGAACCACTTCGTCGATCGGCCCAAGTTTCAGCTCGAAATTGGAATTATCAGAAGTTTTCTCTCTGGGGACGTTTTCGGAGAGTTTGGCTTCATTTGGAGATATTATTAGTGAGATTTTTTTATAGGAAATTTGAATTAAAAGTAAATAATTTTAATAGTGAATTACTCTAATGGAATGAAATTTAATACAGGTAAAGATTAATGAAAAAATTTTTAAATTGATTGAAATATATTTATGAATTTCTACAATGCAAAAAAATTTGTTGGTATTAAATGAATATTTCGGTAATGTGTGGAATTATTGTTTGAAATATCAATTTAAATAAAATCGATATCTGCAATTCAAACAATTATTTCATCTAGAATATTTAGTACACTATGAACAATTTTTGTTGCAGTGAAACAAAAAAAGAGGTTTCGAAAAATGGCTGTATTTTTGGCAATTTGGGTCGAACGGAACGAGGGCAGAACGAAATTCGATCGTTGTTTACAAAGTGAGAGGGAGAGAGAGACACCGCATGTAAGCAAACCGCTCGGGTGGCCGTCAGGGTGGAGGATGCCCGTGCGCAAACACGAGCATCCCCTCGGCACCGAAAACTCACCCAGCTCGGCTTCTCAATTCTCCCGCGACGAAATTGCGATTTTTCCTCGATTCCGCGATCCCGCGAAAAATTCCGAGCCGGAGAGCGAGGAGAGAAAGAAACTCGGAAGCGAACAATAACACGAGAAAATAATAAGCGAGTGAGTGAGAGGGAGAAATGGATGCTGACAGGGGCGCGGCCCGTGATTGCTGTCGCATTGTGCATCGGCAAAGTGGAGTAAAAGCCGAGCATAGAGAGAGAGAGAGAGAGAGAGAGAGAGGGAAAATTTGTACACCCCGTCGCATATTGTCGTGCTGAATGTGTAAGCGCGACTCTCCCGATGACGTGGGAGGATCCCGGACGGGGAAGGACAACAGAGAAAAAAAGGGAAAAAATAGAACCTGGTGAATATCGAAGACGCCCCGGTGAATGGGCGAGGGGGCCAAAAATTAAACTGAGGAGAGACAATGGGTCAAGCGACCATACAATTGGAAACACCGTACACGCCTCACCATCCCGTCCCATGAGATTTTCGTGTTGTTGTTGATCTCTCCTTACGGCTCGCTTGCCGCATCTAGAATAAAAATTTGGATTGAATTAAATGCAGAATTTTCTTTGTAAGCTAGTAAGTGACAAACAAATATTTGGTTAAGTGTACTAGATATTTGTTGTACAAATAAATATTGTAATTTCAACAGATTTTTATCTTTAGTTTATAAATATTAAAAATGAGTAAATGTGATATAGAAATTTTTCTATTTCGTTTGTAAAACGTACTCGAACAAATTTCGAACCGTGTAATCGGAGTTACTCGATAAGAATTAACACGAGACTTCCAATTTCACGTGACAGTCTCCTTTATTTTCGTCGCTCGCCCGGACGATTATAACGCGATTAAGCGTCGATTATACCCAAGCACGCAAAATTTAGATGGGAAATAATCACGAGCTCCCGAGACCGATCGAATTTTCATCCTCCGGGTGTGAGGGAAATTATTATCGAATCTCTCTCTCGCTTAATCCGGCTCGGTTAACTTCTCGCGTTTATATCGAGGAGATTCGATCGAGAATAGCCCCCTCGGAATTCCAAATATAAATTTCCGCGTGGAGCGAGCGAACGGGAGAAACTAGAAAATCGGATCGCGGTCTCTCTTTTTTTCGCTCGTGAGGGGACGAACTCGTGTAAAACAATAAAAGCTTCCGGCGGGATCGCGGCGAGCGACGGACCGACTCTACATCGAATTAGCGGTGAAAGTTTTTTTTCTTTCTCTCTCCCGCCGACGGACGCAAAAAGGCGGCCGAGGGAGAAAATAGCCAAAGAAAAAAAAAGTCGAAGAAAATGCGATTTCGGCGCAGATAAGATAATTCTCACTCGAGAACTTCGAAATAATTCTTAAAGTTCTGTCGAGCCTAGTTTTTTTTAATAACTTTCTTAATAAAAAAAATTTCTCTTATCTCTATCTTTTTGTATATCGTCTGAAAAATAAATTTGTTAAAATCTATTTTCTGTGTAGAAAATTGCAGTCTTGATTTTTAGTCGAGCGAGGAATTTCGGAGGCCAACTTTTGAGCGGAGAAACCAGCGAAGTCGAAATCGGCCGTCAATTCTCGTGCATAAATCAGGAGGACGTAGCCGATTGCGCGCGGATGGGCGAGAAACGAGAACCGGGAGGGGTGGGGAGGCGCCCTACGATGTCACCGAGCGAAGGGGGAGAGAATTCAACGCACCCCCCTCTCGCTCTTTCAACCCCGTTCAGGAAGTATTTCTTCCGAGTCGGTGACCCGCGCCGGAAATGAAAATTTCACATCTGAATTTTTTCGCATTCTGCGATGGGGTGGAAGGGGGTGAGTTCGACACGACGTAGCGAAAAAATCGCGGACAATGGGACATCCAGTGTCGCGTCGTCCTCGTTAATGAAGACGGAATTCTCTCTCGAAAGACTCCCATTTTTTTTCTCTCCTCGCTACTTTTCCTCGTGGAATCCACTTTGCTTGGGGAGAAAGAAAAGAGTCGTCGAATCGCTGGAATCGAGAAAATCGGTCAAATGTGTAGTATAAAATTTACTTCTTCTTTCTAACTCCTCAAATATTCTCCTAAAAAATATTAAAGCTGTATTATCTCAGCTAAAAATGATCAAATTTGATCATTCAAAAATTTGAATTTTTGTGTTTGAAATTCTCGATTCTATTCAATCTTTTCTATTCGAGAAATTTTTTTGAATAATATACTCGAACTGCGGCTAATTTTTCTAGAATAGAAACTCAACAAGCCAGCATCTATGGACTTCTCTGGTGTCCATTTCCCCTCTCTCCCCTCGACTATAAAAACCATTACAGAGTGCTCATCCGCCGAGGCGATTTAAACTCCAAGTGGGGCGATTTCCTACGTCCGACGGAAGTCGCTCGTCGAGTCGACGAAATAGGGCGAAAATTGGTACGAGCATCGATCGCTCTCACAGCTCCATTTTCCGCTGTCGCGTACTTGGCCCCTCCCCCTCCAATCGCGGACCACGTTGCGACTAATTTCGCGTCGGGCATTGTCGCTCGATCGGCGCTCTCCCATCGAGTTTTTCGAAAATTACGAAGCGCGAACGATTGGCATTGTCCGGGACAATACCTCGGTTCCCCTTTCTCGCTAAGAATACAACGGCGTCTTCCCCGATTGTCATTCCAGCGCGAAAAACGTCAGGAGCGATATTAGCGTTTACGATCGGTCCGGCAAAATCGATTGCCGTCTTTCCGATAACCGGAGGTTCCCCCTGAAAGGTAGGACAAACCTCTTTATTAATTCACGAGTACTTTTCATTTCGGTTAATGCCCATCGACGTAACCGAATTTCGATAAAAGCCCGCTCTGCATTCCGCGGCTTGAGTGAAATGAGACGGAGAGAGAGGAGAGAGCTATAAAAGCTTTTTGCTCATAACGCGCTCAGGGGTGATATTGAATTATTTTGCACTCCTGAAGGAAGTGAAGATTTCGCGACTCGAATGCATCATTCAGTCTGGTTTTCTTTCCTCTCTTCGTAATTTTGCTCTTGATTGGGTGAAACCGAGAGAGAGAGAGAGAGAGAGAGAGAGAGAGAGAGAGAGAGAAAATAAGACAGGAAGTTAGAGTGTAACGTGAGGTTACGTTCTCGATTTATATCGATAACGTGGAACCATTTTTGAACGAAGTTGCACTCGTGTTACCGCAAAGGTTGTGTAATGAATAATCGATTACCAGGATTGTCCTGGTAACGATTTCTTGAAAATGTTCTTAAATGAAAAATACTGACTTATTTACATTCTTGAATCAAAACATTCAATTGTATTACTTTTGAGATTTACTTCTTCAAGTGAGAAAAAATTGATTTTGGAAAATAATTTTCTTGAATTCTCGAAAGAAATACACACAATACATATTTTCGTTTACTTTGTTCAAAGTTTATCTAAGTTGCGTCACAAGAGATGAAATTAGAGTTAGAAACTAGAGAAAGAGGGTGAGAAAAAAGTGCGAAGGGGGTAGCAGACGTCGATCAACGAAAGGAGCCTTTCGTCCGTTATTCCTCGTCTGTCAGTCGGGCCCATGCGATGATACACCCCTAAATAGCAGCCCCCGTCGAGACAATCGATCAGCGAATCACTGGACCTTGACTGTGTCCACATTGCGCGCCCCGAATCGCCCTCTCTCTCCCTCTCTCCTCTCTTTTTACGCATTCGCGCACACACAAGTACCAGCGCAGTATTTATAGCGATCCGATATTTACGATCTCGTCTCAGCTCGGGCAGAATAATTCACCAGCCGTGATGTGTTTTTTTTTCTCCTCACTCTCTTTCTCTCTTCTTCCCGATCGAAAAAAGCTCCGTTTCTTCTTTTTTTCTCGGCGCAAATGCGTTGTTCGAAGTTCGCTCCGTCTTTCGGGCTGTTCTTCTTTTGATTTCGCCTCAACTCATTACGAAGAAAGTCGGCGTGCGAAACTTTAATGACCTACGAGAGCGCAGCGGTAATGCAAATCGATTCGTCTCGACGAGCTGGAAAAAAACCATTCCCCGTTAATGGGAAATGGAATGCAATACTTTCGGGGAATAACGAAAATCCTCGACTGTGTTTGGCGTATGGGAGAGGGATAAATCACGGAGCGCGGTGCGACGGAGTCAACGAGTCGTGCGCGTACGCTATTAGGCGTTGAACTCGCCATACGGGCCGCGAGAGTGCGACCGTGAACGTTCTATTATCTACTCTCGCCTCTTTTTTCAGTAGTGTGTAATAACGCGATACAATGTAGTATGCAAAACTATTGCATACTACATTGTATTGCATATTAATTATTTCTACTATACAGAAACATGTATATAACAAAAGTGTGTTATTACTAAAAAAATAACGATTCTCGATTAATTCCAAGGGATTAAAATCTCGCCGGGTAGGGGCGAACTCATCTCCGCGAAACGAGGAACTCAATTATGGTTTTCTCTGACTGCGCGAAGCGAGAATCGTCGGGTTTCTCCGGCGAGGTCAAATATGCTCACGATTATCCGCGCGCGGGGCGCTTCTAAATTTCAAAGTGGCCTGCCATCCCGTCCGGCTAGCGCGAGAGGACGAGCCGCGTACGTACGCTCGCGTAAATATTGACGCGCGTGTACCGGCCGGTACGCTTTTCGCGAGCCACTCTCCGATTCGGTTCATAAATATTGATCAGCTTCTTGTTGCGCGCACGGCCGAACGGCAACCTACGATATTCCCGCTCTCGCAATCCCGCGGGAGAGCTCGAGAGAGAGAGAGAGAGAGAAAGAGAGAGTTTCGTTGTTTGACGTCGATGATTGCGGTTAATTACGACGCCGCGCGAGGACGCTCTCTATATGTGCTCGTCGGATCTCGTAACGATCCCTCCTGGGACGGGATCTCGCTCAAAACGAATTTTATATACGCTCGGCAAATTTTAAGATAAAGGAGGTTTGTTGCTCCGTTCAATTATCTTTCGCTAGATGCGTCTGCTAATTAATGTCAAACATTGGGGTCTTGATAAAAATCTAGAATATTGTTTTTTGTTTAGTGCACTTGCATACTTTCCTCTGAATTCTTTTATATTCATGACGAGTGTTCTCTTAAGTTTTTGATTATAACTCAAAAAATGATTGAATCGAGCATGAAAAATGGGATTTCAAAATAATCACTCTGATTCAGCCAACTGGCCAAGATACAGCCGTGTAAAAATGATAACTGTCCCTTAAATAATTTCGAGAAGCGTATATTGTATTTTACTCGCTAATGATCTTAACTGGCAACGCCTCAAAGAAAAAGCGCGCTTGGTAAGAATAAGCGTATTCCGTGAGATGGAATTTCTCGTGAAAATCGGTAGCAGGAGGAGATAATCCTCCTAGGTCTTCTCTCATCTTTCTCGGTGAAAACCTCCCCCCGTTTCGGAGCGTGACGCGAGCGCGTGCGCGTGTAAAACTCGCTCTCTCGTTTCCTCGTGCGCCGTCTCCGTCGTATATTTCCTCCTTTCTTTCGCTGTGCGTACACGAGAGAGCTCGCTGGATGGCCCCTCTCTCTCTCCCCCCTCGCGTACTCCTCCTCCTTCTCGCTCGCTCGCGACACAAATATGCTTTTAGCGGTCCGCAAAGGCAGGGGTGCGGAACGCCGTTGCGTTTTGCCCGGCTCTCGTACACACACGAGGACGCGGGGAGCGCACCGTGAATATCCACGAGCTTCCGTTTTTCGCGGGGGAAGATCGGCCTTCGGGGAGACCCCCCAAAACGGGGAGCGTCTCTCGATTCCTCCAAGCAGACGCTCGAAAAAGGAGGATCAATTATGTATCGATGTGAAAATCGACGCTCTTACGCTCGGATTTATTCTCTCAGTCTTCTGATGATTCGTGGAAAATCGATTTGTTCAATTTTCAGTTGGAGAATTGCAAAATTTTGAGCGAAAAATAAAAATTTGAATTTACCTAACAGCGTAATTCAAATAAATATCAAGTACGTTCAACAAAATATATTTATATACCTATATTAAATAAATCGAACAAAATATTCATTTCTATATTTCCAAATAAATGTTATATTAATATTTAATTCGATCAGATAAATTATTGTTCGATATCAAATATTAGTTTAAATGAAATCGATATCTGCAACTCAAACAATTATTTGAATGTATACAATGAATATTTAATAAATTCTACAAAATTTTAAACAAATTCTTGGGCTTGATATAGTAGTTTTAAAAATTTCCCCTACTTGAGTTGACTGAATCGCTAGAGGCTGCAAAAAAGAGTATCACTCATGTATCGATGTGAAAATTGACGCTCTTGACGACTGAGAGAGCGAAAGGGGTAAACTGGGAGGAGGTATCAATTAAATACCAATCTCGAGATAGATAGAGAAGAAAGAGTAATTGCAAGGAAGGTGGGGGAGGGGCACCTGTTCGAGAGGAGAGCAATACGTAAATGTACGCGATGAAAGGACTCGGTGACGCGATCCGGGACAATAGCGAGGAGCCGGGGGTCCGTACACTCGACACACTCGGTGTCGTTACATCGGAGGGGTTCGAATCCCGGAGTCGAACAAACGCGCGAGCTCGTAATGCCGATTTAATCGGAATCACCGAGAGAGCGCCACTTTTGATCCCCGAAGCTCGCAGAAGGTAGCAAGTGCGAGTCGCGACAATCAAAATAATCGCGAGACATCGAGAGGAATTTTCGGACGATGGGGTGGCCCTCGATCGCTCGATTGAACCGGGGAACTCGTGTAATCAAGGG
>NCVS01000806.1:145219-227103 GCA_003055095.1 Goniozus legneri
CTCGGCCCATATGGCAGGTATATACACGCCGATTATTACATTATACGCGCGTATAACGAAGAATAATAACGAGACGGGTGGATCAAAAGGGGGAATATCGAGTGAAAAAGAAACACAAGATATTTCACCTTCCCTTTCTCGTTCTCTCTTTCTCTCTTGTTTCGCGAGGCTGCGCGATTGTCGAGAACCTCGAGATTTCTTTTTTCTCTCTTTCTGCTCGCTCGAAGGTAGATGAGTCGGGAAATACGTGACGGGGCCTCCGTCGCGCTTCGTTGGCCCTTTCGCGAGGCCGCTCGAAATCGAATTTATTATCGACGGGGTGCGCCTGTAACCTTTAATAAAATTCGATTGGACGCTAATCGAAGCGGACCGTGCGCTTTTACGGCGGTGGCCCTTCCCTTTCTCTTCTTGGCACCGAAACTCGCCAGCGGAAACGAAAAATTCGTCCGAATTCGCACAGATTTTCATAGAAATATGTTTCGTTCATGAAAATTCATTTTTTATATAACACATTATTTATATTACATAATTGAATCGTGAATAGTATTTGATACATTGCAAACAAAATTTTGTAGATTATTCACAAAACGTTTGCAAATAAATATTTAGTACATTCAACAAAATTTTTCAATAATAATAAAAACAGAACGCCAATCGAATGTTACGACTCGTAGACAAAGAAAAATACCAGCAAGTACTCTCGCTTTCCCGTCTAAATTCTCGGAGAGATTTCTTCAAAATTACAGAGGAAAAAACCGCTGGTCCAATCTTTTAAAATCGCGCGAACTCACTCGCGGGTAGATAAAGACAAAAAGGTGAGAGAGCGAAAGGGCCGGCTGGAAAACAGCGTAGGAGATAAAAAAAAAGAAGAGAAAAAGAACGGGGAAGATGTCGAGCCGCGATCGAGGGAGCGCTAATCTGAGTTTCTGTTAATCCTCGAATTAGTTGGTAGTCGGCGTCCGACGCGCGATGCGTAGATAACGCGGATGTAGATGGCCAGGCGCGATAAGAAAAGTAACGGAGGTGGATCGCGGATGGACGTTCGTGAAGCGAGAGGCGTAGAGAAAGAAGTGGAAGAGTGGCCGGGTCAGTGACGTGGCAGATGCACCACCTCGATTAGGCAGATTTAACCTACTCGAGGGCCTCGTCTTCTCGGAATTCTCGCCGGGGGCGTCAACGTGAAATAAAAGCGATCCACGTACGTTTCAATTTTCGATCTCTCGCGAGAGGCCCAGTCATTCCGCGTAACTCGGGAGGAGCTAATTATACTCGAGATCAAATAAAATAACGAATATATACCAAAACTGAAAATCTTCTCGATATTTATTAACATACTCGTAATTGTTTGAATGACAGATAAAAATTTTATATAAACTAATATATCATTTTGAACAATTTTATCGAATTAAATATTCGTTTGAACGTATGAAAATTGAGTACATTCAATGAAATTTTCTTTCAGTGTACGAATACTTCAATGTTCTTATATTTGACAATAAAATAATATCACATTTTTACCAACTTTTCTCGCTTTCCTTCTCTAATTTCCACCGAACCTGGAAGCGGCATATCGAATTTCCGTTTCTCTGGCGCGATATCGGCGCGGTTTCGATTTCGAGTGGCTGCGGTGAGAGCGAGCGTCTGAGAGATAGAAAAAGAGAGGGATGGCTCCGCAGAGGGTGGCGGTTCTCGCCGGCTGTGGGAAAGCACGAGCGGGTAAATCGGTATATGGCACGCGGGGGAGTTTACCCGTGCAAAGGGGTTCGGTAATAACGCGACATTATGCCTCGACGCTCGTATGTATATAGGATACATCCAGACGCGTATGTACAAACGCGTATCGTATTCCACGCGTCGTCGCCCATTAGGCGCCCCGTGCTCGACCGTGAGATTTTATTCTCGCCGTAACATCTTTCCGCCATCTTTCGCTTCTTGCGTTACGGAGCTCGCAATTTTCTTCTCTCTCTCGTCGAATATCTCGCGTTTGAAATTAAACAAACTGTGAGGTCTTGACATTTTACCTCCAGAAGAGCAAATTACACTAGAATACAATACAAAAGTTGCATGACCAAACGTATAGGTTGTTTAAATTGTTTCGTTGACATGCCAATTAGAAAAAAAATCGTCTCCTGACGTCAAAGAAGAAAAAAAAACAGTAAATTTTACTGAAAATTATTTGTAGTGCGTACAAAAGTATGAAAATTAAAGAGAAATTGATGATCGCGCGAAACTTCGGCTGGATATCACTTAGCAGCGGTAGAAGCGAAAAAGAAAATCGTACACAAGCGGAAGAGAGAGGTAGGGAGGTAGCGAAAACGGGAAACCGACACCATTAGGGGTTGGAAAGAGGTCATTGTTGGCAACTCTCCTTAGTTCGTTTTTTATTATCTAACGGGCGGGCTTGAAATGAAAATATTGATGGTCCGCTTCCGGATTGATGGCGAGGGGGCGGTTTCATCGGCTAATTGTCCGGCAACCGCACGCGCCGGATACTCCGCGCGCGAGAGAGAGAGAGAGAGAGAGAGAGAGCGCGGGAATATCGCACAGCGAGTAGCATCGCCATGACACGTGACGTCACGGTACCGTCAATTAGGCGTCGCGTGGCCCGTGGAACGGCACGCGTCATTTGTCACTGTCTCGGCCCAAGCGAGCAAGAACGAGAGAGAGAGAGAGAGAGAGAGAGAGGAACAGTCGGTGCGGCGCTAGCGACACGCGTGCACGCGTGCGAGACCACATGGACGAGCGCCTCGATGCAACCGATAGCCAAAATTTTTCTCCAGTTGAAACGGAGACTAGTTGTAGAATTTACAACTTATTTTTATTAAAGTATTTTCTAGCTAACAATAAATGAACTAGTTCACACACGTTGAATATCACAATAAATTGTAAGAAACATTTGTTACGGTTGAAACAGACCTGTTGTAAAATTTACAAACTTTTTTTTTAATTGTTTTCTAGCTTCAGGTGAGCTAATTTACACAAACATAACAATAAATTACAAGAAATGAAGTCATTACTAAATGGTAAGATTGTACACTCTGATAATGTAGCTAGAAATAAGTCATATACAGTTTTTTAATTTTCTCTACATTAACGTGAATTATTGAAACAACTATCATCCAACTCTATTGTACGTATCGCTATCGCAAGAAAAATTGACCGTACGAGCGGTGTGAACATATTTTACAATTTTCCAGCGGCGTCGACCTTGAGGCGTCACGCTCTACCGAACGAAACGAAAAACCGGTGAACGTATACATACGCGTGCGTGAACGCCGCGAGCACAATATCGCTTGATTGGAAGTCACGTGCCGGTGGCAATGAATTCGAACGACGCGTGCACGTGTCGCTTATCGCTTCCGCGGCTACGTCGAGCGAGAGGCGAGAAGAGAGCCAAGAGTCACGTCGGGGAATTACGAGCGACTTTTTCACCCCGTTCGCTTCTGTCGAACGGCAGACTTTCCCCGATACTGCACTCCTTAAAAAGATTGCAGAAACGCTAGTCGATGCAGATATTTTGAAAATCGAAAAGCTTTTGAACTCTTCTCCTCTTTTTGAAATTTTTCCTAATTCGAACTATATTTTGTTCAATAATTTCAATTATATGCACTAAATATTCATTTGCATACGTTCAAATAAATATTTAATTTGCTAGATAAAGTTCATTTAAACTAATATTTAGTTCAAACAATAATTCATTTAACCGAATTAAATATTTATTTGTAATTAAATTCAATGAATTTTTATTTAAACGCGCTTTTCATAATTCCTTCAATTTTTCTGAGATGTACACGAGGGAAGAATCATGGATGAGATGGGATCGATAAAACGGTAATGAATTAATTTGCCCGTCGACGCGTGCCCGGAAGTCGGAACCGATCGCTGGGCGACTTCCGGTTCGTGGCCACTCCCATTTTTCCTCCTCTTCGTGGGGGAGCGAGAATCTCGCGGTCCGCGACTCGAAACCACCGAATTTCGGCAGCACGCGCTCAGAAGGACCGGCCATTGTCCCGGAAAATATTTATCGTATCCGTTCGCGGAGTTGCTCACAAAGGGCCGTTAAAAGCCGGGGGAAGAAGGAACTCGAGAAATCTTGTCCCTTCGAATCGCACGCGGGGTCCGAACACTCGGAAGAAGGTCACTCGGATTCCAGTGGGGGTTATTCGAGAAATAAAACAAGAACCAGTTTCTACAAAATTCGATTAATTTTTTCAAATATTCTATATAGCTAGCCATAATTATAAATACTCATTCAAACAGTTCATTCAATTAGTGGTATTTAAAAATTATTTTCGACCGTTCAGTTTTGTATAAATAAAACCAGAGAATTGTTAGAATTTCAACGATGTAGGACAGTTGTCTTGTAAAAAATTGTCGATATCTTATCGGGACAATCGAGAGTGTATTCTCGAACGGAAAATCGAAAACGGATCAGCTTGGAAACGAGGGCGGCGTAAAATTAGCCGTGGCGCGTCATCCCCGCTCGTGTATAGGTGGCCGTATACCTTTCGCGATCTCTTATCGGATTTTCTACTCGCGAGCGAGCACGGGCACTAACTCTCGCTGCTCGTTTCGCGCCATATGGCCGAAAAAGCAGAAAAGGCCAGCTGCCGATCGGATCGCATCGCACACTCATCCTCCCTCTCCCTCTCTCTCTCTCTCTCTCTCTCTCTCTCCCGGCCGACTCACTGTTACTACTTGATTTACAGATGGTACGAGTTACGCTCGCGTGGGAGGATGATGCAACCATATCCCGCGTATTCAAATAGAAAAGCGCGTCATTTCGGATCGATTCGCGCTTTTAACGCTTCCCCACTCGACGCGCCTTCCATTTTCATTTCCACGTCTATTCTCGTCCTCCGGCGATAAACTTTCGAAAAATTTTCCACTCGCCTCTCTCTCTCTCTCTCTCACTCTGCGTCCGTGAAAAAAAAAGAGTTACTTTTACGAGGAAAACGAATTCACACGGCGGTTGATCGGAAAGCAAACGCCGACAGTTGTACGCCGTCGATAAAACGATAACGAGCTGTCGCGTGTGGTTGACGAAAAAATAAATGCACGATAAAGCGAATAAACACGGAGCAAGTGTTTGTACAGATTATACGGGATCCATTTTTACGCGGGCAAACAAATCCGGGAAGGTTCGCGAATTTTTCGGGTCAAAATTTTTCGAGCTGGCCGAATCGGGTGATTAGGCGGAACGAGAGAAAAAAAAGCGAGCTAATGGGCCGGCGACAAAAGTCGAAAAGCCACGCGAGCTTTGCTATCACGCGAATCGAGCGCATCGCGTGTCCACGGGCTCGCGTCCTCGTTTACGTGGCCGGCCATCCCTTAACTGTTTGTACAACCCCTCGCCGATCGCGCTCGCACGGACAGTTAGCCAGACATCCGCACGCAATACGTGCATTGACTCGGCCACCGGGGCTCATCCGCTCGCTCTCCCTGCACACGGGGTGTCGAAAAATTGTGTCTATTCAATAACCTCAAAAAAAAAAAACTGACTGTCTATTATTAATAAAATATTTTGAGAATGTACTAAATATTAATTTTCTCATTCAAATTTAAATCAGAATTTTATTTAAACAAATATTTCGAACGATAATTCATTCGAATTAAATATTTATTTGTACGTATGCAAATTTTTTATATTAATTTTGTATTGTAAATGTTACTATTTTATTTGAATTTACTAAAAAATTATACTAATTATATGTTTAATTTAGTTTTTGAAATTTTACTATTTTTTTTTGTTGCAAACGGTCCCCGGTTCGAAAATCGTCAGAAAATACAGTGAGTAATTTTCTGCCTTCTGGGACACCCTATATCCGCGCCACATCCACACACACCTCGGCCGTATATTTATTTTAATTATGCACCGTGTCCGATCGCGCAACGATAACCACCGTCGCACGAATTACGACACCCGTGCGCGCGGGAGGACACGCTCGCGGGTCTCGTTGCTCGCGATAGCTCGCCGAGGATGTTTGTCGAAAGAGAGAGAGAGAGAGAGAGAGAGAAAAAAAGAGCCGAAAGGTAAAAAGTCAGGGAAAAATCGGAACGCAAAAATCCGGTGGTCGGTGGAGGCACCTTTCCGTGACTTTTCGACGCGAGGCAGCTGCGTGTAGTCAACGCGTTATGTCTATATGTCGTCGGGCCTCGTTTTTCGGCTCTCGAGAGGGAGAGAGAGAGAGAGAGGCAACTACCTTTTTTCGCTGTCCGCGCGCCGACAAAAGGACATCCGCAAACAAATACGCGAGTGTATAAAAAAGAATGAGCCTGAGCGTCAATATTGTCGGAGGCCGGGTCTATTCGCGAGACGCCTTCTACGGTCTAGAAAACCAACTCTTTCCAGAATCTCGAATCGCTTCCCTCCGAGAGCTCGCGGCTGACGCATCCTCGGGAATTTCTCAGGCCGAGATTTCCGATAAACCGCGACGAGAAAATCATCGAGTCTCGCACGTCGAGAAAAGTCACCGTTGACGTTTGACGCGAGCTGATAAAAAAACAGAAAAGCATCGACGGTGAGAGAATAGAGAGACGAGAAAAAACGTTCACACTCGATAGGTGCTCGGGGAACGAGCAGTTTTTCGGCCATTGTTCGTCGAGACGAAAATACCGGGCCTGGCTATTATATTTCGCGCAGAATGCAGGTGTCGGCGCTCTATACTGGCAAAGAGGGGTGAAGAGATACTCGTACGAAGGGGGGGGGGGGGCGTGACGCGTACCCAACTCTCCGTTCATCGTCGTCGGATCAAAGAAGTTTCGTCCGACTCGATTCTCGTCGAGTCACGCGAGCGTGAGGAGTTCTCGCGGCTCTCTCTCTCTCTCTCTCTCTCTCTCTCGCGACATCGACGAGGGCCACCTCTAACCGAATATCCGTGCGCGGCCCTGGAAAACCGGGATCGATATGACCCATCCGCGCAAGTCTCGCGTATATACGCGTAAGTGCGCGAATGCGAGCGAGAGAGCGTGACGACGCCTCCCCACGGGACCCGAGTCACGCCCTCGCGCGTGTTCGCCGGGATCCTCGCGATCCATCGATCGCCTCGATCGTACCCAACTCCTCCCACGCATCGCGCTACCGATCAGAGGGACCTTGCTTTTTTTGCAGTTTTTTTTTATCTAACATGTGCAGTCGCACAGAGCTTAGATAATTTACGTTGTAATCTGAAAGGCTTTATTTTTTAGAGATTGAAAAATGAGACAAGTACACGAACATGTATGTGAACATGTACAAGGACGAAGAAATTTTTTATATGTAATAAATTTGTGTTGTAAACCAAAAAAATTGTGTATATTAGAGATTGAAAATTGAGACATGTACATGAACATGCCTGTGAACATGTATGGGGATGAAGAAGTCTTTTATATATGATGGATTCATGTTACAATCTAGAAGACTTTATATATCAGAGATTGAAAAATAAGACATGCACATGAACATGTCTGTGACCATGTCTGTGGCCATGTTTATGAGATGTACAGGAATGAAGGAACCTTTTACGTATTCTCAAAAATCTTCTAATCTCCCTTTCCTCGAGAATATATCGCGGCAAGTCCATTTCACGAAGAGATGCCACAATCGAAAAATTCAGAATATAAGAAATCTTTGGAGAGTTCCAGTCGTCGTAAGGCCAATCACGAAGCCGCTCTATAGGAGCGACCACCGATCGGGATCTGACTGAAAACTCGACTCGAACACGAGAAAAGACATCGGTCCGCGGCAATAATGCGCTATAAACATATACGAGGCGTTCGGAGAAAGAGAAAGAAGGAACACGAGTTACAACGTGTTAACCAGTTCGGATCGTTCGGCGAGTGCTCGTGGAAAGGGAAAAAAGGGAGAAAAGAAATTGGGACATACGCGGGAGAAGAAAAAGGGCGCGGAAGGGCCATCTTTCTCTCTCTCTCGTTTACTCTCTCTCTCTCGAGAGAGAGAGTTTTCGTCTCGGTCTGGATAGAGGGAGCGAAAGAGAGAAAGAGAGAGGAAAAAGCGAGAACGGAAGGAGGAGAGAAGAGGGGAGGCTGATGGGGAGAAGCTTTTAGCCGAGCTAGATGGTGCCGAGATAACGGCTCGAGCGAGCGCGCGAGCGGCGAAGTGCAGAGCATTGAGGAGAGTATACGCGAGCCCGGTAGTGTTATAGGGCGCCCCTTCGCGCGCGCCTCCTTTCCTACACTCAAACTCGAGCGGATATATATAGAGAACCTCTCCTCCACCTCGAAATTTCGTATTCGCGCGAGCATACGAGTCCCTCTCCTCCGCCGTACACACACTCAGACTAGCTGGGGAATAAAGAAACGATCTCCGCAGACGAGTCTGAAAATTTGATTCCGTTTGTTCGCGAGGAGCTTCGGAACGATGGACGCGGCGAAAGTGTGTCTTTCGTCGAGTGCGGAAATATACAACGGAAGCGCAAAAAAGGGAAGAAAAATATCGTCGAAGGGTGAAGCTGGAGATATATCCAGAGATAAGGGAAGGGAACATTTTTTTTCCTATCCTCTCTCTCTCTCTCTCGTTCTCTCTGCCGGCTAATCGGTGATTTCGCGAGGAACGTCCTTGGACTACGAAGATACCCGCGTGCGCGCGCTCTTCTCTCTTCGGTGTAACGCGTCGATAAAACTCACCCGTATCTACCTGACGTCGACGAGGGCATCGTGAGCTGTTGCGTCGTAAAGCCTGGCGCCAGAAACGCGAAACGAGACGTAATCTATACCACAGGTGTCTTTTTTTTCTCAATGAATCAGGGAAGGAATTCCTAGGAACTACGCCTCGATAGTTTTCTGACGAATCGAGCGATTTTCGGTGTCAGCACTGTAACGCTAACCTCCAAGTTCGGACAATGCGATAGCTTATCGGCACGGAATAACGGGAAACACCGAAATCGAATCAAATTGTTTGTCTCGAGTAATCGATTGTTGCGAAATTCTCGAGGCTAACAATTTTTGGTACACCAGATTAAATTTTCAATTACACCCAAACGTTTTCGCGTATCGAACAAAGAACAAAATTTTGTCGAATAGATGAAATATTCCTGTACTGTCAAGACAATATTTCAACAGTTTGATAAAGTAACAACATAACAGTTTGTCAATTTTTTATTCGGTTTTTTTGTTCATCCTTTCAACAGAAACTCTACAGAGTTTGAAATTTTACAATCCCTCCCAATTACGATCGCGCGTAAAATTGGAACGAATCCTGTCATCGAGGGAAATCGGGTGAAACGTTCTCGCAAGATGGGAGCGATGATTATTTCGGCACGCCGGAACTCGTAGATCAAAACATTGCGGGTACATCCTGGGGCGCTGTTGGAGAATTTACGATTTTACCTGCCCGAAGGTAGGTGTAATACGTCTACGGTTACCCTCATTAGCACGGTTTATCAATGATTTTTCCACGCTTTGGACATTTCGGACGACCCACCTCTTCGAATTTTTCCGCCCTCACACGCAACTCGCTAGTTTTTATCTCCATCTCGCGCTCGTATTAGGGGACAGATTTTTTCTCCTAGTGCACCAGGAAGCCGGAAACGTCTCGCGTGCCGGCCCCTGCGGACGACCCCGATCCCCCCACCATCGCGGTCACCCACTACCGCGCGAGAGGAACCCTGCTCAAAAGTGCACACGCGTGTCCCCCTCAGGAATTCCGGAAAACGACCGATAGTTTCCGACCTTTCCACTACCGTTTGCGGACCTCAATGAGGTCTTCGGTTGTCTTCTTCCGCCGGCTCGGTCCGCTCGCGGTCAAAGGTGGATCTCGTTCATCTCGCTTTCCCTAACTCACGTGGGATTGATAATTTTACCTACTCCACTTTGCTTCTTGGAAGACGACAATCTTACTTGTACAGTCTTGTAATACACCCACACAAAAGTTAAAAAAATGTATATTTATATTTAAAACATCTGGCCTGTGGTTTCTATATTGCTCCCATTGCATAGAGCTCAATAAAATACATCTAATGGAAGAATATAAAATTTTGAAAAATTTTCTCGCAAGTATCCGCAGGTCTCGGGTACTATAAGTGTAACCCTACTGCCGTTATTCCGTTTTTATTTTTTCTCCTTATGAGAGGATTTGGAAAATAGTTTGATACTTAACTACCTTTAATTGAATAGTATATACACTTAAAGGCAGTTATAATCAATTTTTATTATATAAATTTTCGTTAATAATGAAAAATCGTTTCGATTTCATTCTGGATTGAATGAATGATTGTATAAGAATGTAAAAGAAGAAGAACAGTGAATAAGATGCGCAACGGATTAGAAAGCTCTCCTTCTCTAACGGCTGGAGGCCCGGATTGACCTGCCGAGTGTTCACCTCCAACAAATACGGTAGCCACTCACGAGCCGCTTAAGTAGGTATATACCCAAGGATTTGCTTTCTCACAACGTACGCGACAAAGGCAATTTCGTTTACACATTCTGGATCGGAACCATTCATGCGAAAAAATTCTGAGTGAATGTCGTAACATTATGACTATTATCGTAACATTAATAAATCCTAAAATTTTCGTTTGGAATTTCAGTGTCTTTCATACCGAATTCCGTAATGAATATTTTGGCCGTACCAAGATAGGTAATACCTGCATGTTTTATCATACTGGAATTCCCATAAATAGGAATGTACACATATGACACTCATTCATTGGCAATGCAAACCGAGTCGAGTTTGAAAAATGGATGGAAGCTCGGTAGTTTGAACCACTCGATAAGAACGTACCAGCAGCGAAACTCTCGAGAAATTTGATTACTTAACGTCAATCGTGAAAGGCCGAGGATCGATTTACTCGCGATGAAATAGGAGCGAGAGAGAGAGAACGAGCGAAATGAGACAGATCTTCGTCTCACAAATCCAGACGATTTAACGAGCGAATAACGAAGCTGTTTGCAGAAGTCGGTAGGAGCGAGGTATAACTTCGGTTCACGGAAATTAATTGCGTCTTTCGTTTAATAACGCTGAATTGTTTACGAACCGCCCGCTTGGCAGTTTAATACCGCAATGTTGGTGAACATATATACACATGTATATGTACATACTCGACGGAATTCAATTGCACGGATGCACGAGAGAGTTACGTAACAGACGGCTATTTGTCTTCTCGAATTTGAAAAGTTTCGGGAAGGAAAAAAAGAACGATCTCGTCGGACGAAACACGAAGTGGCCAGCGCGATCTCGTTTGCTCGCTCGAGAGGACGTCTATTTGCGGTTTATTAACGGTACGTTTGGCAAATCCGAGTTGACCGTTCTCGTGCCATAGGTACTACGAGAATTCTCGTTCTCTCGCCTTGTACGATTTTTTCCTTAATCTCTCATTCACGCGCTCGGGTAACAGAGGCGAAGGACCTTTTGTCAACTGTCGGTCGTGCGTAATGAGCGGTTATATACTCGCGAGCTCGGCCGAACGGAAGAGAGCCCTCTTAAAGCGCGTAGGATCGATCGAGAAGCCGACAAAGCTATCGGTGCAGAGCAGATGCTCCTCTCGCTTTCGATTTCCTCTTCGCGATATCCTCCTCTTTCTCGTTTATCTGCACGCGCGTACAGCCACGTGTACTTCAAAGACTATAATTCATCGCTCGAGTCAAGTACCGGAGAGCATCCCAGCCTCGGTGTTTCATTACTTTACAAAAAACAAAGTACGCCAATTTAACAATACGGATGAAGAGCGCATTCAAATTCGTTCATTTTGCACACTGAACATAAAAATTCGTTGAATACTTAGAATAAAATTAGTATTTTCAATTGAAACAAATTTTTATTTTCAGAGCATCAATTTATATTGAACTATATTGCTTCGTATGAACTTGACAAGATTTCGAAATTGTCGACCGTTCTCAGCCAGAAATTCGGAAATCCAAGTTTGGCCAATGCGAAAATGAGAATCTTATTTAAAGATTGTTAAAAATAAATGTCATTCCGCATCGAGCTCGCAATTCCACGAATTCTCATTCTTGCGGTGCGCGCGCTTCTATGAATAACTCGGAATCAATGAACCGACCTGCTCGAGTTTAATAGTCCCGCGTATGAATAAATCTTAATAACGCGATTCTAATAGCCCGTAGCCGCCGCGAGACATTACTCTCACGCCAAAAAGCGAACGATAACGCGCCAAATTCTATCGGGTCTCGTTCCCGTTCGTTGCGATTCCTCGCGACACAGTGTAATCTCATTGTCGCAAGGGTCCTGGCATACTTATGCGGATCGATATAGGTTGCTCGCGAAATAAATAATCCCAGTGTTTCGTCTAGTGCGGTCTCGCGAGCGTCACAGCATCGAGCGCTCGCCCGATAGAAGATGAAGAGGTGTGTGCGTGTCGATTCGCGAGAGGGAGAGAGAGCGAGAGAGAGAGAGAGAGAGAGAGAGAGAGAGAGGCGGTGGCAACCCTAGAGAGTAGGATCGATTAGGCCGGTCGGCCATTTTGTTGGCGGTGTACGTACGATCGGTCCTCGTACTCTCTCCTCTCTCTCTCTTTCGCAAGAGTCGCGGGGGCGAACGGGGAAGGGAGGCGTGGAAGCGTCGAGGGTTTATACGCGGCTCGCCGAGAGCGAATCGACTCGTTCGATAGGTGTGTTACTCCGCGCTGGTGCGAGCGAGAGGACACCGGAGGAGCGAGACGAGCACCTATGGTGGGGAAGAAACGACGTCGAACGTACCTCGACGGAGGTGGGAGCTCCCAGGGCCGTACTTCCCTCGTCAATTCTTTTTTTCAATCCTTCCCCAATTTTTAATATCGACACGAAACTCTACCGAATTTCTCGATATCAATTTAGATGCAACGTCTTATTTCTAGGCTATGTTTTTTCTGTTATCTGTTATTTAACGAGTACATTATAACAGAATTAGCAACAAGAGGTTCGGATATCTACGGACCTGTGCGCCGGTGCGAAGGATTCTTCCATCCTCCCCACCACTCGGTCCCGGGCGAGTGCCGTCTGGTTCCGCCCCGCGAGCACGCATCCAGGGCGCGCGCACGCGATACAGAGTTCGTAGGCGAAGGTGGGGGACGAGCGAAACGGGGTGTTACGCGTCGAGTCCCTTTTTCTACCGTCGGTGTGTACGGGGTGCGGCGAGGCTGGTGGGGGACTATCGCTCCCAGGTCAGGTTGGCTTTCTCCAGCTATAGAACGAGATCCTAAACCGACAGTCAGTGCCTAGCAGGGCCCCGCGTCGACAGTCTCGCGTTGGGCTCGTATCTCGTGTCAAGCCGTCACTCCTTGCTTTCTCTCTCTCTCTCTCTCTCTCTCTCTCTCTCTTTCTCTTTCCCTCCACCACAACCACCTCCACCTCCACCTCCTCCTCTTCCTCCTCCTCCACCTCCACCTCTTCCCTCAACCGGTTGACACTTTTCCCGCTCGATTTCTTCAACACCTCGCTTCTCTTCTTCTTCTAGCCGTAGTCCTTTTTATCCATCCATGTTGTTCGCGACTTCGGTGATAATCGACGATAAACGATCGCGTGCGCGCGAGCACGCGCACCTCCGGCCGCAGAGAGGGAGTGCCAGTCCCTCGGCAAGCCTGACGTTTTTTAGCGGCACGCAGTGACGGAGAGTCGTGCTCGGTTCCGCGAGATCGGCAGCCGAGTGGATTGGAATCGCGAGTGAGAAGAGCTGCGTTTGGTGCAAGCGGCTGTGATCAGTTTTAGATTTACAAATTTAGCGGTAGATTTACAAATGCGAGTGGCAGAGGGGACACTGTCAATACGGAGAGTTTGCGAGTAATCTGACGATATCGTCGTAGAAAAGTGAGATTGAAATACCAGTGAGACTACGCGAGTTTTGACGGAACGAGTTCACGAGTCGAGTGTCCCAGGACACGACCGTTGATCGGGATCGGCAGTGACGATACGGTGGTTCTCGTTAAAAGTGACGCACAGCTTCAAGATTGCGCGAAAATCGCCACGCGAGTTGCGCCGGGTCGGTAGAGCCGTAGAAATCGGTGCCGCGAGCGCGATGAAACGTACGAGTTCGGGTGGCGTCGTGCCGGGTGGGCCGCTCGGCCTCCAAGGACCGCCTAGATCAGTCAAAATATCGCCCATCAATATTCAGGACGAGACTGGCGATCCAACTTCGCAAAGTACGTATAAAATTCGTACATTTGTACTACTCAGTTTACTATAACTCACGTGTGTAAATTAGCTCATCTGCAGCTACTAAATAGCTTAATACAAAAAAAAATGTTTAGTATAACGAGTTAGCTAATAATCGATTCTCGATTAAATGCTTTCGTCACTCGAAAAATGAGGCACAGAACCCTTAACGATATTGTTCACACGTTGAGAACAAAGAGAGACGATTTCAAAAATATCGATGAGCTAATTGATGGGACGAAAAAACTATGGGAAAAAATCGATCGGGGGGAAAACCTCGACGCGAGTTGAGCGATAAAAATTCCTCTATATTCTCACGCCAGCGATATATACTCGCGTGCGCGACAGTATCTGAATAAAAGAAACGAACGATCGAGAAAGAAAGAACGAAATAATTTTCGCAGGACTCTCCGCGTAATTTGCGTCGGAGTTTAATTAACGGCTCGTACATTTGCATGATTAGACCGCGAATGGGAGAAGTTACACTCTCGGCGCGTATCGGCATTCCGTGCATCGTAGCGATCGCGAGCGACGGGCAACCCGTGCGGCTTGGTCTCTCATTCCCTCCCTCTCTCTCTCTCTCTCTCTCTCTCATTCACTCTCCGACTTTATAAATATTCCGTCCGATGTCTTCCTGCTCTTTTTTCGATTCCTCGCCATACCCGTAAATTTTTCATCGCCCGATACCTGCAATATTGAATCCGATTTCCAGACGAAACGTTCTTTGTCTGGCCGTAATCGCCGATTACGAGTAATTAACGACGCATGGATATTTCTATCGAAAAAATTCGTACATAAAACGTACACCGATGAGCGTTTCGGGGTGGCATATATTGGTATATGGGCACGTCCTAGGATAGGAATCATCAGCCGATTAGAGTGCAGATGTTCTTGTACGGAGATTATGAGCCGTTTCCACCCCATGGGGACTTAACGTTCGCATTTCGGAGGAAGAGAGAGAAGTTGCGTGGAAAGAGGGGGACGAGCGCGTGCCCCTCGCCGAGGGGGGTGCACTCGATTGAATTATCATGAGTGTTTGCGGAGCGTCGGCGGCCCTGCAATTGAATTAGAGACGGTGCCTTCTTTCCTATCGGCGCTACGTAGACATCTATCAGTGTCCCATCCCGTAGGAGCTCGGGACCCCTGCGAGGTTGGAGCTTCCGTGTCGCGCACCGTCGGAACGCTCTCTCGGTCAGAGCATTCTCTCTCTAATTAAATTCGAACGAGCTCTGGGTTGTCGTGGAAAACATTCCAGTACGCGCAATCGGCTTTCTCGGAAAAGTTTTCTCGAGAATTTACCATTATCGGTAAGAAAACTGCCCCCAAAAAATAGCGCGCGAGTTGACTTAGTCATAATAATCGTAAATACTGTAGCATTTTACTATGAAAAAATAGCGACAGAAACTATGACCGTTCAACTGTTGTTCATAGTAAAATAAGTTAATATATTTTATGGTCTTATAAATGCATAAAAAAATGTAGATTTACTATTATTGCAACAGTTATTTCTTATTATACCTCTCACAGAGAGGACTTTAAAATTCACTGAATCAGTGACTAATTTGCTGTACTAATCGACACAGCAAAATCAAAAGCAGATTTCTCCCGCGTCAATAGTATTTTCATTTCTGCGTAAACGACGTACGATTTATCGGATTTCGTGAAACGTCAATTTGACAATTCGATAAGCCGGACAATGGCAATCTCGACACATTCGCGCCAATTTCATGCTCGTCGTTACCTTTGATCGTACCGACTATCGTTTGTTTTTTTTTACACGCTCTTTTTTTCCTTGTCTACGCGACGAGTCTACACGCGCGCGTATAGATACAAGAGTTAGACGCGCGAGCTCGCCGATCGACGTTCCAGATTGTCGATAACCTTGTGTACCGAGAGTGATTATTTAGTTTCGTGGGAGGAGGTCGACTCGCTCATTCCCCCGGCTCGTTATTTTTTTCACCTCTTTCCTTTTTTTTCACCCGTTTAGCTCCGTGATCGCATTTAACGCGCACGCGGAGGAGCGCGATAACGGCGTCGAACGACATGCACCGGATCTCTCGATTTGTCCCCACCGTTACTGTTTTGCCGCGCGAGAGATCGGACCGCGGTATCGCGTACTTTTATCTCCGTCCGATACGAATACGAAACATGTTCCACAAAACTATACAGCGATAAAAATAAGAGACGTATCGCGATTCCCGATCTCGCGAAATTCCCGGCTCGTTTGATTTAACGAGCGATTTCGAGGCAATCGCGGGAGTAGTGGCGCAATTAGCACGAACGAAACCGGGACAAGCCGATTCGCCTTCCGTCCTCGTGACTTATTGACTCGGTATTTTTGAGTATAGTAACACGTGGCCCTGACTTACGTAAATTCGAAATTACCTCGTACTCTGGATAGGTCATTGATTGCAGAATTACATTTTCTGAGTGGAATTTATTCAAGGAATATTACATGTCTAGGTGTACTCCTCAAAATTAAGGGGACACTTGTTTTCATACAATTATAATTCGACTAAAAATCATTGAATCAAATTGGCCAGGTGATCATTTTGAAGAGGAAGATTCAAGGTTTAAAATGACCACTCGATCGATTGAATTTGATCATTCTAAGTTGAGATACAGTCATTGGAAAATGACAACTGTCCCTTTAATTTTATTGAGGAGTATATATGTATATAACACAATAAATATACTACTAGGTAAACACTGCATACAGTAGTAGAATCAACTCAATTTATCATCTCTTTTAGTCGTCCTCTGAAGCATTCTTCACACTCAAATTCTAAATTTAATACATTTTCAGTAGACTTATTACCGCAATGTTTCGCACAGCTTGATCGAGTCCGTCTATTATTCTCTCCCCGTTGTGAGCTTTCTATTTCTCGAATCGATGAAAAAACCGGAATCGAAATCGGTCGACTTTTTCTCATTAAAGAAAACTAATGACCGGGATACCAAGTTGGGGCTATCGATCCCCGTGTCGTAAACGAGAGCCCTGGCGCCAGCGTTAGCCACAATCCCTCTACATCCGTCTTGCTTCCTCTTCTGTTACCGCTCGCGTCAGCTCTGCAGCTACTCAGTTTACAATCGTGGAACTTAGGAAAGGTTACGTTGACGGTCCGTCCTCGATACCCTCCAGAGGCCTTCTGGACTTCTCGATCGTTTCCTCTCTCTCGCTCTTCCGGGCCCAAAAAATAGGAGAGGGCCGTAAACCGTAGCAACATTTTCATCGACTGCTTCTCCCCCCCGCTGCTTCGCCCCCGCAGCGTCTGCTCAGCGTCACCTTTTCCGACTGCTAATTTTTACGCAACCAATTAGCACGTCATCGCTTCCACTTTCTTCCGGGCCCTTCCACGAATTTCCTCCCCTCCACGGATTTATTTCCTCTTCACGGCGTCAGGACGCACATTTTTTTATTGGCTCGTGTGGACGAGCGTCGAGGGGGGGCTAATTTCGTGCGTTATCTCGGGAAGAAACGGCCGATCGAGGACGCACAATCACCATTACGCTCTCGCGCGTGTGCGTCCGAACGGTTTTGGGTCGAAACCAAAACGGCCGCGCGTTTACCATCAGATAGGGAATTACGACTAATTTGCCCGCCGGGCGACGAAGGTGGAGATATTTCCGGCCGGTCCACCGGAGTCAGGTGCGGATTCGTATGTGTGTGCACATTGAGGCAGGAAGGAGAGAGATTAACGGAAAAGAAAAACAAGAGGCAAAAAAAAGGAAAGGAAGATGAGGGTATTCGGGAATGAGCACAAGTTTGGAAGGAAACAAGTTGCCGATTAGGATCAGTTCAGCTGGGAGGACTGGAAATATCGTCATCGGATGGGTCGTTCGCCAACCCGTTCGCACACAACGTACGTGGCAGGCGGGTATGACCCGATAGGTTCCTCATCCAAGAGAGCAAAAAATCCACAATAAAAAAAATCCAGCACTTGAATTTTTTAACCCTTAGCATTCGAGAAATTTATAGCACCTACAATTGTGGCTAAAAATACGTTTGTCGCCCCAAACTAAAAGTGCAAATATTGGGAAGCTGGTGCACAACGCCTAAAAGCGTCTTCTAGAGGTTTATGAGAAACTCAGAGAAACTCTACCGAGTTTTTAATTGGAAAATCGAGGGTAAATTTTTCGGCCGACGCGATTCGAGAGCGATGAGACGAATTTGGACGCACACGAATTAGAACCTGCTCCTCGGCGACGCCCGGGCGCCGGAGCTTCGCGCGGTGGACGCGGAGGAATGCCGGTCGCTGATAAAAGCCACGGCCAACACCTACATAAATTTCAGCATGGGATATCTAAGAACGAGGGAGGGAGACCGCGAAGGGGGGAAACGAGGGGAGGCTTTCGTTCATTTAAGCATATACGTCCTAAATTTAGTACCTCGCGTCGCGCTCCTATCGACTGTCTCTCCTCCCTTTTCGTGGTACTCTGGCCGCGCAAATCCCATAACGAAAAATTATTCCTCGTTTCGCGTATCGACTCGTTAGAATCCAGATAGCGAGTTTCTAGTTTCCTATCTTGAGGGAGTTTTTCTCGTCCATAGAAGGCCTCTGTGCGAACTGGCCAAAGGGTTACGGAGGGGGGAGATGGAGAGTGGACAAAAAAGGGAAATAATTAGCGGAGGTGTTAATGAAATACCAAACGAACGCGTGGGACACCGGGTCGGCGCCTCTGAACTGCCGCGGCAGACATCCGCGACACAGGCTCCGGCGCCGTTTTCGTCCTCCCTCCTCTCCCCTCGGCCCCCTCCGTCGTTATCCCCCTCCGTAGTAGCTTCTTCGCTGCCCGATGCACTTCCTTCCAATTCGATCCTCTCGCTCCGTCTCTCCTCCTCCTCTTCTTCACTCGCTCCACGGTCCTCGACCCCCTTCGCGTTCTTCTCTCTTTTTCGTCCTTATCTATCTCCTTCGAGCCTCAAAGCTCGTCCTCTCCGCGGATTCATCTTTCTTCGCTCCTCCACGACAAGCTATGGGCTTACACAAGCTTCTCTCCTTTTTTTCTTCTTTCGTATTCTCTCTCTCTTCTTGATTTTTTTCTCCAAAGCGCGTTAATCTCTGCCGCGAAATTTCAGCTTCTATCGCTCGAGAATAAAACCCGCGCCGTCCAGACTTCTGGCCCCGGTGAATTTTTCCAGCGTGCAAAGATCGCACGAGTCCGGTTGATCTTTGGTAACTCATTAGTCGCGGATTTATTCACCGAAGCGCGAGAAGAAATTTCACTTTTTTTCCTGTCTTATCTGCCACAACCCGTCCATCTAACGAAGTTGCGGCCTCGCCACCCACATTCGTCCAGTAGCGGAGGGCTACTCTTAAATCCCTTTTACTCCTTCGTCTCTTTTTCTTTCCTCTCTCCTCTTTTCAAGCCCTAGCGGTGACCGCAGAGTAACATTATTATCTTTCTCTCTCTCTACCTTGCTCAAGAGCCGAGTTTAAACCACCGATCGATCCTTCTCTCTGTCAACGAAATTCGAACCCCTCCATCGACCTTCGAGACGTTTGTCAATGACGCCAAGCGAATAGATATGTATTGTTGCGCAGAGTAGAGATTAAACAAAGTAAAGCGCTGAATTTTATAGACGAATAACAAATTCAGTGAATCATCAGTTTTAAAAATTGCCAAAAAATGAAACTACCAAGTTTCAACGTGTAATACAAAAAATAAATCGCAAGTGTAACTTAAAATATAAAAAAATGGAAACAAAATCATTTAATCTCCTCAAAACCAAACTCCTGCTTTCAAACAAGCAAAAACCTTAAACAAATTAACACTAGATGTACCACATTCAATTTGACCAGTTTCAACATAAATTTAATATTGAAAAAATCTCTAATATATCTAGTGTTAACAATAGTCCAACTCAAAGCATAATATTCTTTTCGCGGATAAATGTCAGAATCGAGCTGAATCGACTACCCTGTACATCGAGGAGTCGAGGGTAGCTCGAGGTGGATAGTTGGTACAACATTTCGGTACTCCATATTTATGCGACGATCCGGGAGGAGCTCGTACTCGTACACGACGGCTGTCCCGTTGGTCCTTGGGACACGTAGCCGGGTCTGGTCCGGGGAGATACGAGGTGGTTGTCGCCTTTGGGAGCTAATGGGACACCGCCGACACACACGTATGGCCGTCTCGCTCGCGCTGTTTCGAGCTCGCGCTCTCGCACGCACACACCATCCTGAATCCCTTTGATCCTAAGCCGACCTTGCCCTCGCCTCTGACTCCTGTCCTCTCGTACACACTCTTCTCCTCTCGACCTCCCTCTCTCCGTCATCCGACTCGCTAGGCCTTATCCGCTCGATGCTCGAGAATTTTCGTGGTGGTCGCGAACGCTTTCTCGCTTCTATCATTCATTCCCCCCTCCCCCTCTCCCCCTCTAGACGCGTCACGCGAACGTGTCAACTAGTTTCTCGAGTTTTGTTTCTACGCTTATCGCCATACATTTCTTTTGTAAACAATTGTGGGTAGAGCGCTCCCTACATTTGTACATCTCTTACTGTATCTGATTCTTTGATACATTCGAATTTGTAGAAGAAATTTTCACACGTAGCGAGTGGTAGCTATACAGCAATGAAAGTCATCGTCTGAGTACTCACCCGCGGCTGTGGTGAAATTTTTTTTGTCGGCTATAATAACTGTACATGTGCGTCGCGGGGCTGAATCACTCTCTTTGACGTTTTTGTATAGAGACCGGTCCGGAAATTCTTAGCCTCACGACTTGTTTTATTGCCGTACCATAGATTTTGTCGTCGGCTGTGTTGTAACGATATTCTGAAAGCAAGAGAGGAATTATTATTCTGGAACAGCGTCAACATCATCAAAGATACATGAAATATCCTTATAAAATTTAATAACCGGTGACTGTCTTAGCGATCGATTATAAGTATGGCAAATTCGAACTCACCGAGCGAGACTCCGTTTAACGTCACGACCGTGACCTTTTTGACGTAATAAAGGTTCGACGATATCATGAACTTGAGCGCTATATGGCTGCTTTAACTGCTCCTAAAAAAAATACATCATAAAAATCGTATAAAATTATAATGTAAATAACCTTCGAAAAAAAAATCCCATCGGGTTATCGTTGCAAAAAAAATCTCGAATCCAACTGTGGAAATTGAAAAAAAATACATGGGAAAAATCGCAAACGAAGCACGAAGCGATGAGAGTGAAATACAGCGTAACCGAGCGAGTCGCTCAGGCGCCGACTCCGCTGATTTCGGCAGTGGAATTCTGGGCGGAGTTAGCACCGCCGGGGCGCGCCCATCACCGCCCACAGTATACGCCCCTGAGGCGAGTCGCCTCTGGCAACTCGAAATATACCTGTAAATGCGAGCGTATTTTTTTTCTCTCTCCTTTCGTCATCCCCTCACGAGCGCCGCCACCACCGCCCGATCGAATTTCAAGTGCGCGTTCGCTAATTTCAAATCGACGCAGTACAAATTGAACGAGAGTATTAATTTTTACTGCCAATACTCGAAATACGCCATTTTCGGATTCAAAAATTCCAAATTGTTTATTACGACAAATCGACGATGATGTGTGCGAACTGTTTTTTTAAATGAACTTTTTGTTTTTTCAGAGAGCAGGAGTTCACACTGCGTGGGCTGCGGTGGACGGATTCACGATCAGTGGATTTTAAGGGTAGCCCCGAATCTGGAGTGGCACGCGGCGTGTCTGAAATGCGCAGAGTGCCAGCAGTTCTTGGATGAGAGTTGCACTTGCTTCGTCCGCGACGGCAAAACCTACTGCAAGCGCGATTACGTAAGGTAAGGATTTCGTTTCGTGTCTTCGAGCGTCTTGGAAATTTCGAGTCTCGATGCGCAAAAAAATATGACGGGCAAAAAAAGAAATGTCGAGAACAAACGAAAATACCTTTTATATTGAACCGACATTCGCGGAATTCAGCCGTAAAGACGATGAAAAAGAGAGAAGGAGAGACAACGGAGATGGCGAAACTCTCGAATATCGGTAAGACGTTTGTGGTGCGTGCGTGTTTGCGAATTCCAGAATAGATGGAAGGTGCACGCCGAGCCAGGCCGAGGAAGAGAGACGGAGAGTGATCTCGCGAGTCGTGCAATATGGTAATTAATGCAAAACTGTCCCTCTTGTCAGTGCTCGCGCGCCCGCTACATTCCCCGCAGGCAACACACGCGATACGCTCTTTCCGATACGCATTTACGAACGTTCGGAATGGGAGGCAAATAAGAGAAAAAAAGGAGCGAGAAGAGAGGCATAGAGAGCGAACCGATGAACCGTGACTTCGGGATATTTTTATCTAAAGTATACGGAGCGCGAACGGAGAGTTGAAACCAACGTCGTCGTGTCTTCGACATCTCTACTGTCACGCTTGTGTTCCATTGAATCCATTGGTCAAGCAGAAAAAATATTGTGCTGAGTACGAGTAACAAGAACTACAATAAATTGATCTGTTTTCACAAAAAAACTGAGAACAGTCATATTTTCCAATTGACTGTTTCTCGGCTACAAATGATCAAATCCAACAGATTAAGTGTTCATTTTATAATCGAGATACAGTAATTTGAAAATGTATGTGTAGTATATATCTATCTGAATATAAATAAATTTCATTAATACTGACCCAAAATTGTCTCTTCCTCGTGTGACGTATAAAGTCAGCCACAAAAAACGACTCGATCGAATTTCGACAGTTCCGCTTGGGCCAAACATTTTGTCTCTCGAGGACAGACGTTTATTTGCACGGTACGTCGTCTGAGACGTCGACCCGGCTTGCGGTGTCGTGGCAGACGGGCGTATCCGGTAGGTGAAATTCGCTCCCACGTACGGCGCAACGCGCACAGACAGTTTGTTGTTCTTGTCTGTCGTTGTCACGAATTCTCGAAACAGCAAGCGCTGCGACGCGTTGCTGTATGGGTGTTCTCAATCGGTGCTGACGGCTTCACAACAATCAATACGTCCAAGTCGATTAACTCAACGTCTAATTTCATTTCTCGCCCTGAAATCGTTATAAATGGAAATAAGAAAATATTTAAAGTATTCGATAGAGATCGTAAATACACATACACTGAAAATTTCTTGAATATACTTCATAATTATTTGCTATTTTAAAGATGCTAATTCAATGTCAAATATTTTTTTATTCTAAGCATCCAATGAAATATTTATTTTTATATTTCCAAATGAATATGGAGTAGCTTCAACAAATTTTCATCTTCAGTCTACATAACGAATTTGTTTTTTCTTTTTCAGATTATTCGGTACAAAATGCGACAAATGCAGCCAGTGTTTTAGCAAAAACGATTTTGTGATGAGAGCAAAGAGCAAAATTTACCACATAGAATGCTTCCGCTGTTCTGCGTGTATGAGACAACTGGTACCTGGTGATGAGTTCGCTCTCCGACAAGACGGATTATTCTGCAGACACGATCACGACGCTCTCGAAGGTGGCAAACTTTGCACCGGAGCTGGGAACGTCCCAGGCAGCGAAAACAACAATAACGCCTCGCTCACGAATAACAATCACCATCTCCATCCGAACGACGGATCGATGTCGGGTGAGTTCTCATCTAAAAGTGAAGAAAAACAATTATTTTTTAATTCTTCCATAATATCGAGATTATAGTCGACCCGGAGTTCGCACTTTTGTGATTACGAAATTACACACGGATTAATACGTCGTGGCGAGTTTTCTCAAACACAAAGGGCCAAACACGAGTAGCGCACTGCCCGCGAGGGAGATCTCAAAGGGGTCTTCGTGATAGAAATGTTGTGTTAGGATTAAAGCGTATAATTAGGTGTTGATAATTGAAGCCGTTAAGGCCATAAAGCTTTGACCACTGTCCCCTCAGATTACACGGCTTAGCAATTCCGTTACTACACGGCTGTAATATATCAAGCCGTGCAAGATAAAGATCGCATTGCATGAAATTTGATTACCTGTAATATCAAAAATTGTGCAATATTTGAAGATTTTTTTATCGTTAAAAAAAATTTTCATTAATTATTTTAAAGATTCAGAATAACAATGCTGATTTTGTTGTATTTTCAAAATAAAAACTGGAATAGATTTCAATAACAATTTTTTTTACGCCGCCGGTAGTATTTGTTGTGGCTTAGTATAGATATAGACTCGATCGTGTGCGTGACTGCAGCCAAAAATCGGCTCTTTCATATAAAACTCCAGCTACCTCACGCCCGGTTGACGGTAGTGGTTTGACAAGTCTTTAGAGCGTGCAAGGTGTCAAATGTAACACCACCCTGCCAACTACCGTGGCACATAACTACGCAAGATCTCTTTCTTTTCGTTCTTTTGCTTCTTCATCAAAGACGAAATCTCTGTCACGAAATTTCGATTACTCAAGAGATATTAAAAATATTCTTCTTCGAATATCAGTATTTTTCGTATTTCTCTACACCGAAAATCAAAAGATTGGTGCCCTATTTACTATTTGAGTTACAAAAAATATCTGTTGACTTTTTCGACTATAGTCTCGATATCCTAAAGAGGAACTCTTAAAATCTCTTACCCAGGATTTCTCGTATTTCCAGCCGTTTGAATTCTTCCGATGGTTTTTTTCTCTTTAACTCGGTTACCGTTGTGAGATCGCTATTATTTGGTTAGGACTGGCTCGAAAATAGATACGGGATTTCATTTGCTCTGACCCTGTTTGACCATTGACCGTTCCGCCGTATTTTCGTGTCACGAATTATCGTCGCGATTTAATTCCGAATCGAAACGTTGAACTCTGCAACAAATAAGAGGAGTGGATTCATAAAACGAATCGCTTAATTCACCAACTGTAGAGAGAACACAGGAGGACCGTGGTCCAAGGTCGCACGACGGAAATTTCTGCTACATGGATTTGACGATTCGAGTTTACCCACCGACAATATTGTCTCTTCTCGTCGTGAGTACCGCGAGACCGGAGGCGGTCGCGTCACTTCTTTAGTGTCCCTCACCCGCCATGTTGAACCAGTATCCGGATCTCCCATTAGCCGTGGTCGATCGTTTTGCAGGACCGGTTGGACCGATAAGGGGGCAGAAACTATGCTCTCTTTCCTTCTTCGCGATTCCGACCTTTCCGTGTCGCTGACAGAGCTCGAGTTTGGCAAACCTCGTAAAAAACCTTTTTGTAACGACACAACTTCGACTTATTTTTTAATGAGTTCTAAAACGAGAACAAGAATTTTATTAATCGGTCGAATGATAAATAAAAAAATAAAAATGTCGTTAATTTGTTACAGACTCTGGATCCGAAAGTGGCTCTCACAAAGCAGGCGTGGGTGGTGCGCGAGGTTCCGGCGGTCACAAAAGCGGTGGTGGTTCCGATGGTAAACCGACTAGAGTTCGAACTGTGCTAAACGAAAAGCAATTGCACACGCTCAGGACGTGTTACGCCGCAAATCCGCGTCCGGATGCGCTTATGAAGGAGCAGTTGGTAGAAATGACTGGCCTGAGCCCACGAGTTATCAGGGTTTGGTTCCAGAACAAGAGATGTAAGGACAAGAAGAAGACAATCGCTATGAAACAGCAAATGCAAGAGACGGTAACTAACAATTTATAAAATAATAACTCCTTGACATACTTTGAAGTTTTGAAGACGTCACTTTCTCATTTATTTCATTATTTCTTTCTCAGTATTTCTTAATTAGTATATCGAGGAGTTAATCAATTATTCGATTAATTTATAATTGAATATAAAATTTTGATGATTGAATTAAAAAATGATTTTAAACATACGAAGTGTCTCCTGTTGCAGGACGGTCGCAAGCGTGGATTCGGTGGTATGCACGGGATCCCAATGGTAGCGAGTAGTCCGGTTAGACACGAGAGTCCGATAGGAATGACTCCTCTGGAAGTTCAAGCGTACCAACCACCTTGGAAAGCTTTGTCAGATTTTGCACTTCACACAGATCTGGATAGGCTAGATCCCAATGCTCCGTCATTCCATCATTTGGTTTCCCAGGTTAGCTGAAAACATTCAATTTTTAATATTCTAGAAATTCTAAACTTACTGCTTATTAGTTACTAAAATATTCTACATTGTGAAAAAGCTATTATAAGTCCTCCAGCATTTTACATAAAATACTAACATTTTTTACTAATCTAAACGTTTTTCATCACCTTCATTTTTAAGCATTTTTATTTAAGGAATCTTTACTTAGTATGTGCTCTCATTTTATGGAAAAGTAATCTTTAAAATTCCTCTTTAATTCATATGAGTCTAATTTCTGTTCATACAAATCCACTGTTAATAATTATTCTACAATTTTTTAATATTCATGATATCAATTCATTGTTATATTATAATCTTCAACGTCAATTCATGTGAGTCTAATTTTTATTCATATAAAAACACTGCCAATGCTTATTAACAGTATTGTTATTTCATGTAATTTTTGATTATAAATCAATTTATCAATATATTATACCTATATTATTGTTAGTTTGCAGTGCATCAGAGGCTCATAGAGGGCTAACTAATTACGTTCACAGAATAGCGTCCGCGTTGACGAGAATCAATTTTAATAAGTCTGCACGTTGCAGATGCACGGATACGACATTCACGGAGGTCCACCTCCTCAACTACCGCCGCCCGGCATGCTGGGGGGTCCGATGAACGACGGAGGCGGCGGTGGCGGCCCCCTGCCACCGCCAGGTTCCCATCATCCTGGTAGCGGCCCCGACATGGGACAACATCCCGATAGTACGGACAGCTACGTCACCTATCTCGAGAGCGACAGCGATTCCTTGCACCACGACACGGGAAGTCCATAGTGGTGCACGAGTTTCGTCAAGACACACTGCAAACTCATACGCGTACAGCACTCCGACTGGTTCGTTTTCACGCTGATAGTCAAGTTGATGAAATTTTTCCATTGACGCAACGGGGGAGTCATCGTGCAACCGAGATACGCCTGGAGCCTGAAAAATATTGAGAGAAAATCAGACACGTGTTGTGTTTGGATTGAAAAAAAAGTCCCAAGGACGTTTCTTATGTGACTCACGAAGCGTACGAGTATTTTGTTTTGTTTTAGAATCGTCGTGCAACTTTGAAGGTCCGAGCTGTAAATGTGTGCGAAATGGGCTTAGTGATGGACGACAATAACTGTGGGTGAAAAAAATATTCGAATGCTTCTGTTGGGGGAGATTTGAGGTTATTTATGAGAGGGTGAATGTTTTTTGGGAGAAAATGAAAAATAAACGTCGAAATATTTATCATTACGTGAGAATATTTTTGAAAAACGACCGAGCCGGCGAGGACCTTCGTGTGTTTCATCAATTGTAAATATCAAAAAATACGCAGAAAATTAGGATGATATACATACCGATATGAAATAATGACGCGATATACTCAGGCCCATAAACAAAAATGAATAAAAAACGTATCTAACATGTATTATGAATAGTTAATGCCGTATACATATACCAGAGTTATGATAGTATTAAAAAAATTAACCCTGGTTGCGTTATTAGTCGAACGAAAAAAAATGGCTTCGCGAATTAAGAGACAAAATGGCCGCCCGATGGCCAATGTATTCGAGGAAAATACCAAAGCGTGCGAATTTTATGTGAAAGCGCACTAAACCATGTACATAATACTCCTACAGTAACAGTTTAAAAATAAACCATTAATTTTAATTAGATTCCAGAAAGTCGTTTCGTGTGCGCACGGCTAACATCATTTTTGGTGTTTATATAAATTCGTTATACACCTCTCTTTGATAATGTAAATGTTATAAAAGTATATAGAGTTAAGTTTCGTAACTCGTTCGAAAGTTCTTTCGAATTTGTATAATATTTCTATAGCAGCACACAATATATGTATAATAAACTGTCGAGCTAAACGAAATTTTTTTTCTTATATAAGCCTACTGAAGATTGTGATAATGTCTAATAAAAGGATAAAAAATACATACATACCATTATTTTTTTTCTATCCGCATCTCACTGCCCGTTGCTGTTGATAATTCAAATAAAAATAAAACTCCTTATTTTTAACACTGAAAAATTATAATGAATTTTAGTTAATGATGACGATAACAAACTGCAACAATACGTTAACTTAAATTTGAATTGCGAGGAATAACGGCCATCGGCATGAATAAGACCGCTAAATAGAATAGAAAAACATATCGATTATAATTCCAGATGGCGTCACAAACTTATGCGGTAACGTCAACCAGTAAAATTATCGACTGTGTTACCGTCGGTATTACCATCAGTATTACCGTCAGTGGTGATACAGATTTTAATTATTAATAGACGTCACAACCTATTTTACCAACACGCATATGATTTATTTGCGCGCAAATAGTTGAGATTGTATTGACAAACATTAATAGGGGAAGAAGGAGATGAGGAAAATGGGGGAGGCGGAGGAGAAGAAAACGGAAAGGGAAAAGAAAGAGGGAGCAGAAGGAGAAGGAGAAGAAGGAGAAGGATAAGAAGATAGAGGTAGAGGAGAAGGAGAAGAGAAGGTAGTGGTGGAAGAGGATGTGGAGAAGGAGAAGAAGGAGGAAAGGGTGAAGAGAGAGGGAGAAGGAGGAGAAGGATAAGAAGGATAAGAAGGTAGAGGCGGAGGAGAAGAAGGTGAGAAGGTAGTGATGAAGGAGAAGGAGAAGAAGGTAGAGAAGGAAGAGAAGAAGGAGGTAAGGGAGAAGAGAGAGGGAGAAGAAGGAGAAGGATAAGGAGGTTAGAGGCCGAGGAGAAGGAGAAGAGAAGGTAGTGGCGCAGGAGGATGAGAAGGTAGAGAAGGAGGAGAAGGAGAAAAAGAGAAAGAGGAAGAGCGACAAAAGATAAAAGCGGAAAAAAATGAAAGAAAAAAAAAGAAAAAGAAAAAAGAAAAAAAAAGAAAAAGAAGAAAATATTCCACACTTTCGTATTTAGATGGCGATAGAAGTAATGAATGCTGCAGGCTATCGAAAAATGGTTGACACTTGTCAATAATATTAATCAACAACTAGTAGTATATTTAGTTGGTTAAAGTCAACTAAATATAACAAATTTTTATTTTTGGACAAATGTGAAATTTTCTTCATCAGGAAAAGTAACAGCAAATTGAATCAATGAACAATTGAAGAAGAAATAATTAATATCAGTGAATTTGTAAGAATTACTACGATATTGGTATTTGCCAAAATTTGCAAAATGTAAATAAAATAAATTTGGAGATGGTAAATAGATTACCTACAATTTCTTGGGATAATGTCAACAGACTTTATAGGAACGAGTCTTCTCGAAACTCATATGACAGTACGTTGAAGGTTTGATAACAATTGTATGTTTTGAGAATAGCTAACATATTTGAACATTTCTACTAGTCGAGTAAATAGTTGTGTATTTTTTTTTTTTTTTTAAATGGAATGAAAAGCATGAATAAGGCAAACGTTGATTCCAGTGTACAGTAGAGATCATTTTCAGGTATCAGAAAATAATAAAAAATTTTATGGACGAAGATTCGAATTACGAGGATTTTTCCTCTTTCTTTGGCAGCAGTGAAGGAACAGTCGAAGATTATGCAATCTCAGAAGATAGTGAAGTGTCTCAAGACGAGTACACTTTCAGCAAAACAGAATTCAAGGATCCAAAAACCGATTGGCATTCTGTTAATGACGTGACGAAGAGGGAAATTGGAACTTGCAAAAGTTCATTCCAGAAACGCTATTATTTGTACGCCTTACGGCAGTTAACCAATAAGCAGAAACTCGAACACGCGGTAACTCTCAGTCTAGACAGTCACTAAGAATTTTGGGAAATAAGTCGCTAATATGAACATTTTTAATAGGCACTCGTTACTTCGTTAGAGTTTCACCCTAAAGGAAGATTACTAGCAAGTGGTATTGTACGTTACACTGTTAGCATCTGGGACTGGGCCAAAAACCAAAATATTCGTACTTATAGCAACGACGAAGATTTTCTATTTCAAGTAATTTTCATGAGTTTCATGAGTTTTATACACTGGAAAAAAAAGTTTGTTAGATCTTACTTATTTGCTTCGGTGAAATGATTTATTTTTAACTAGTGAAATTATTTAATTATTTAATTTATTTTGTTCTGTAATTCAAGTATTCATTTGATCCTACGCAAGTTAGTATGAAATATATTCAACAAATTATTTTCAGTGTTAATTATTAAATTTTCAGGTAAAATGGTTACCATTAAAATCAGACTACAATTTGGTAACGTCCACTCGAGTTGGCCAGATACGACTGATAGATATCAATTACCACAAACCTCATTTTCTGGTTACCATGAACCACAGAATGGATCACAAAATAGCTGTTCAGTCGGATAATCCCAACGTAATTTTATCTGGTGGAAATGGCGAGGTATATGCTGTTGATATCAGGGAAGGAAGCATCAATAAGTACGTTAATTAAAGATTTTCAATTAGTTTTATCTAAAATATTTGTTGTGTAAAACAAAAATGAAAATAAAATAAACAAGAATAAATAAGCAAAGAAAATAATAAAAATAACAATTTGTTGAATATACTCAATGTTTATTTTCATGAAATAAATATTGAAATTCATATAATAATTTTGTCCAACAAAATATTCATTTATATATTTTCAAATAAATAACGAGGTTCAATAAATTTTTATTTTTTTAACAAGAACATGTTTTTAAAGGTTGGTAAAATTAAGAACTGGAGGTAGAGAACATTCGATCGCGAGTCTCGGTTCAAATCCAGCTAATAACAATGAATTTATCGTAGGAACGTGCGAGACGATTGACACAGTGAAAATATACGATAAACGTTATTTATCGTCTCCAATTTGTATATTACATGAAAACAATGATACTGTAAGTATGACTTAAAAAACGAGCATAGAATTAAAGAAAAATTAAATGATTAATTAATTAATTAATTAATTAAGAATAATTAATTAATTAAATAAGTAAGGAATGAAGAAAGGATTTAAATTAATTTAAAGGATCTAACGGCACACTCAACTGTAACCGAAACTATATTCAACTATCGAGGTACAGAAGTTCTGGTATCATATTTCAAATCAATTATTTCTCTTCATGACGCTCAAACCGGTGAACTCAAATGCAGATATACTCAGAGGATAGACGAGAACTACTGTAAGCGATTTAATTTTTAAAAATTAATTAGCAATTGAAAATTCATTAATTTTAATTTTTTATCCAGTCGAGGCAGCGAATTTCTTCGATCCTGAGAACGAATATATTATTGCTGGAACTGATCTAGGGAACGTTATTTTTTGGGACAAAGAATCTGGAAATATAGCCCAAAAATATAAGGCTAATAAGAAACATTATGTGAGTTTTAATAATTACAAGTTAATTGTTCGTAATAAAAATAATTATTTATTATTTTTAGGTTTGCGCTGTGGCGCCTCATCCTTATATGCCAGTACTGGCTACTGGTAGTAGCGATTCAGCTGTACGAATATGGATGCCAAAATAAAATTTGTTTAAATTTTTTAGTTAAAGTTAAAAATCTTGAAAATTAAAAAATATACAGGAAGAGGATTTCTGATATGTAACTACATTATTTTATATAATTACGATTATATAAAATTACGATTATTTATAGTTACGACATTAGCAATATTATGAATGTTTGGAAATCACCGAAGGATATTCTCGTCAAAAAATGTATGTTTAACAATTTTGTTAATCATGCTCTTTTGTCTATAATTCTGCATCTTCATCTTGCTGTATACTTCGTATCAATTTACTGTATTTTTATTATTTTAAAATCAACGACAAATTTGGTCAATCGATTTAACATAATCATTTTTGTAAAACTATTTATTGATATGTTTGAAAAAAATTTTAAAGATTGAATTATAAAATTTTATACTTACTATTTTCATATATCGCGATCTAATAAAAACTGTTGAATTATTGTATACAATATTTTTTTTTATATTTATCCTTTATCATTCGAGAATTCAGCTCGTAGTCTAGTAATTTTCTCACAAATAAAACGAATACGATTGTGAATGTGTCGAGATGTAATTTACCATCTACCAGTACAACATCAATAGACTTTGCAAACACTAGACATATCCAAAACTAGTATGACGTATAGCACAGCACGTTAAAGTTGTTTTGAAAGTAGCTGACAGATTTTAACATTTACACTGATCAAATTTGGAACCTGAAAACAGCAACCACCAAAGTGGCTCGATTGCTATGGCCAAATCATCTAAAGAAGAGGAAGAGGGCGATGTCCGGTAGCAGTGAGGAAATAAATGAAGATATTTCAGCATGGGATAAGACAGTTCGCAGCCCTCAAAACTATGCTTACAAAAGACTAAAATTTGGTTCGATAGAAAGGCATGATAAACACAATAAGCCAAAACCCGATTGGTCTACTATTGCAGCATTGAAAAAGAGAGAAATTGGAATTGGCAATGAATTGTTTCAAAAACGCTGTTCTTTACATGCTATTACGAAATTGTGCGACAGGCGAAAATTCGAACATGAAGTAATCATCAATTTCATAAAAATTAATAATAATTAATAATTGAAAATCAATTAGAAAAATTAAAAAGATAATTAATCTCTAATATGAACATTCGTAACAGGATATTATTGTGGGATTGGACTTCCATCCTAAAGGAAGATTGCTGGCAAGTTGTTCCATATATTTCAACGTATCCATTTGGGATTGGGACAGACAAAAATTTTCTCGTACTTGTCAAAACGATGGAGATATTTTATCCCAAGTAATTTTTACAAGACTTATGAATTTTAAAGACTGAAAATGAAAATTTGTTAGACCTATTTATTATACTAATAGATCATGTTTATATTTATTGTATTTATAATATTTATATGAAAATGTGCACTCCATGCAAATTATATGGAATATATATTCAACAAATTATTGTTTTCAGTGTTGATATCGAATAGATGAAATTATTTATTGAATTTTCAGGTGAAATGGTTACCATCCGAATCAGAGTACCGTTTGATAACATCCTCCCGAGATGGTCAGATACGACTGATAGATCTGGAATACGACTATCCTCATGATGTAATCACCATGGATTATGGGATGGACCATAGAATAGCTGTACAGTCGAAAAATCCAAACGAAATTTTATCTGCTGGAAATGGGGAGGTCCACAGTATCGATATCAGAGAAGGTAAACGTACCAAGTAAGTCAACAATTTTTAAAAAAATTTTCTGTGTACAACAAAAATAAAAGTGAATTAAAATTAATGGATTTTTTTTTTTTTTTTTAATGAAAACATTAAAGGTTGATGACACCTGATCGTTTAATAGGGAGTATCGGTTCGAATCCTGCAGACAATGATCAATTCTGCGTTTCGTTGCACAACAGTTTTGAAACTGTGAGAATATACGACAAGCGTTATACAACAGGTCCAATTCGTATGTTACATAAAGACAATTACACCGTGAGTCGACTTCAGAAACTAGCATTAAAAAAAAATTAACTGAATATAATTTATAGGATCTAAGGGAATTTGGAGCCGCAACTGAAAGCATTTATAACCACGACGGTACAGAAATTCTGGTATCGTATGATAAATCGTTCATTACTCTTCACGACGTCAAGACCGGTGCGTGCAAGCGTACTTACGTTTCTAAGCCACGCCATGACTACCGTAAATAATTTATTCTCAAAAAAATACAATTGTCGATTGAAATTTACAATATCCTTTTTTTTTAGCTGGCCAGGCGAGATTTTTTGGCCGTGAGAGTGAATGTATCGTTTCGGGACATCGACAATGGAATTTAATTATATGGGACAAAAATACTGGAGAGATGATTGGAAAGTACAGGGGTGCTGGAAAAACTACTGTGAGTTTTTGCAATTAAAAAAAAAATTCAATCGATGGTAATGGAAATAATTATTTAGGCTTTCTGTGTGGCATCTCATCCTCATTTACCAATTATAGCTTCTGGAGGTAAAGGTCCTTATATGAGACTTTGGATGCCTTGAAACAACCGTTGAAATTTAATTTGATTGTTGATTTCTTTATTCAATTTTAACGAATTACATAATTTTATACTTTTTATATTTAATCGTCCATTTTATCCTTATTTTTATTTATTCTTGTTGCTTTTATGTACATGCTAAATGTGTAAAATAAATATTTTCAATGTTTTTACATAAAAAGAAAAAGTAACAAATTTTACTGAAAGAAAAATTTTGAGTGATTTTTTTATCTAATAAATATAAAGAAATAAGAAAAATTGCTAAAATGGATAAAAAAATTTAAAAAATTTTTTAATAAAAAAGTCGGTAACTTTCCTTACCGACTTATAGAAGAAAATGTCACAGCCTACTGTACCAACAACCTACAAAATGGCGTTATAAATTTACAAGAGCTCTCTATGTTGGTTTAGATGTACTAAGCACGTGTATGATTACAATCGCGCTTGAATAGTTAAGAGAGTTTATTGTGACCATTGTGACAAACATTAATCGTGAAAAATGGGTGTCCACGATAATGTGGATTCGAAATATAACATCACGAGGACGTCGAGTTTTCCAAAATTGGCACCGAAACGACCGAATACTGTAGTTTTCGGAGAATCACCAGCGAAACACGCAAAGCACGAGGACAATCCACAGGGTCAATGTGATGTCTCGGAGAAAGTTAACCTTTCTATTCAACAACAGAGAAAATCTTTGCCCGTTTACAGACTTCGCAAAAAGTGAGTCAACGTCATTTGGTTTCTCACGTTTCTGAAGTTTTGCTTGACAGAATGTGTTTTACGATTTCTATACAAATTTGGCATAGTGGATTTTGTCGACCGAGATAGAAAGTTTTGTTTGTAGTTCATAGATGACGCTAGTGTGTCGATCAACAAGTTGAGTAGAGGAGCGAAATTATGAAAAACGTATAAGTTGATTTAAGATTTATATTCTTTTTTGTCATTTTACTAAAAAATTGATTTTTTTTCGGCAGACTTCTGGATGAAATAAGACGAAACAGTACGTTGATCATAATAGGAGAAACTGGATCAGGAAAGACAACACAGATACCGCAATTTTTATTACAATCAGGAGTAGCTGGCAAGACTGGTTGCGTGGGTATAACAGCACCAAGAAGAGTGGCTGTTGTAAGCGTAGCTAGACGAGTTGCCCAAGAACAGTGTGTTGAACTTGGCAAACTGGTTGGATATTGCGTACGGTTTGAGGATGTCACATCCCCACAAACAAGAATAAAATACCTTACTGATGGTATGATGGTTCGAGAAGCAATGACCGATGAGATATTATCCGACTACTCAGTAGTCATCCTTGACGAAGCTCACGAACGTTCTGTTCACACTGATGTTCTATTAGGAGTTGCCAGACGTGCACAGAACTTGAGAAAATTGAAGAATTTACCACCACTAAAATTGTTGATAATGTCAGCCACAATGGATGTAGATAAATTTGCAAAATATTTCCAGGCACCTGTTGTTTATTTAGAGGGGCGTCAACATCCAATTAGAATATTTCATGCTAAAAAGAGTCAAGATGATTATGCATATGCAGCTCTTGTTTCTGTTTTACAAATTCATCGCGAAGCACCAGCAAAGTGAGTGGAAGATTATAATTTATTAATTTTCCTGCTATTCTTTGTACTGAATTGTCGATGTTTTAGCGAGGATATACTTGTTTTCTTAACGGGACAAGAAGAAATAGAAGCTGCTGCTATAACTGCAAGGCAAGCGGTAAAACAATTGGAAGGACAAGGGTTCCCGGCCTTGAAAGTATTTCCTCTATATTCTGCTTTACCAACGCATATGCAATTGGAAGCATTCAAGCCGTCTCCACCTGGAATGCGAAAATTAGTTTTAGCTACAAATATAGCTGAAACATCTGTGACCATAGGAGGTACTAAAAATTATTAAAAAAATCTAATTATATTTATTAATAAACGCAAAATTCGTAGGTATCCGACACGTAATCGATACAGGAGTTGTGAAAGCGCGAACGCACAATCCAATAACAGGATTCGACGTTTTGAGAGTCGAAAAAGTATCGAAAGCCCAGGCGTGGCAGAGAACCGGTCGGTCGGGTCGTGAAGCTCCAGGAAAATGTTACAGAACGTACACAAAGGACGATTTCGATAGAATGAAGGAAATGCCAATACCAGAAATAGAGAGGTGCTCTCTTGCGGGAGTAGCACTTCAACTTCTGGCTATCGGTGTCGATATTACGACATTTGATTTTATGGACAAACCACCAAAGGAATCTGTAGACGTTGCCGTTAGTTGTTTAGAAAAATTAGGAGCTGTAATAGGTACATAATAATTTTTTTATATCATTTATAAATTACAATACTTAATATTAATTTCTGCAGGTTCTCCACCCCAACTCACAACGCTCGGTAGGACGATGTCCCTGTTCCCGCTGGACCCTCGATTCACCAAGATTATATTATCATCTGTTGAGCATAAATGTCTGGAAGAGACCTTAACGGTCATCGCTTTGTTATCCGGGGAATCGGTCTTTCTTGATCCACCCTCCAAGAGAGACAAAGCTCTCGCAGCCAGGGCCAGATTTACTTCCACAGAAGGAGATCACGTGACACTGCTCAACGTTTACCGAGGCTACAAAAACGCAATTCAGAAGAAAGTTTGGTGCCACGAAAATTTCCTGCATCACAGGAATTTGGAGTATGCCTGCGACGTGAGACAACAACTGGTACGATTAGCGGAGAGAGCGAATTTGGAAAAAGCGAGTTGCGGTACGAACACCGAGCAACTCAGGAGAGCTATGCTCGAAGGATTATCCGATAACGTTGCCGAGTTGAGAAGGGATCAGACTTACGTTACGGTATGAGCATTTGCAATCGATATTTAATAAAATTGGGTTCTTATCGGCGGTGACTAATCAAATCGTTTGTTAATTCAGGTCACTTCGAGGCAGGAAGTCGCGATACATCCCAGCTCGTCGTTGCACGGTACTAAGCCACCGGTCTTGCTATTTACCGAAATTGTAGTCACGGGACGACGCTATTTGCGAGGATGTTCTGTTATCGAGCCGTCGTGGTTGACGGAGAGAGGTGTTACGGTTGGTAGGCAAGATTAACCGAATGGCTCGTGTAGATTACGTGTGATATAATCTAATTTAATATTTTCTCAAGAGTCAAATATTTGTTATTGTTAACTACGAATTTTTATGCATTAAGGTACTGTACAAGGATGTTGTTGTAAAAATAGAAAAGTGAGATTTTTAAAAGAATTCCTCGTCACTCACCTGTTAGCGCAACGTTATATAACACGATCCAGTGCAACGTATAAATATGATCCAGTTTCAAAAGTGCATAATTAGAAGAGCCCCGATGTTTTCTACGGGCGTTCGAGTCGCCCTAATCTCATTATTTTTCCTTTCCCCTGGCCATTACTCACTCGCGTTACTTTCCATGAAGCTGTCTTCGGATTTCCTGTTAATTAAACGCTGCCGCAGGGATTGTTTATCGTCGACGAAGATTTACGCTTTCGCTACGAAAATGTTTGTGGACATCGCGCGACAGTGGCGTATCGCTAAGTGGATTCGCTATATCGGAACGAGGAACTAGAAGGCGCTTTTAATTATAGAATTACGAGCCGAGTAATTGCAATCGTCTTACTCCGCGAGTGCGTCTATATTTGCTTTCTAAATTACAGCGTTACGATACTCGAAACTTACCGGAGTATTCGAATTAATTCCCATTTCAAGAGTTTACTTGTAATTTTATTTAAATTCTTTCAAATGTTTTTATCAAATTTTTCTTGGATAATTTTTTAATTCAAATTCATCAAGTTTTTTTTTTAATTAGTTTTCTATCAAAAATATTTTCTTTTGTAGAATCCTTATCAGTGAATCTGGCAAACCACGAAATTGCTCGCGCACTCTCTGAAGTACTTTTTTTATTAAAATACAGGAGAAAATGGTTCCAACGGGGGTCTGCATAAAAGATGAATCCGAGTCGATGGTATCCAATGCGAGGGCAAAGAAAGAGGTGGTTTCTGGTCCCCGCTCGGTTAAGAATACAAAACTCCGTTGAGTGGCGATTCTCCACGAGTGGCACTTGGGTCCGTCGCGCGAAAGGGAAGCGAGCACGGAAAGAGAGAAAGAGAGAGGAGAAAAAAAAGGAGAAACGTCGAGAGAAACTTTATTCGCGAAGTTGGCGAATAAGTTTCGATATGATTCTCCCGATCCTCGCGGGCTTGTAGTCGGCACGCTGACGGATTTACCGATGTTACGTGCACTTTTTACCCGAGCAATATTTCACCTCTCGCTTCCACTTTTTCCGATAAATCCTCGCCGTATTAGCCCGGCGAGGATAAGTCGGATGCAAAATTACGAAAATATTTTGATTTCGAGCAGAATTTTGGACTACCCTGGGTATCGAGAAGAAGCTTTGGTACTCGGAGCGGAAACACAAGACGTTGGATGTCTTTGAGCCGCGGCGTGATTAAGAATGAAATATTTACGAGGGTCTAACCGCGGTCTACCCCTCGCTGGTTGTACAGTCAAAGGGAAAGGAAATAGGGACGATCGCGATTACCGCCTTTCTCTCTCTCTTCAGTTTTTCATCTTCCGCGCGAGCGTACGTTAAACTATTCTTGTATTTTTTAAAAACTCATCTTTTGTCTCTTTCTCGACGCGCTAATAAGGCCGCATTTCGGATTCATGGGACGATTTGCTATAGAGCGGCTATTTATATACGGATTCCCTTTCTTCTCTGGCCTTTGAAGGGAGCCAACCTGTAAATACACTCGAGTTCTCGCGATGAAAATGACGCGGTGAAAAGGAGAGGATGGAAAGTCGATCCTCGTAAGAGCCACTTAATAATGTATCTCGCTCTTCAATGGACTCGGTGGGGAAAAAGTGTACCCTGGCCGTTCCTTTGGTGACTCCGCGTGTGTCAACAAACCGGGAAATCGGTGTCGTCGCGAATAGCGAGCTATAAAAATTCTTCGTTCCGGAATTAGTATTTTGTAATGTTAATTTTCAATTTGTTGCTATTTATTGCAAACTACATTACACACTAACAATAATTTACTTTTACATTCCTATTTTCAAAAGAACGTTTCAATTTTTAATAATAACTAGCTGAATTTTCTTTGGAAAAATAGTAAACTTTTTATTTGCATGAAATTTAAAACTGAAAATATCAAATTAGCTCAATTTGTAAATCTAGTGTTGAATTTCAAAAATTTTTCTCCGAATGCAAGAAAATCCTAGTTTCCCTGAAAATTTTCTATGCGTTTGAGAACGAGCCAGCTCAGCGACAATTTTCGAAAACTCTGACGTCCTCGAGCGGTGTCATTCATCGTAGGAAATCGTCCGCGTTCGGGTAGATCGAAATTTATCGGCTGGTATTATCGGTCGTTATGTATTAATTGGGGTATAAATTAGCGCCGGTGCATATGTGCGAGACGTGTACGTGTACACGTTATAACCCGATTCCTCCACTCCCCGCAATCGATTCGGAACTTTCCGCTAATTAATAAGCGATCGGGACGATAACTCTCGATTATAGCTATTAGTTGGGTATTTAAACAAACGTTAACGAACGATTTCTAGTCTGCCGCGAGGGAGCGAGCGGTACGCGAGCTTTTGATCCTTCCGGTGTGACGCGAGAACGCGAATCGATCGACGAAAAACAGTCGCTCGAGCCGGCTCGAAGAAGCAACAGGTAGCATCGAAAATTCATTCTCGCGTGGCGCGATATCGAGCGCCCGAACAGGTGTGCTCTCCGCGTTTACACGCGAGTATCTCGGGAATATAAGATTTTTTGATCGAGTGCCGATTGAGGGATTACGCCCGTCGAGAGCGAAGAATAGACCTTTTTTGAAATTGTCGCCTAGTTTTTTATTCGATAAATTATTTTTCAATGTGATTTGTTTGAGTCATCGGTTCACCTGAAAGGAAAATATGTAGTGAGTGAGTAGTTTGTTAAATAATAATTAGTTAATAATAACAGTAATAATAATAATTAATATAATATCAATCAGACTTAATAGTTAATTAATTAGTTCAATAGCAAATATTTTTTATTTATTTATCTCTGAATAATTACTTGTATAGTCCACTCCGGTGGAAAAATAAAATCCTAGCTATCCAACCAGAGAGTGATCTTGAAAGTCAGATAATCCCTGGTACAGGCGAGGAGCTCGTTGCTCTCGACGACGGTCATAACCTTCCTGCCAAGTCGCATGAGAGCCTCCACCGATCTGAGCAGCGGCAGGAGGATCCTGCCGAGTCGAACGAGGACCGCGTCGATCTGATCGTTCACGGCTACCGCCTCGCTTCTCCACGTCTCTCTCCTCTCCTCCCTCCTCACTCTGGTCCCTCTCCTCTTCCAGAGCTGGCTCCTCGCGCGATTCCACTCGAGGCGCTTTCTCAAATCGTAAACGTGCCGCGACGTTCCCTCGTCGTTGAGCAGACCGAGGAGATAATCCGCCCAGCAGTAGCCGAGCTCCACCTCGTCCCGGTAGGTCCTGTAGACGCTCCTCCAGTAGCTCAGCGTGTCCCGGATCGCGTCGAGACTCCTCTCGTACTCGACACCCCCTACACCGATAACGCCGATAACGAGGAGGACGAGAACGAGGCTCGACATTGATCCTCCCGTCGCGTAAACGGACTAACGTCCATTTCCAACCGCCGACGAGCACTAACGTCCTTTCGCTACGACGCCGCTGATATAAACAGGATACTCTCTCTTTCCCCGCGCGAGGCCTCGCTGCAGGCGAACTTAACGGGATTACGCGTTTCGCTGCATTCCTAGCCGGTCTCTTATCGACCTACGACCTCCTCGGACTCGGAAATTCGCCCTTGATCGGAAAAAGTGGGGGTAGAAAAAAAGAAAGAGAAACAGGGTGAGAACGTGGACACGCGAGTGATTTATATTTCTGGGGAGGAACGATATATCACTGGCCTTATATCGGACGAGATTAACGATCTCTCTCCCTTTCTTTATTTCTCTGTCTCTCTCTCTCTCTCTCTCTGTGAGAAAAAATTTGTTGAACCAATTAAATATGTATTCCTATACTGCCGAGACGATATTTTGATAGTTCGATGAAACAATCGTTCAGATACACCAAATATTTTTTTGACAGTACTGCATAATTAATTGGTTCAACAAAATAATTCTATGAAGAAAATAAGTAATAAGCTGAATTTTTCTGTTTGTATCAAATAAACAAACTTTATTATAAAGTATTCTTGTTTTTTGTTAGATAACTTTGTGCAGTATATTGAGAATTGTTCTAGAATAGAGCTGCAAAGTGCACAAGAAAGTTTATATTCCGGTGTCAAAAGGCACAACTCATCGTTAGCTGGAACGAAGAAGATAAAACAGTATCATTTAAAAGACTATTAAAAAATTATTGTACAAGTTTATTTTTATCAATACGAAACATCCAAGGCATCAATCAATCAATCAAGCTCACTCTTTTTGTCTTACATCCACACTCTCTCTCTCTCTCTCCCCCTCTCCCTCTCTCCTTCTCATATTCGTACATAGGAGTCGCTAATTACTTTTCGCGCTCGTTAAAAATTCATTAAGACGCTCGTTAAGGGATCGATATAGAGGGAAAAAAGAATTCCATTCTAGAATTAGGATAATCCAGTCTCGATCGAGAGAAATCGATACTCGATCGCTCGTTTGTCTCAATGGAGTGGGGGGAGGGGGGAGGGGGTGGGGGTTGGGGGAGGCACGACCCGGGGCCGAGGGTTGCCGCGTTATCGACCGGGCCATGGGTCGGTACGAAACGAGGCGTCGGCGCCGTTGGGTTCCTCCCCCTTCCCCTCCCCCTACTCTCCCAAAAATCATTCTCCATCTCACGAGAAGAAAGAGAGAGAGAGAGGAGTGAGCTTATATCGCTAGACGTATACCGTCATACACCTTTTGTACGTCAAGCGGGAGCATCGCGGTGTCGGGCGCGATCCTCACGGCCACGTTGGAGATGGCTGGCGAGTAGCGGCACCCCCGAGCCACCACCACCTCAACTGCCACCACCACCACCACCGCCGGCTTGGCGAAGCAGCGCAGCAGCAGCAGCAGCACCGCCACCTCTGTGGAGCTCGCGGAGCAGCCAGCGCGCCAGTAGAGCCCGGGACAGACGGCCGTCGCGCGCAACGAGCTCCGGGTGTCTCTCCGGGAGCGTCTCCGGCGACAGTTTGAGAGAGAGAGAGAGAGAGAGAGAGAGAGAGAGTGTGTACGCGGGAGAATTAATCGATCGTCCGGAGAGGGAGAGAGAGAGAGAGATGACGTTTCGCGCTAACAGCTGTGCAGTGATGTAACGAGGTTTTCGGTGCAGAGTGCGCACTCGCGACGGTCTCGGGGAGAGTAACAGAGAGAGAGAGAGAGAGAGAGAGAGGTTGTGCGTGGCCTAGTTTTCGGAGCTCCTCAAGCGTTTCGGGGGAGCGAGATGGGCATAGGCTAGTCGGGGCCTACCTGGGGGACCGTGAGAGGTGGGGGAGGGGGGAGGTCCCCGACGATGGAATTGCGCGTCGGCGGTGCGACGACGTGGGGCAACAGCCGTGTGCGACAACAGAAGGGAAAGTGGAGTGGGGGTGGGCATCGCGACAGATGCGGGACGTGACGCGATGCGGACGTCCTCCTCCTCCTCGTCGCCGAGGAAGAGGAAGCGGCGATATGAGCTGGTGGTGCTCGTCCTCGGCTTGGTCGTCGTCGTCGTGCTCCAGGGCGTCGGTGCCGAGCCCCTCGCCGGCAGCCAGAAGTACAGCACGAGGATCGTCACGACTCGGTACGGCAGCCTGCGGGGTGTCGTGGCGAGGTCGACGAGCGCCGTCGAGACCTACTACGGGGTGCCCTACGCGACACCGCCGCTCGGCGCGTTGCGTTACATGCCGCCAGTCACACCGACGCCCTGGCGAGGCACGAAACTCGCGGACACCATGCCACCCCCCTGCCCCCAACGGCCGCCAGCCGTCGACGCAAGCCTGCCCAGGAACAGGAGGGACTATCTCAGGAGGATCGTGCCACTGCTGGCCAACTACAGCGAGGACTGCCTCTACCTGAACCTCTACGTGCCCCAGCCTCCTCATGGTATTGTTTTGGGCGTTTGCTCTTGCCAGTTTTGGGAGAGAGAGAGAGAAAGAGTGTTAAAGTCAAAATTAGAGTTAAAGAACCTCAACCTCTATGTGCCTCGGCCTCCTCATGGATTTGTTTTGGGTTCAGGATGTTAGAGGGTTGCTCTAGCCAGTTTAGAGGGAGAGAATTGAGAGAAATAGAGAGAGAGAGAGTGTGTGTGTTAGAGCCGCAAAATTAAAGAGAGATGAAATCGAATCAAAATGATCACTAATACATTCCTCAATTTCGCACTCTTCACTTTTTCTCCTAAGAAATATCGAAAGAGAAAGGAAGACTAAAACATGAATGAAGAAAATTGCAATAATGAGCTCAAGAGAAAGTTACCGCGAACAAATTTAAAAAAATCGAGTCGTTCAAGAGCCGAACAGATATTCCTCTGCAATCTCGACATTCATGTTTCGTGATTACCTTTCTCACGAAATACACGGAGAGCGAGATAATCCAATAAAAGAGCAAAAATTGAATCAAAAAAAGAGTACAGAGAGTGAAAAAATATGAAAAAATTCCGACAGGCGAAAAAAAAATGTTTCGAAAATTATCGATACGAGTAGACTAGAAAAAAAATACAGGCGAGATTTTTTTTTTCGAACGAGGAAGAGGAGAGCCACAGCAGCGCAACGCGTTGCCCCTTCAATTCCGTAGTGCATTGCAGTCGATCGCACGATCCAAGGGGGAAACTGCAAGCACCGCGGGAGTGAGGTGGCCTCGCGCAGATTCGTCGACTCGAATGACGGTGTTCGGTAGGCCGTGGTAAGTAGCCGCGAGTTGTCAGGACACGCGGCAACAGGTGGACGTCTGGCCACGTCGGACGGTCGCTGCTACACACTGTCCATGTACATATAGATATATACGTATAAGCAAAATCGAATTAACGTCGAGTTCGAGAACGAACGTAACGCGTTCGAGTGAAAGAACACGCGCTCGATCCGCCGAAGCTGGAATTCGTCGATCGAGCGTGAACCTCTCTCTCTCTCTCTCTCTCTCTCTCTTTTCTTTCTCTTTTCTCTATTTATATGTATATACACCCTTCTCTCTCTCGATACGTCAGTTCGGGATTTGGCTTGACGTGTTCAGTGGTGCAGTCCTCTTTTTTTTGCAGGCAGTACACCGGACTTGCTGCCCACTCTAATCCTCGTGCACGGCGACTCGTACACGTGGGGCGCGGGAAATTCGCTCGACGGAACAGCCCTGGCTGCTCACGGACGCCTAATAGTCGTCTCCATAAATTTTCGCCTCGGGGTGCTCGGTGAGTCGTCCAAAAATATCCTTCCGTATATCGACCTACATATACGCGTCATACGATCTATGGATTACAGATACAGGGTGTTCAAAAAAAAGTATTATATGGTAGGTAGTACTGTGCTGAATTATTTTTTTTCAACAACCACAACACATAATTAAGTAGAAAAAAAATATAAACAATAATAAACTTCTTGTTTCCAATTTTATGTCTATTAGTTAACTTATGATTATTATTATTGTTTTTTTAAATTTAATTGTTTTCGTAGTCGTTGATGAAAAAAAAAATAAATTAGAGGACCTTTTCCAAGCACAGTGAGTACTGCCAACAAATTCGAACACCCTGTACATACATATATCTATGAAATATATGTATGTATATAGGACTCGGCTCGATTTTTATTTCCGGCAGATTGCTCCCGCCGAAGCGGCTCACCCTCTCTCGTCACTTTGCTTTGACAAAGAATACGATAAAGGTGCGCCGCGTCCTCGTTTCATCCTTCGACCAATTCTCTCTCTCCTCCCGTCCTCCTTTTTTTTGTCTCGAAAAAAGCTCGAAGGAGAAAAACCCATTCGCGAGATTCCTCTCATTTACGAGATTGAATTCGTAATGGCGAGTGTACGGAGAGCGTTCGACGTGTGAAGCCTTAATGGACGATACTCTCGTGTGGTTCGTTCTTTTTTTTCTCCCCCTGGCTGCATTCCGCTGGGTGGGAGGAGAGAGGGAAAAACAAGCGTGACCGATAGTCTAATTGCGGTGTGAATAATTCACGACGGCGCGTGCAGTTTCGCGCAGGCCCCCTTTTTTTCGCAAAATTCGCGAATGTGTAGCGAAGGCTAGTTAGCGGAGCGGGCTGTTTTCCGGTAGGTTTCCTTTGTTGTAACGAAGCTGTCCCGCATTTCGTTCCTCGCGCACGTCGCGCGAAACACAATGCCGCGAGCGTTATCCAATATCGCACGCTCCAGAGATTCGATCGTCATGCAGACCTTTTTTTTCTCGCTTTTTCTCTATACTTCGCGCTCGATGCACTACAGGGCGTTGCACAAGATGCTGCTTTTTTTTATACACTTAAAATAATTAAAAGGACACTTGTTGTTTTCGTACAATCATTGATTAAAAGTGATTCATTTTAGGTGACCATTTTAAAGAGAAAGATTCAAATTTTTGAACGATCACTCGAATTTTATTTTAAGATGAAACGTCTGGAAAACTGTCACTTTAATTGTTTTGAGGAGTAGATACACTTTCGTAAACGTACAATTACTTTAAAATTCTATTCGAGCTCCACCAAAACGAAAGTAAATGAAATCAGAGTAAGCTAAAGCTTTTCTCTGATTGGCCAAAGGAAAATTCGTGTAACTCAAAAACGGTGCATCCAATTTTCCGACGACAAAAGCCATTTCTTGGAATTTCGTCGAGTATTTGATAACGGAAGTATGATAATTCTACAACACCCGGTATAATGAGATTGCAGGCATGGAGCGCGCAACGCAGCTCTTGTTTTTCGCCCCGAAATTCTGCGAGAATTTTATTTTCCGTGCGAACGAGGAACGGGAACGCCTTGACGACGTTAGACGACGCAGACGCGTTTTAGGGCTTCGCGATAACCCCTTCTACGACGTGTAATTCGATCACGAGGAATTTGTCGAAGGTTTCCCTAATTCGTTATCGCGCGCGAAATTTTGAATTTTTTCAAGTCGATGCACTCAAAAATAGTAATAATATCGCAATGAAAATGAGAATTTGTCGAAGCTTCATTTGGAGAAATAGAAATAAATATTTTGTTATTTTAATATTCGAACATATTGAAATCCGTGCACTCGAGAATTTTTTATTTTCAGTCTAAAATAAATAACAAAGTATAATATCGAAACTATATTAATATATTTTTTCACAATTTTATAAAATATCCTATGACATATTCGAGTCGGAAAAGCTCACTTTCGAAAAATACCTCTCAATCTGGATTATCTTACTTTTCATTTCGATATTATTAAATTCGGAATTATTCAAACAAGTTGTCAAAAAAAAAAGAGAGAGGGAGAGCGCGTTTGAGGAATCAACTACCTGAAATATTAATCCGGAGCAGGCCGTGTTAATGCTCACTCAATTTGTTAATACCCGAGCGCCGTTAGCTTTATGAATTTCAGCCGAGTGTAATTAAAAAATATCTGGCGAGTTTAAAATTTCATCAGCAGTTTGGATTATTTAGAGTCGGACGAGAGCGTCGGTTCTAGGTTAAGTGGAGACAAACGCGTTACGGTATATTGCCCGCGGTAATTCGTCAGTGTCGCGGCGCGAGAGGTCCGTTTCGCGTCACGAGGTTTTTCCCTCCCTCCCTCCCTCCGTCCCCCTTCCCCTCCCTCCACCTCCCTCGCGTGAAAAATAAGACGGAATATTCGCCGGTATTTTTTCATTTGAAACAAAGCGCGTCGGGTGGTGCACAAAGGCACGCGAGACATGCAAGTTTTCGCCTTTTTCCTCAGGTTTCCTCAAGACTGGCTCGAAAGCGAGCGCGCAGGGTAATTACGGTCTGATGGATCTCGTCGCCGGTCTGCACTGGCTGCGCGAGAATCTCGAGGCGTTTGGCGGGGATCCCGAGAGGCTGACCCTCCTCGGACACGGAACGGGTGCGGCCCTGGTCAATTTTTTAGCCGTCTCCGCAATGGCCAAAGGTAATTAACACGACGAAACTTTTACCGGGGACCGAAATTTCGCCGAAACACACAATACGGGGCTCGATATTTGGGATTGGGATTCTGGAATGTACGTGCAGTGAGAGAGAAAAAATTCGAGAGAAAGAGAGAGAAGAAAGTAAATTAAAGGATTAGGTTACTCTCTCAGTTTCTTCAGACTTTGAAAATATTGCAGAATATACGAATTTATGTATAAACTATTACAAAATTTTCTACTATAACTTGAAGTTTCAAACTCGAACAATTTTTAACTAATTCATTACAAATTTTAACTAGATTTCTAAAAATATATTGTCTAAATAAATATGTAGTATTTCATTTTTATATAGTATAATTTATTTATTATTTACATTTTATTTTGAAATAAATTGTCCTGTAAAAATGATCATTTACAGATAAATGTGTATAATCTTTCATTTTTTTAATCTCGATTTAATTTATATTTTTCGTGAAAAAATATTAAAAAAGCTCTTTTTTCGATCTCTAGAGTAGCCTAACTCTTTACCTAGAGTCGGAATTAGATTTAGAGCCAAAGCTAGAGCAACAACTAGAGTTAAAGAGAGAGAGAGAGAGAGAGAGAGAGAGAGAGAGAGAAGCGTCGACAGCGAAATATAAAAAGCTGCGGTACGAAAACTGTGTTCCATAAATAAAAGGCAAGGCAGCGGGCAAGTTGAATGCGCACGCATAAAAGGTAAAAAATGAAATGTAAAATCGCTTCGAGGAGGAATAAATTCCGGCGAAAAATCCGTAGCAGGGAAGGCAGAGAGCGGGGGCCTCGGAATTAAGACGATGTTCGAGGACAATCGAGAGAGGCGAGTCGAAAAAAATAAATTTCCTTGCATATACCGCGTAGTTTACGTAGTGTCGAGTACCGAGCGCGGCGATGGAATGAAAAGGGACAGAGAGTGAAATGAAAAGAGACGCGAGGAGGGGTGGGGAGAGGGTGTAAGAGGCGGAGTGAGGAAAAGGATGTGGGAGGTGAAGCAATTCGAGCGTGGAGGAAGGAGTGGTTGTCGAGAACGATGGCACGTCGTCATCCCCGTCGTCGTCGGGCACTAGAGGTCTTAACAAGCTTTCTCGAGTGTAGTCGCGCCCGACCTCGCGAGTAAGGAAAGGCAAGAGAGAGAGAGAGAGAGAGAGAGAGAGAGAGAAAGAGAGAGGATAGGACAGAGCTCGCACTTCTAGATTGCACCGCCATTCCACTAACGAACCTCCTTGCGCTACGTACTAATACTTGGCACAATGCATTCCACCCTTTCGTTGCTCGAATCCCAAGCCTATTGGAACTGATCTCTCTCTCTCTCTCTCTCTCTCTCTCTCTCTCTCTCTTTCTTTTTCTCTTTCGCTAGCTCTCTCGTTCACTCTCACTCGCTCTCTGTTTCTTCTATTTTATATAAAGTCTATATTTAGTTTTGAGTACCGCCGAAAGAGCTTCATTCCGGTGCTGCAATTTGTCTTGATACTTTTGACAATGCACTCGGCGAACAATGGACATGCATGGGGGTAGGGGGCTGTGTATGCAAACGAGGAGAAGAAAAATGGTCGGGGTGCTTTGCCATTCGTATGATTAATCTTGAACGGAGGCAATCGATACGGTCACGTGGCCGGGTGTGAGTTGGAGTGTACATCGAATTAACGCGTGCCGGGCCGAAAATTAGATATTTTTGTTACTAGGCCCTAAAGTGCGACTTTACGGCCCGATTTCAGGCCGTAAAGTTGAACTTCACGGACTGTTGTTTTTTTGTTACTGATTTACCTAAAACATTAATTTTTGACCTAAAATGAGTCCGTATAAACAATATTTTTTTTCTATTTTTTTTTTTTCGGTCCGTAAAGTCGCACTTTAGGTGCACCTGTGACAAAAAGTACTATTTAGATCCGCTCTGATTTATTATTCTTCTTTAATTATCTGTTGAAGTATTTCCGATACTTTTCGTTTTAAACTGCGATAAATCGAGACTCGCTTGTCTAAACTGGGATTGAGTCAAGATTCTGTCGAAATTTTTACAGGAATAGCTTTTGCAAACTAAAATTAAAAAATGTTCTAAAAAATACGTCAAAGTCGATCTCTTCGTGTTATAAAATATTGAAAAAAAAACTCTGCAGAGCTCAAAAATTCAATAAAAGCTCAGAGAGAAGCTTCGCGTTGAATAATTTTCCGAACGAGTACATTTATAATAATCGAAATGAGTCGTCAACTATGCAACCGTTGCGTTAGTCGTCAATTTTTCAGTCGACCATTTATAATAGCCGAGTACTATTAATTTCTCGGAGTGCACGTACGGGATAATCGAGCGGGGGTCGTTACCGTTTTCAGACCTGGTCGAGAGGGTGGTGCTGCTGGGTGGCTCGGCCCTCTCGCCCTGGGCCATTCAGCGGGATCCATTAGCCGTGAAGCGTCGGGTGGCCGATCAGACCGGATGCTCCGGTGACGTGGAGATCGACGACATAGCGCCCTGCCTACGACTGCGCACCCTCGACGAGCTGCTCGACGTCAAGCTCGATCCGCCCAGGTTCACGTCCGGGTTCGCTCCTTTCGTCGACGGCACGGTCCTGCCCCAGTCCGTCAGTCAGGTACGCCCTGTTCGATCGAATTGAGAATTATTGCAACAAAATTTTTTTTAAACTGTTTTTAATTTGAAAATTATTATAACAAAATGATTTGAAATTGTATTTTGGCTTGTTCGATCATTTTTATCAGTTCATTGACAGACCTACTGTTTAAAAGTTCTGTACGATTGCTTTAGTTGAAAAAAAAAGGTAGTTCCAACTAGACGGACTGTATTCGAATGAAATGTCTAGTTTTATTTAAGAATTCGTTAACACTTAACGGACGGTTCCCGTAAATTTACATTTTTCATTACTGTTTATTTAATTCTTTATTTAAAGAATGTTTATTTAATTAACAAAAAACAAGACAGCGAAGGAAAATTTCAACTGAGAGGACTGTTACGAATTAACGAATAAACTGATTTAAAAAAAAATGTGGAAAGGTATAAATTTGATTTTAACTCGAGATTTATACTCGTCTCGCAGAATTTCCAACCCACTGCATCGTCCTCCGGAATAATGCCCATTGTCCCCGGTCCGGGTGCCGAATTCGCCGATCTCGGTAATCGAGACCTACTCCTGGGTCTCACCTCCGAAGAAGCCTGGGTCAATCTCACCGAGAACGATTTAACGGTAAGAGATCGGTCTAATTACAGGCTACGAGAATTAACCCCCTCTCGAGGATTAAAGCGGAACCTCGGTATTTGCAGAACGGCTTGAACGAGACCCGCAGAGATCGGATCCTACGTACGTACGTGCGCAATACCTATCGTTATCACCTGCACGAGATATACTCGACTCTCAGGAACGAGTACACGGACTGGGAGAGGGGTGAGTCTTCGGAATTCTTTTTGGTACCGAAAATATCGTTTAAGCTTCTTAACATTTAATTTAACGCATAGAAATAAACCTTTTGTTCGTTACAATGAATCATTATTCGAAACAAGTAAATATTATTTGGTCCAGTAATTTAAATACTGATTTCACATGCAAATAAATATCAAGTATTTTCAATAAATTTTTAATTTCAGTACGAAGATTGGAAAATTGATACACACCAATGTATTAAATCTTAATATAGTTACTAGTTTAGTTCACACAAAAATTATGTAAAAATATATGAAGATTCAAAGATTTTTTTTTTATAACTATCCCTTCAATAATTTTGAGGAGAGTAACTACAAGTATAACTAACTAATATTATAATTAAGTATACGTAAACAATTTCGTTGAAATGAAAAATACGTTGAGAATTTCATGGTTGCGTAGGTGAGCAGAGTCCTCTGGCGATTTGCGAGGGTTTGCTCTCGCTGCTGGGGGACGGTCAAGTGGCCGCGCCGATGCTCAGACTGGCCCTCCTCCACTCGGCCGCCGGTGGACGCGGTTACTTCCTCCACTTTCAGCCCGGCGAGCGTCTCAGCCAGCGCGGCGAGGAGGTGCCCTACCTCCTCGGCATTCCGCTACTCAGATCCGAACTCGCGCCCGGTTACGCGGTGACCTCGGCACCGGCCCCCTCCTACGCCTACGCCACCGGCAACTACACAGCAGCCGACGAGAACCTATCGAGATTGCTCGTTCATTATCTGGCCAACTTCGTGCGACGAGGGTGAGTCCTCGTATCTTTTATATACCAGAAAGCAATTTCCGTCCCCACTCGGAGATATTGATAGAACGGTTTATTATTTCTAATAGTTGGGCTCGACGGTTATATATGATAGTTGCGTAACAGTACGATCCCAGAATGGCTGAAAGGGCAATCAATAAAATGATAAAAGTTGAATTTTTTTCGTTATTTCTGACGATTTTCGTACTTACTACTATTTCGAATAGACTTTGTTGAATCAATTATGCATTCCCTCATTTTAAAAACGATATTTTGTGAAACGAAGAGGAGGATCTTTTCAGTAAAAAAATATATTTCACAAATATTTCATTGAGCTAAACGGTTATTTTGGAAACAGGAATGTATATTTATTACTTCAGCAAATTGTACTATAATTTGAATTCATTCATATAAATCAGCAAATTCTTTTGACTCAAATTCTCCCCAGCCGATCGATACCGAGCTCTACAAACAGTTTCAATTTCCCATTTCAGGGACCCGAACGGGGCGAGCCCGGTGAGCACGGAGAGCGACGTGGGCCTCTCGACGAGCCCGCCCTTCTGGGACTCGTACGACTCGATAAACCAGCTCTACCTGGAGGCCGGCCAGACGACGGAGATGCGTTCTCACTACCGTGGCCACAAGATGTCCCTGTGGCTGAATCTGCTACCGCAGCTTCACCGGCCGGGTTACGAGATCAGCATGCGCCACCACCACCTCTCCGAGAGCCCGAGCCTCTACGAGGGGCCCGTCCGGGCCCAGAGCATGGCCCTGCCCCTCCCAGCCCCGCCCCTCCCGATTCCCCTCCCCACGGAGCCCTCGGCTCGTCCGGAGATCGTCGAGAGCACCGAGTGCGCTCCGAACGCGAGCACCTCGACGATAACGCCCTCGACGACTCGCGGCCTCCCGGTGCAGCCGAACGACGCCCTCGGGCCCAACAACCTCCTACGCAAACTAGCCTCGAGTCACTACCAAAGCTACACCACTGCGCTCACCGTCACGATAGCGGTCGGTATTTTTCTACTCCTGCTCAACGTTCTGATATTCGCGGGGATCTACCACCAGCGGGACCGGGCGATCAGCGGCAACTCCTCGTCCGGGTTCGCCGACAAGAAGAAGGAGGAGCTCCTGGAGGCAGGCTGTTCCGGGATCGACCTGGGGGCGGGCAAGCAGAGACTGTCCTCGCTTAACCTGATGGACACCCCGCCGTCGAGTCCGCCGGCTCACAAGGCCAAGCTCGCCCTGGAGCTCCAACTCCAGGAGCTCCAGTGCTCGCCCCCTCCGGCGACCGGGAAGAGGATCCTCGAGCCCCCACTGTACACCAGGAGTCCCTGCCTACAGAGGACGAGGACGCCCTCGCCGTGCATCGACGCGATCGTCGCCAAGATGGACGAGGACATGGGCGTCGACAAGGACACCGACGAGGAGGACGAGGACGACGACGACCTCCCGGAACCTCCGCCTCCTCCGAAGGTCCCTGCGCCCAACGTCGCCGCCCTCGCCTGCCCCGGCATCCTCAGGCAGCCCGGGACACCAGGGAGCGCCAAGAAACGCGTTCAGATCCAGGAGATCTCGGTTTGAAAATTTTCTTACGTAGAAGAGACGACTAGTGTGAACAAAAAAAATTCAGAGAGGGACCTCATAAAAACGCACGGTTCGCGTTTGTTTTCCAGCATTTCGCGCTCGCCGAGTGATTTGCACTGTCGATGGGATTGATGGGAGCTCAGGACTCGCACTAATCGCGGAATTTAAACACGACCAGGAATTGCAGGATCCTCGGGAGCACCCAGGCACGCGGAAGGGGGAACTGTGAATGTGAAAATTGTCCTCCTCGAGCTCCGCGAGACAGTCGAGAGTCGACAAAGTGCGTATTACGTACGTGAAAATGTTCGGTGTGAAAGAATCCACGAGTTGTAAATTTTAAGCGTTACACCGACGTAAACGTGGTGCTTAAAATGTGTGAAAGTTTATTCGTCTAAGGGGTGCTTACAAGCGTCAAGTCCGATATATTGCATCATTGCAAAAACGTTATTTTCACACGGGAATAACTCGTCGCGAGTTCTTTCGTATTTTTTCTTTTCAACGCGAACAGGAAGAGGAATTTAGAAACGCGTTTTCTGCCACTAACGAATTTAAGTAAATCTAACGTAAATACGTAAGAGTGAACGCACAATTGAGGTGTCGCGGAGGGACGGAATTGATGGGCGCTTAACTGGGGCCCAAAATTTTTTCTAGTAAAAATTGTGTTTTGAAATTTTAAAGCGTGAAGAAAAATATTCGAATTATTATTATCAGAATCGAATAAAAAACTAGTCAACTAGGAACTGAATTACGATCGATTTGTATTTATTTTAAGTTAATTCGATTCGACAAACTAAACTCGGTAGTCAGAACCTCGAAAAAAAAAATTCCACTCAATAGCCACTCGGTGTTACGTCGACGTTTATTTGCCCGTCATCGACGAGCTCTCCCGTCGAGCGCGCGAATTCCGAGTGATTTCCGAGGTTTGGCCTAACTTTCCGTTCAAACTGTCGCGTATTCCACGAGCGCATAGTTCCGCAGCGAGTATGCGTCCGGATGCAGTTCGGGATGCAGTTCGCGACTGCACTCCGGATTCCTTCGAACCGAGGGGGGCCGGTGTAGTTATAAAGTGTAAAAAAAAGAGAAAATTAGTTCGTAAACCGTTGTAAGCACCCCCCGATTGGCTGAAGCGTGAGAGTGCAAAAAAAAATAAAGCGCGAGAGTGCATCGATCGGGCTCGGGTGCGTTCGCGAATCGAGTTTTGTACGGGCTCGACAAAAAATTTACGGCTGTGTGTGTCGACGTGAGTTTGTCCATTCGAGTTTTCGTTTTTCATTTTGATCGCGCGCACCGCTGGAACGAGAGACTTCGCTAGATGAATGCGTTATAATTGCGTCGCGACGTTTCGCCGTTAACGCCAGTCTGTTATTTTTTTTTTTCTTTTCATTTTTTTTTGGATCACTGGAGTTTCGACGAACGATCGACGGTCATTTCCAATGTCTTCAAACGTCGTTACGTTCACGGAGTTAAACGAACACGAACAGACACACTTACACGCGTACAGACACACTCACACAAGCATCAATGTTTGGAATGTTGGAATTTGTTTAAATAAATACTTAAAACATTTAAAGCACATTAACGAGGTTTCAGTTACGAGTCCTTTCTGTTCGAGGTAGTTGTCTCGCAGAATTTTTTATTTATCAACTTAATTATTATTTAATTCAATTTTTATTCATAGATTTTTTTACCTTTTCTATGAAGTAATTTTTCGTAAAAATGTACGTAGTTTCATAAAATTCATGATGTAGGAAATATTCATCTGTAACATTTTTTAACAAAGTTAGGGTGTTAGGTACGATTGATTGCAACGCCGGTGACTGTACATTGTCGAGACAACTGCCTCGAAAGTCGAGAAGCGGGGAGCCCGATTCACCGCGATCGGTCGATACTGAATCGCAAACGAGGAAGGCAGAAGTCGAGAGACATTATGTTTAGCGTTAGCGGGAATGAATGCGAAAGAAGATCGAGATATTTCAATTACCGTGGAAGTTTGAACGGTAGTTATGGATATCGGTCGATTGGTGTTATACGATCCGCTTTACCCGCGAATGTACACCCACGTCTAACGCGATACGTCGTCATGAATATTCAGGACGGCTGGAAAATTAGCCGGCATTCCCCGAGCCCGGCTTAATCAGCATTGCAAAGTCGAGGCGCTATCGACGTCGTCGAAAACGCAACCGGGGGTAAGAAAATAAAGTGCAAGAAACGCGGCCTGGCTTCAATGACCTTTCGTTTCTCCCATCGGGGGAAAAATATTCGACACTCGAGTTTGAATTTCAAAATACATTTTTGGACCGTCTATATATTCTCAGCTAACTTTCGCTGATAAAATTTTTTATAAAGTCGTTTATTATAACGATATGAGAATTTAACTTGACTTGAATTTAAGTTATGAACTTTATTACTATTTTATTTTCGGTTCAAGTTTCTCAACTCTACGAAATTATTTTCAATTTGATTTCATACCCTGTAAAAAAATTTTTTAGAGTGTACTAAATATTTATTCGCATACGTTCAAATGAATATTTAATTTGATAGTATGAATCACTATTCGAAATTAATAAATATTAGTTTATGAAATTGATATCTGCAATTCAAGCAAATTAAATAAAACATATTATTAATTAAATAATACGTTTTTATTCCAACGTATGCAAATAAATATTTAGTATATTCTATAAAATTTTTTTTTGCAGTATACAAATTTTTAATTTTATTCACTTTAAGTGTGAAGATCCAAAAAATCGACTTTTTAATTCATAAATGACCCCTCTCAGAGAGTCAACTTGTTGCTAAAAAATTTTCTTGAAAAAATATCGAGCGAGTAGGTATTGTTAGTAAAGAAAATCGTTTGTCGCTACGGCGTGCGTCCGTATAGATCGTATTCCCGTAATACAGCCGGGGGTTGGACACATCGGTGAGTTATATCACTCGGTTAACGCGACCCATACGGCGAGTATCGAGAGTCGCTCTCTCTCTCTCTCTCTCGTGTTTTCCCGGGCGAGTGCGCGCTCCTTACGTAATTTTCCGCGGAGGACAATTAATCGAGTAAGGAAGTGTTCGAAACGCTAGCGAGAGGAACGTAACCTGGGGAGGGCTCCACCCCCTCGAGGGGTATAATCGAATTTATTAAGGAGCAGCGTTAATCCAGTCACCATTCTCGCGACAATTAAGACGTAAGTAACAGGAAAACAGAATTTTGGCGTGCCAGAGGAGGAAAACTTTGCGCGAATTCGAGTATTTCGCTTTTTCGAGGATAATGTCGTACAAGGCGAGGTGTTTCTTTTAATATTCAGTGTACAAGCACGCGTACGTAGCTATAGTCGCACTCAAAGGTCAAGCCAGGGTCGTCTATAAGACGAGAACGGTTCGCGATATGGCGCCGGAGCGACTCGTTGAAAGTATAATTCAAAGAATTGACAAGTGCGGTCAATTTATTATCGATTTCGCGAGGTGCAAATGAAATTTTCATCGAGTACGATCCGTGAAATTAAGTACGACTCGCTGTTTCTGGTTCAAAATGGACCCAGCTGGTGGTGGAATAGTGAAATTTTAGCTCTGAGACTAACATTTATTGTACAGGTTAACTTTTACTATCTCAAATAGTGGTTTTGAATTTTAGAACTATTTTTTCAATTCGACAAATTCAAAAATAACGATCAAAATAGTAAGAAATACTGTTAATTTTCATACTATTTTGCACGATAGCTTCAGTTATGAACTAGAAAATTGATTCAACTCGCTATTTACCATCCGATACATCGCTGAAAAAATTTAGAGGATATAAAGAGTAAATTTGAACTGCCGAATATCAAAAAACGTTATCTCCGAACTTCCAAGAGAGATTGATAACACCCTGAGGTTCCCAAACAAAAAATTATAGATTTTCGAAATCGACTATTCCTCTGAGTTTTCGACACACCCTCACCGAGAAGCGGAGCTATCAATTTCCTCGCACACTCTCAGCCAAGAAACCGGTGGAGCCCGAATCGCGAATTATCCAATAATTTCCTCGCTATTTACGTTATGATAATCGATAGCCGAGCAAAGGAATCCACTGGCTTTGATCTAGTATGCGCGCCGATTATCAATTGGACACGTGACACAGATATTCCGAGGAAGATCAAAAGGGATGCTGGCCGCTCGCGTCTACATATTGCGAGCTGAAATGACGTGGAGAGCTGGAACAGTGGAGGAGGGCATAAGAATAAAAGAAGGGAGAAACTGCATGCTCGACCTTCCGTTTCCCCCTTTTTCTTCGGGCTGCTCTCGAGTCCTCCTCAACCGCACTTCCTCTCTTTCTCTCTCCTTCTCTTAAATTCTCACCCTCTTCTGTTCTCTCTATCTTTATTTCTTTCTAGTTCTTTCTCTTTAATTCTCACTCTGTCTCTCTTTTTTACACTCTCTCTCCTCCTCTCTCTCCCCCGCGTCCTCTTTCCGCTCGCCCAGGGGCGTTCGTATTGACGTCTCGGCCGCGTGTGGTGTTTTCCGCGCGGGTATACCGGACGGTCGAAGCTCGAGCCTTAATGGGGTGCTTCCCGGCCCTCGAGAAGCCTGGAGGAGAGAGATCTCGCCGCGGGCTCAAGTATAATTAGTCATGCCATACAGAGTCTGTGGCGTAGACCCACCCCCACCCACTCTCCTCGTTCTTTTCTCTCTCTCTCTCTCTCTCTCTCTCTCTCTCGGAGTACTAAATTATAATCGATTCCGCCCTCTCGCGCACGAAAGAATAGCTGAAATTTCGCGACATAGCGAGACGTGATCGAGTGGACGATCCCCCAGGGCTGATATAATTTATTGATCAAGATTTCCCCTTGCGTTATAATCGGTGCGATTGCAGCCGCGGCACGTCAGGACTCGGATGAGCGTTTTGCCCTTTAAAGCGCATCGTGCATTCCGTGTATTGCATTCGTAACGATCGCCCCGTCCATGTATTACGAGATTCCCGCACAAAAGCTGTAACAGAGCCCGTCTAACAACCATAAAACAACGTGAAAATAAAAATTTGTTGGAGCTACTCTTCGTTTATTTTAAAATATACGATGAAAATTAAATTCTGTTGAGAAAATATAGACACAGAAAACGTATTGCGATTAACAACAAATTTTTAGAGCAGTTTAATCTTAAAATAATGACCTGATTATTTACTGAATACTGAAAATTGACCTTAAATCGAGTATTAAGACTTAAACCAGTAAGTACAGGTTTTATGAAAATATTGATTAGTTTTTGCTTCAATATTTTCGTAATGAATAATGAATTATTCAAATTAATTTTTTATACTAAGTACGGAAACCTCAAATTAAGCTTCCAACAAAACCTAATCCGAACCTTTTTTCAAACTTCAAATTCGCTCTTCGAAATCAATTGCTCTAAAAAGGCAATTTTAGGTCTTACTTTTTAATTCCAGTTCTGTTAAAGTGGATCACTTCGAGACTTGCAGCTTTTAATCGAATACACTATGGGTGTCCCAGAATTGTTCGCTATTAAATAGCTCGTAAAATTCCTAGGAGGATCTTTTATCGTCACGAAATTGGACTCTCCATTTTTGGGTTGTCAGCATTTTCCATTGACTAGTCAGTTTTCTCATAAGTTTTTAGTAATTCATAGTGTAATTTATTATAGTATTTATTACGTTTATTAAATAATAAACGTATATTTTTATGTAAAAAAAAATATGTAAAATTATCCAGAATTTTAATTTTCGTGGCGTCTGACTGGTCAAAAAATCGTGACAGGTAGAAAACCCGTTACGAACACCCCGTACATCGATGTTATAATTTCCCACTTGTTTTTAAGCCAATTTTTCAAGACCGATCGAATTTACCGATCTGTTTTGCCGGAGGGCTCGTTCAAGCTAATCAATTCGATTCGCAAACTCCGCCGTCGGCTAACAGTCGAGGGGGTGGAATAATTCTCCTTTTCTTTTTATCCTACTCTTCTCGTTTTTTTTTCGCAACTTTTTCTTCCGCTTCTCGTCCATCTACGTTCTCTTCCGTAGCCGGTGCTCCCATTTACAGAGGGAAGTAGGAAACTAGGAACCGAGTTATATCTCGCTTTTAATCTTGACAAATAAACGAAGAGGTTCGAGGCGCTCGATCGATACAGCGGCATCTTCATTGTTAACAATCTTCGAGTGATGTATCTGCATGCTCCAGATTCCATTATGGCTGTATCGCGGGGAAATATAGAGTTGCACCTTAACCAGTAGATAAAACTTATCTCGCGTTCCGGTAACTGCGACTATCTCCCGCCCGGATCTAGTCTAGTTAAAGTTCCGCGCACGCGCTTTATCACTCACATCGAAAGGGTTGGTCGCCCCCGAGATTCCACCTGGCGTAGAATAATTAAAAGTCGAAAATTTTGTTCGTTTACATTGTGATATGAGCCTCTAGCTCGTTCGAATTGTTCTCTAAGAATAATTTAATTCAGTTTATATTCACTATTTGAAAATTAATAATTTTTCTTGTTTGTCAATTTTTTATACTTATGAAAATATTCGTGATTAGACCGAAAATGAATTATTTTTCACTTCAAAATCGATCTCTCGTTATTTTTCAGTTATAAATTATTTTTTTTCTCGGTTATTTTCCAGAGTACAGTTTTAAAAATAAATTTTAATTCTCGAAAGCTTCATTTGTGGATGTGAAATGATTTACGGAAATGAAATAACGCATAAAAATATATTTACACTGAAAATAAACAAAATACATTCCGATCGAATTACCGTGCTCAAGTAAGAAAATTAGAATTTCGACAAAACCGAATTAATAAACAATTTTATTCGCTCGCAGCGGCCAGCCTGAACGCAATTACCCACAAATTGTTTGATCAAATATTTTCATCGACTCGCACGCTACGCCAACAGAATTTTTCAAACATCGTTCCCATAAAGAACACGATACATCTGTTGATCTAACACGTTTAGAATAATTTCTATACCGAAATATTTGCCCAAATTAATCATTTCCTTATTGGCCTTATCGCGATGATCGATTAGGAATTCCTCGTATTGTTTTTGTTGGCACGAATGCAGAGTACACAAAAAGATACGTTAAATGTTCAAAAGTTTCGGCCAATCAGATTTTTATCGGCGACATGCAAATGTTCGCTCGATCGGACGGAAATTTAGCGGGAGGGCAGGCGGAGCGAGAAATAAAAGCGAGGCTCTCCCACGCGAGGCCCGCATCCCCGCCAATTTTTTCGGGGGCTTTCACGATTCGGCGCATCAGCGGAATAATTTTCGACGCGGCGATAATGAAAGTTAACAGGCGGTAACGCACAAGAATCTCATTCGTGCAGTTGACCCATTGACTCGCTCACAAGTTGGGTATACAGAAAGGTTTCGTACGGGCGCATGTGACTCGCCAGGCGTCACGTGGCGCTCTCGAGCAGCGTTAATCATACAGAAACACATCACATGACCGTCAAGTGAAATATTATCGTTCCAATTCGTTTACAATTATCACGTGCTCGTCTTGACGTGGCTGGCTCGCTCGTGACACCGGTGATCGAACACGTCGATTATTCATAACGCAAGGCCAAACGATTTCTTTTTTTTTCTCAACCTCCGCTTCGGTCTTCTTCTTTTTTTCTAACATCTGTCGAGCATTTCGCGGCTTTACGAGCGTCGACGACGACGTCGACGTCGACGGTGCGCACGCGACGGGCTCGACCGATAAAACAGCGGACCATTGTCGTCGAAAATTGACCCCGGCCGGTCTTTGTCTCGATAGAAAGAAGCTCGAGCTTTTTTTCCCCGACTCCCGTGAAATGACTTCTTTCAAACTTCTCTCCCCTCCCTCTCCCCTCTGGACTCTCCTGGCTTGAAAATTTTGCGATCGTAAAAAAATGAGAGGGGAAAAGGATTCGGAAACGTCGAGACTCGCAATTTTCGTCGATACTTCGGAGGGGAAAATTGAGAGAAAAGCGGAAAAGCGAGATCGTTTCTGGCGCGACTTTCCTCGAGAGTTTTGCTTTTGACGCGGGTGTGACTTCGCTAACGAGAAGCGGGCTCGGAGATGTAACTTGTCCAGACGATAGCAATTAATTTCGGATCGGGAAGGTTGGACAAAGGTAACTTTGCTCGATAATGAAATTGGGGGCTATGATAAGTTTGAAAAATCGATTTTTAAAAATTTTTATCTATATTTCAGTTTTTCGTTCGAAAAACAATTCAAAAAGTTGTATAGTCATTCCCGTAATTCCTATAATTATAAATGGAAGAAATTCTAAACAAAAATGTAGAGAAACAAATTTATACTTATATAAGAATTTGTAGTTAAATAAATTATAAATGTCCCAAAACTGATTTTCGTGTGACTAAGCCATTTAATTCGGAGTGTCGATCCAATTACTCGTACAAAGGCAACTTCGATCGATAATAAAATCAAATTTAGGCGATAAGTTATTAAAACCACAAAAGATCGATTTGAAAAATTAATTAGAATCTCAATAAATTCTAATTATTTCGCCAAAAGGAATCGATTTTTTGATTAATGAAATTTTTTATTCGGTTTTCGTTAAATTTAATCAGCTGTTCGGTGACGATTCTCGCCAACGTGAAAACCGATTAGTGCATGACTAATCCATTTAAACCGGTCAGAAGTTTCGATCGAGACGCCCGTACGCGCTCGAATCGATAATAAAATCGAATTTGGGTGCGAGATAAGTCATTATCGGGGCACCTCCAGATTTTCAGTAAATAACCAAAATTTTCCCATAAAAGGCTACGATGTTTACGATCGGGCTGGAATCGGGAATCGTGTTTATGCGAAACGCAATCGCGATGTTGAAAGAAGAAAGATAAACTCGATTGCGCGGGTAGCGTTAGTTTGCTTTGTCAATGCTCGTGTCAGCGGCGTAACGCTCACGCATGGGGAGACCTTGCTCGCTCGCCGCGCTCGCGTAAATGACTGTCCTCGCTATCGACGCTAATACACGGTAATTTCGATAATCGATCGCTCCGTATCCTGCCTCTAATTAAATTATCGCACGAAGAATCGAAAAAGCAACGAAAAGAGTGCAAAAAAAAACGATGAAAAAGGAAAAGAAAACAAGCAACGGAAATTCCTATTTCGCGCCCGAGCGGAAGCAATCCGTGACAGCGCGATTTTTTTTCTCGCTCCTCATTCGTAAGGCCGATCGAAATCGACGAACATCCGCTGGGCTTTCGCGAGTTCTTTTTTTTCGCCAGGATATTCGATTCGGAGCGATTTTCTTACGAGGTGCGTTCCGGAAGGAACGAGTAATTGGTTATCGACCAGCGATTCCAGGTTATCGGACGGTATTTACAAAAACATAGTCACGCGGTCGTAACAAAAACAAAAGTTTATTAACTTTATCGTCACGATAATCTGCGATAAAGATCGACAAGTATCTATTGCGAGATAAAAAGGCATTCCTGAGAGTTGCGCTGGGAGTAAAAATTTCGAAGTATCGTTGCGTTACACAACTGCTAACTTCTGACAGTTCCAAATTGGTCCAACTTAACACTGAACAAAAATTTTATACTGTCAAGATTCTGACACTTAAACAAAATCCTATCATTCTTAATACCCAAAAACACAATTTCTGTGGTTTTTTGACTACAGAGTACCGATTTTTACAAACTGAACAAAAACTTGTGATACTGTCAACATTTTGACACTTCAACAATCCCTCGTTATTCTTTCTATCCAAAAACACAGTCCCGACAGAGTGCATTCACCAGAAGCAGCAAAGCCGGTTCTAAATGCAAATCCAGCCGCGCAAAAAGTTGTCGGGTAGTTCCATCATCGACTCGGTTGAAATTTTTTTTGTCCAGTCTAACGAAGAAGAGTCGGTCTCTCGAGCGGGAGAGGCCATCGGGGAGAGCCCAGCTGTGCCCATCCTGCGGCGGGCCGGCAATCTAGCGTCACCGATTTCGAATTTAGTCCGCAATTAGTGCGCGAATTATGCAATTCGCGTATATCGGAACGCGGCGGGTGGACGCGCGTGTGGGAAAATTTCGCGCTCGGCTCGCCTCTGGCCTGGTAAATCGGTTTTTACCGGACCCCACCACGCGGTGAGCCTCTCCTCTATGTGTGCGAGAGAGCCCATTCAATTGTCCGTGCGTGCGGCCTCACGACGTTTAGTCGGCAGTTAACCGTGCGAGCGCTCGGTTTGCTCGATCGCGATCGGCCAGCACCGATCGACTGCTGGATCTCGATAGTCCTCTCTCGTGGAGAGCCGAACGAATTTCTTTCTCTCGATCGGACGCGGTGGGGGGATCGTTAGTATCCAAAAAATCGCGATAACCGAGCGGCGAGCGAATCGATAAAAAGCCGGGATGAGCTGGCCAGCGGCAGACACGGGGAAGTGCTCGTACGGTGAGGTTGGTGAGCTGTGAGTGTTGAAAAAGAATGACACGTAGATCCGTCGGTCAGTCGGTCGGGTAGGAGCGAAAAATCGGGCCAAGGTGCGAGCTTCTGTGTGTGTCACTCTCTCCCCTCCCCCTCATCTCTCTCACGCGGGCGTAAAAACGATACCGTCTCGATATATTAGCGTACGCTCGCGGCCGAGGAATCGACAATTCGCGAAAAGAAGCCGAGGATGGATCACGAGACGTGCAAGGTGACGCCGGTGCGTTCACCGGAGGAGCCCGTCAAGCGGAGGGTCTCCATCAGCGAGACTCTTGGCATCGACAATCCCAGTTTCGATCATCGGAGGATCAGCACGAGCTCCGAGCACAATTCCGAGCAGGGACGGAGGAAGTCCATTCTACATCACACGAGTAGCAATGTCGGGAGCGTCGAGAATCTCCAGCAGCACAAATTCGAGCTGGACAATTGCAGGGTTAACAACGGCAGGAAGAAGTCCGCGTTCAGCCTGTCGAGCTCGATCAGGGACAAGATCGAGTACTCGGAGCAGTTGGAACGGTACAGCACTTAAAACTACCCCCCGGATATTCGAGCGAAATGGGATACCGAAATTGCTGAATTGCTGGTTTTTAGTTTCGAAGAAAACGTGAAAATGTGCAAAATTTAGTATTTTAATCACAATTTCAAAATTAACAAACCGCAATTCCGAATCCTGTTCTAGAAATACCCAATTAAAAACTAATTTTTACGATTTTGAATTCTAAATTTGCGAAATTTCTTCAGGGATCATTCTGATTGCAGATCCTGGCTGTACCTGTTCTGCGCGAGGTGTCACGGCCGTGACGACTCGCCGTCCTGGGAGCCGAGCGGATGGAGGCGAGCCTGTCCCCAGCCGTTCTGCCCGACCTACCGCAAATTCGCGAGGGTCGTCTGCCTATTTCTGCTCGGACTGCTCACCTGGGGCATCGTCTACTCGATAATCGGCGCGGACGCCGCCCCGGGTGGGGGCCTCTTCAGCCTCGCGGCCCTCTGCATAGCCGCGCATTTCGGCGGCTGGCTCTTCTCCCTCACCACGCTGCCCGCCCTCATCGGCATGCTGCTCACCGGCCTCATAATGCAGAACTGCGGCCTCATACACATAGATTCGCGCTACTCGTTCGTCATTGCCAATCTCAGGTAACGTACCGGAATGCCAAGTGCGCCGTCGCGTATTCGTTGCGTGTCAGCTGTGACGAGCGAGAGAGAGAGAGAGAGGGAAAAAAAAGAGTTTTTCAGGAAATATTTATCGGTGTATCGAATTGATAATCGACGTTAATGACAAGCATGTGACTCTGGTTAAACAAGGAGATAACGTCGAAAATATGAAATAATTAATATACAACATCTCCCGACGATAACAATCCCGACGATACCATCGGAAATTCGTCACGCGCCTTTCTCTCCCTCTCTCTCTTTATTAAGTAATTAAAGTACAAAATTTTCCCAAGATATTCATTTTTGAACGATTCTACAAATTGATGAGTTTAGAATTTTTGAATTTAAAAATTTGTTGAAACTTAATATTTGTTTGAAAATATCGAAATTGTTATCAATTATTAAATTCAACAAATTTTCAGTGTAGAATTCAAAATTCTAAACCTTCGATTCTAAAAGTTCTCAACTTCGGATTCAAATCTCGATTCGCAATCGCAAAAATTAAAAATCTCAAAGTTATCGATGGCCAATTACCGATACCATCGGAAATTCGTCACGCGCCTTTCCCCATCTCTCTCCCTCTCATTTTTTTTTTGCCTCTCAAGATGCACTCGACGGATGCGCGCCGATTACGCAACGTGATTGCGCCGTCTGTAAATACTTCTTGAGAATGCAATACGTATACCCGCGGGAAAAATAATCGCGATTCAGCGAGCGCGTAATCCCATTCACAATGAAAGTCGCTCGGACGCTCGGGTAATTGCAGATTCGGGATTCAAGGTGACGCTCGTCCGACATTGTTTCGTTTTATTGCCGCGATCCGCGAATATCATGCGATATTTTCCTTTCGAATTCGATCAGGGAGGGGAGGGGAGAAAAAAAATTTTGCAATTATAAAATACCGTTATTTTCAGGGACGTCGCGTTTTTTTCAGCTGAATTCAGTTGAAATTAAGCGCGTCAATCCGTTTGACTAATACGTTCCCCGGTGGGTATAAACTTTTCGCGAAAAAGTCACGCGTTGAAGAGCCCGAGGAGGAGGTGGGAGGGGGGGAGATCGAGTGCCGGCCAAGTGCCGCTGAAAAATACGAGCGGTCACGATGGTACTCGACCTCTCGCATATGCACACAAACATAGCGAAACCGGTACGCGTATATTAGTCCTGGTGTAATAACGACGCGACGCCGCGACGTTCCTCGTCGTTACAGCGCGCGACTCGCTTGCGGTATTAAAGTCGGTCCAATATAAAGCCGGAACATTCAGCCACATACTTAATTACTGGCTAGCTCGGGAAAATTTTCCGCTCGAAAATTCGATCGGGCTCCTTTTTTTTCGAATCGCAGAGAATTGCAAAAATTGTACTTGTGAGTGGAATTCGCTTGCGATTTTTATGAACATTGTGATTGATAAAATATTTTTATAACCGAAAAAATTAGGTCAATTTCGGTGCTTAAGTTTCTTAAATACTTTTTCACAAATTATAAAATCGATTCTTAGAGACGTGATAACAATTTTGTGAAAATTGAAAAAATCGATTTTTGTACTCGACAAAGTTAGGTTCATCTCGAAACACAAGTTTCTTAAATTTTTTTTCACAAATTAAAATTGATCTTCATAGAATGATACCAATTTTATGAAGATTACATAGTTTACACTTTTTTTTGTGTGTCCATAACATTCCGACCGAGTTCGATTTTTTGAGAGAAGAGATCCGTTGTGGAAAAATGAACAATCGCGTGAGGATCGCGAGTAAACCAATAAATCCATATTTCTCTTTGCTCTGGGCTCTCGATACCGTGTCGTTTCGCCGTAAACAATGGTGGACCGTGCATCCGCACTTGTACGGTTCAAACATGAACGCATTTTTATTCGATTGGTTTTTCCGTTATTTTTTTTATTTCAGGCGTGTCGTCGGTCGTTGAGCCAATGTTTGTCTCGACTTGCCGGTTTTAATTCGGGAATATAAAAATACACGCGGCTCTTGAAATTCGGGCGACGCGCGTGCTCTCGCATCTGCATTTTTATTAATACGTTTCGCGAAATTTATCGCGAGTGAGTGAGGCTGATAAAGAGAGAAAGTTGGACTTGGATTTAAAGCTAGGAATTCAGAGTTGGACTGAAATTTAGAGCTACACCGAAAATAAAAATTTATCGTAGCTGCTTAATATTGCAAATAAATATTAAGTAGCTTCGATAAATTTTTATTTTCAATGTGGGGAGAGAAAAATTAGAGCTAGAGCGAGACAAAGAGTGAAATCACGATGCGCTAATCGGTATCGAGCGATTATCATCGCAATCTCGCTTAAGAATCGTCTAATCGGGATACGTACTTGACGGATGCACGAGGTCTGATAAGCCACTGTTTGCAATGGTTCGCGCTGCGTGCTCGCCGATAGTCGATAATGACGCCGATAACGCGATCGGCCGTCCGCTTCCATTATTCTATTTGATCGAAGGGAATTACGTCAGATTTTTACCACGATTAAGGCCGGAGGAACTCGTCTGGATTACCGAGCTGTTTTTTCATGATTCGACATTATTTCACGTGAATTTTTAAGATTCCTCTCGAGTTCTGCGATAAGATAGCGCGATATTGCGACTATTCGTATCGGCGAAAAATCTGCAAAACTAACGTTCGTTAGCGCTTTTCGATGCTTTCGTTTCCTCTCCGTCCGACTCGGATGTTTCTTCTTTTTTCGCCGAGTTGATTTCCCGTGCTTGGAGATGCGCGATTAAGAATTGAGGCGCAAACGTTACGCGATGGGGTATTAATATTCTACTTGGGATTCGTACGTTCCGGATCTTCATGAATAAGTTTTCTCTCGGCTGCATCTCGGCTATATTTTATCACGAAAAAAAAGGGAAAAACTCGTAACCGGAGGACGCACGCTCGCGAGCGAGCGCTCCGGAAATATAAATGACCGTGAAGACACCTCGCGAAATGTATTCGATGAATGGACGAGACGCGCGTGCGCTCATGTTAATTGCGAGATTCGCGTGGGACGCGCTTGCGGAATAGTCCAGCGATCGGTATTCTCTCCGATTCGAGCACGAAATTTGCTTTCACAACTCGCCAAAAGCGCAAGTGGAAATTAAAATGAGTAAAATACGTATACAGTTTTTTATATGGAGTTTAAAGAAATTAGCGGCATCGAAAAATTGGTATTTCGGATCTTTGGCTGTGATTTTCACAACTGTTGTGATATTCGGCTAGACAGGATTAACGTCGAGCTTCATGTTTTGGGAAATTCGAAAAATCAAAAAATTGATATTTCAACTCGTTAGCTATTTAACTGTGATTTTCACAACTGTTGTGATACTAGGCTAGACAGTACTTGGAGAATTGCGATTTGGTGAATTCGGAGAATTTAGAAAATCAAAATATCGGTATTTCGGCTCTTTAGCTATTCGGTTGTGATTTTCACAAACGTTGTGACGCTCGACTCGAGCGTTTCGGAGAATTCGGAAAATTCCGGGAGGCGAATTCCTGTGCGTTCGGCTCGGCCGCGAGAGAGCTGGAATCGAGAAGGAGCCCCGCTCGAGTGACATTGATTTTTACTCGCCGCGCGTAGGTTTTACGGCGCGGTGTGCATAATGGATGTTTAGTCGCGGTTAACTCGATTCGACCTCGCACTCCCGCCGTCGTCTTCCCGACGATATATCAAGAGCGTGCATTGACAGTTACGTATCGCGTTTCGAGCGCGCAAACTCGCGTCATTGACTCGCACGCGCTCACTTCCCATTCAGTCCCGGCCGATTAGAACGCGCCGAGATCTCGTTATACGCGACGAATCGAGGTGGCCGGAAAAACTCGACTATATCCGTATAACGCTCTTTTAATTTCAGGCCAAAAAGCGCGAATGTTACACACCGACACTTATCGTTCGATTACGCAACCGAGCCTCGGCTCCGCATTATGGCTCGCGTAACGAGTTCATCCGCCCTCCCCCCGCGACCTGCCCCGCTCCGCTACCTTTATCTCGCCTATTTTCCCGACTCGAAGGCCTCCGCATTCCCGAATCGAAAAATTCATCACTATTTCGTCCGATTTAAATAGTTTCCTCGAGGATACTCCGCACTCGCCAATCCGTTCTTTTGGCTCGAGTTTGAAAACCGATCGGAAGTATGAATAAGTGGGAAAAACTGATATTTCGAACACATTGAAAGAAAAAATTTGTTCTAGCTACTCAATATTTTAAAATATAGTAATAAATTGTTTAAAATAATATTATAACTCAAACATATATTTTGCTGAATGTACTTGATATTCGTTTGAACGTATAAAAATAAATTTTTATTTTCAGTCGAACGAATTTTCAACTCGATCTCGAATAGCAAAGACAAATTTTCGGAAAATTTTTCGACTCCCGTCGAGGATTAATCGCTGATTATGTATGGGATATCGAGCTCTACTCGTGGAGAGCTCGGCTGAGTCTACCGGAAGATGCCAGTGGGAGGGAGCGCGAGAGAGAGGGAGAGAGGGAGAGAACGAGAGCGCACGCCTCGATCGATTTTCCGACTTTGTCGCGGCTCCTGAATGGGCGCGGTTACCCGGCCCGCGAGACTCTCTTAATCTTTTCCCTTTTTCAAACTCGAGCAACGCGCAACCCTTGCAGACTCCTGCTACGAGCGCAACGCCGAGTTTTTCGAGACAATATAACGCGCTCCGTACGCGAAATTTTTCCGCGGAAAATTCCACGATATTTTCCCCCGATAAATCGAGAGGGAGCTCGGATTTTCCCCCTTTTTTTTCCTCCCATTTTCCTCGCTACGCCGGTAACGAATCGATTCACCGTGAAACGCCCGGCGGAGGGAAATATTTTTTTTCAATTTTTCCCGCGGAAAAACCAAAAGGAATTCAATTACGCGGTTGGCCGTCGATAATCCGCGCGATAAGATACCCCGGGACGGTCGCGGCCCGTTGACTTCTCGCCGGCAGATCCGATACACCCGACGAGTCACGCGTTAACGTCAAAAATAGGCCCACGCTAATCTCCCGCACATCGGCAAACAGTCTGCGCCCGATCGAGCAAACAGCGACGAAAATTTTCTGTAATCCGGCCCGAGCCTGGTAGCCGCTCTTGTGAAATTTCTTTCGATAATCAAACTCGTAATCGCAAATATTTGCTCGGAATTAAAGAATATAACGAATTACCCGTGGGCTCAAATATTTGCATATTTATAGCGCGGCGGTGTTTGCTCGCGACAAATAATCGCCTCCTAACGCGAAATCTACGCCGACGTTACCCGCCAGCGTTTCGGGACAATTAGCGGTACGTTACACACCGCGCATCTCTTCGGCCTGAATTATTCATGAGGGTGAGGGGGAAATATCGTACGTAGAAAATTGCTCTCGTTGTTTAAAACATGGCCGGGATCGGCGAGCGGATCCGACGGCGCGAATCCGCGAAATTCAGTATGACGATTTTCTGTGTGCGCGCGCGCGCTTCGCGAGAGCGAGAGGGATCCTCGATCGATCCGCGGATGAAAATTCGGACCGCCGAGTCCTCCTGGCCCCCCTATAAATACGCGCACTCGTATATACGTGTATACACACTCCTGGCACCTCTCGAACTTGGTAAAACCGGTTTAGGAAGCACACGTTACGAAACTTATCCTATTACGAGTTTCCTCGGTACGCGAGTTTGCCTAGTCCGGGATCTCGCGGACAGGAGCAAGCGACGACGTCCAATCTTAACGTCGCGCATTTGCATTAACCGAACTCGTACCTCGAATTAGTCCGAATTTTAATTCGCGACCGAACCTTGAAAAGTTGTTCTTTGATCTTCTCGGAACGCGAAGACGAGGCTACTTCAGGAGAAGGAGACAAATTTGGTTACAGTTAAGGATTTCTACTCATCTCAAAAACAGGAACACTTATGTGTTAACATTAAACCTGCCAAATTCCTACAAAAATTGCTCAGAGCTCAAAAAAACTCATGATGCTTAAAAAAGCGCGATGAGAAACTTTTTGTTCTCAAAGCAAACGTACCTGCAACTTTTCTGACAAGTGTTGCAAAAATTAAAATATAAAATGTTAATTCCGGTACACAAGCGTAATTTTTTGTAGCAAATAAATAACAATTCAAATTGAATTCATTTTTGGTTTTAAATTATTTCAACACTGTTATTTAGCATGTTATAATTAAGTTTCACGCCATATTTCTGTTAACTTTTAGTAATTAAAATTTTAATATAAAGACTAAAATTTTTCGTTTCTACAGAAAAATCGCCCTGGTGATAATTTTGACCAGAGCTGGGCTGGATCTCGATCCGAATGCGCTGAAGAGGTTGAAGGTGACCTTGCCCAAGATAGGGTTGATACCCTGGCTCGTCGAGATGCTCATTATCGCTGGTTTGACCCACTGGCTGCTAGACATGCCCCTTATTTGGGGCTTCCTTATCGGAAGTATCGTCTCCGCAGTTTCCCCGGCTGTGATCGTACCCTGCCTCTTCAGACTTCGGGAGAAGGGATACGGAGTGGCCAAGGTAGAAATAATTTTGCCGATTTTCCTCTCGAAATTCGATATTTTATATTAAATACAGAATTTAATATTTGAATATTCGTAATTTACAATTCAACGCGATATAAAATTACTGTATGTACAAATACATACTACTACATATAAATATGTCGCATAATAATTAATATAAATGTACTCGAATACATTACAATAAATATCGTACTTAATTGTATGATTAAACTTAAAAATCATAACGTTATTTAATATAAAAAGAGTATCAAATATTTAAATCTTTAACATTTTTTTTAAGAATAAGTTTATAAAATACTCTCGACGTCTACGATTATCTGAGTATGTGAATCATAACGTGGGACTACTACAACCCAGTTTTCTTCATTTATTTTTATTAATATTTTTCAGGGCATACCTACGCTGATTATAGCAATTTCCGGAATAGACGACGCGGCGTCCGTCGCGATATTCGGCATCGTGAAGAGCATCATGTTCTCGCACGATCCTATCTGGTATCAGATCCTCCAAGGACCGATCGCCATCTTCGGCGGACTCGGTTTCGGCATCCTTTGGGGCGTCCTGGCGAAATACGTGCCCGAGAAAGGCGATGTGAGTACGACTCGACCACCCCTTTCCCTCACTTCCGGTACCGCGAATGGCTTTAGCAGGCTGAATTTCGCGCGAAAATGAAATTGAAAGAGATTTCATTTCACGCTCGCTCTCTCGTTACCGAGCGAAAGAATGGAACGAGAGGGGGCGGAGGGGGAGAGCGAAAACAATTAAAAATCGCGTACGCTCTCGCGGAAAGGGGTTTAATCGTCCCATTTTTAGCGGCTCGCGTAGGACCATTAATATTCATGAAGCGAGACTGAAACATAAAATTAAGGAGTCGTTAATCAGCGAAACCGAGTGGGAAGATCCGTCGAATTAAAAAGCGAGCAAAGAAAAAAGAACGGCCGCTACTCGCCGCGAATATCTAACGAGATATGCCGCTATATCTATACGTATAGAGTGTCCCGGAATTAACGTACAGTAAAAATATTGGATAGCTCGCGAAATTCCGAGGAGAAAAGTCTCCTGTCGCTTTGGAATCCGGTGCATCGTTTTTGAGTTGCGAGCGTTCTCTGTTGGCCAATAAGAGAACAGCCTTCTAATCTGTACAAAGTTTGCTTTGAAAATCAAAGAGCTTTTCTACACAAAAAAAAAGGATTACTTGAATCAAGAAAGTTATGCGGAAGAAATATACTTTCTAATATCAAGTCTTTTTTTTTCTTGAATGAAGAAATAAATTTTAAAAACAATACTTGTGAATTTCTTGATCCAAGAACGTGTGTCCTTGAATAAGTCAATATATTCTTCATTCAAGAAACTATTATTTATTATTATGATTTTTAAACTATTTTTTTCATTTGAGAAATAATTATCTTAGGATAAAACAAGATAGATTTGATTCAAGTATGGTAATACTTGATTCAAGAAAAAAAATCTTGATCCAAGAGAAAAAATTCCCAATTCAAGAATTTAATTTTCTACTAATATGGAGAAATTATTTTCTTGATGACGAAATTTCTTTTTCTTCCGCATAACTCTCTTGAATCAAGTATATATTTCTTGATTCAAGTGATCCTTTTTTTCTGTGTATGTTTCGTGAGTTTTTTTTTCTTTGAGTATTTTTGAGCTTTACTTTTTTGTGAAAATTTTGCAGTTTGAACTGTTTGAAAGAACTTTTTTTAATTTTTTTGATGTTTTATAGCCTTTTTATTTTTTTCGAGCTTTCTAGTAAAAATTTGGCAGTTTGAACTGTTTACAAGCGTTTATTCGAAAGACTTTCTTTGAACTTTTTTATGTTTTACGAGTTTTCCGAGCTTTCTTTAATTCTCACGCTCGTTGAGCTTTTCGAATTGCTTTGTGAGAATTTCGAAGTGAGCGTATGCGTTCCTTTAATTTTCCCGAGACGTATATACGTCGGTACTACACACACACAGGCTTGTCTCCCCGAGACGAATGGAAGGTTCGATTTTTCGTGACGCGTCGTGTGACATCGAGGCTCCGCGAGGGAGCAAAAGATTGGAGCTCCGGTATGAAACGCGGGAGACAAGGGAGAAATCGATTTCCCGACAATCGTTGAAATTTGTTTCCGGCCGGGCAAAGTGGCTCGCTCTCTGCCGAGGAAGCCGAATGAGGAGCCCCGCGTGGGTGGTGGGGAGGGTCGCGAGCCGAAAATGGGCCAGTGGGTCGAGCGCGCGCGCGCGCAAGGAATTCGATGAAAAAATAACGAAACATTCTCACTTTATATAATACACAATAGCGTATCGCGTCTGGTATTCCCGAGAATAAATACCGCGCGCTCTCGAATCCGGAAAAGACGAGCCAAGAGGAGAGAGAGATAAGCGTATTCGCCGGGCGAATCGAAAATGCACTCGCGCGTCCTTCCGCGGCACCCGCGCCAGCGAGATAAATTCAAATCGGACACGGCGAGCTATACGGAGCGTACGACGAAAGAGCAAAATTATCCGTCCAGGAATAAAACGCTATTATTATGGAAAAATATTCAAAATGCGCGACGACGGCTCACGGCTGGTTTAAACATTCCGTCGGGCATATTCGCGGAGAGTGGGGGGAGGGGGGGGGGATGTGTACACACGAAACGAGGATTCGAGTTTTCCTGACGGCGCCCGGATAATGAAAAAAACGAGAAGAAAAGGGAAGCGCGTGGGTCACACGCGAAGACGAAATTACTCTTAAGAGAGAAGCCGAGAGGAAAAGGCACGAGGGGCCTCTCCAGTGCGCTTCATGAATTGCAGATTGGGGAAAAATGCGAAACCGGCAGTAGTCGAGGTAAATGACTGAGAGAACGACGATTATCGCTCGCGGTTATATTTTTGGATATACGCGCTCCCTATTTTTCCGGATTACATCGATATAAATCGGGCTCGAGCCGCGATTAGCTTATTTATTCGAGCGTTAATTTATACTCCCTACCTCTTCCGTGTTCTTTTATCGAGGAAACGAGTGAGGAATGGCCGGAATAACGTAGATATCCTGGATAATATCGAGACGTCAGAATTTCCCTTTTTTTCAATATAAAATTGCTACACTGAACTATTCGTGTTTTAAAAATACTAATTTTATTCTTAGTATATTTTTAAATGAATATAAAGTAGTTTCAACAAATTTTTATTTTTAGTGCACCGAGTACCGAAATTGCACTAAAAGGAATTAAATAGTACCGTCTTGAAAAAAAAAGAGTAGGCAAACCTGATGGGGGAATACGCCGACGGAGATCCGCTCTAGCGAAACGATCAGAAACAATCCCCGCGAAGGGACTGTAAACTAATTTGCCCGATAATTCGATTAGTTCGTCACACTATAGAGCGGCAGGAGTTAAGTGCACGCCATTAAGGGACGTTTCCTACGAACCGAAGTGAATATACCCATAGCGTGTATAGCGCCGCATAGCGCGCGAGTAGCTCGAGTTTAAAATTCGATTAATTCGCCGCGTCTTGCAGGGATCCCATTCAACGTTTCCGGCCAGCCGGACTCACTCTCTCTCTCTCTCTCTCTCGCTCTCTCTCTCATCGTTCATTCGACGGGTTTAATTGCGAATTCATCTCGGTTAGAGTTACGTTCTTATGCATCCTATACGCGCGTGTACAGCCCGATAGTATCGATCGCAAAAGATTTGAAATTCAATTGGAAGCTCGAGCGAGCGAGTGAGAGAGAGAGAGAGAGAGAAAGAGAGAGTCAACGCGCTCGGGTGAAGCTCGAGGCGCGCGCTCGGACGTCGCATTATCGATTTGCGCGAATTAAATGTTTGCGTACGCGCGGACTCTCTCTCTCTCTCGGTGCGCCGCATCCTAGCCTGCATTGGCCCTCGACTCTGACCCTTTTTGCGCCGCCTCCACTAAATCGGGACACGCCAGAAGTCGTTCGCGCCTCATCGACGCGTCGCTCCGAAAAAGGCGTGCACACTCGGAGAAAGCCGATATAATTCGCAGGGAATAGAGAGCTCCGTGATTTTATTGCCAAACGATGAAGGAAATAGACAAAAAATAGTAAAATTCGAATAAAATATATTTATTCGAATAATATATTCGAATAGTAAATTCAAGTCAAATTATCGTAGTTGAGATAGCGAGATAAAAGTTGACTATTTTTATCTAAGAGGAGTAAAATTAACTCTAATAGCAAGAGTTGCTATTTGTAACAGACTGCTAATATATATACGATTAATTTTTCCGACTGAATTCCCGTTATACTGATTTTATCAATCTCTCTCTCACTCTCTCTCTCTCTCCCTCTTGTTTTCTTAAACTCTCCTCCAACCGCTTCCTCGTTGTCTCGTAGCGAGCACCTGTGCCCCGATACGCTCAAACTGATCAAATTAACGTCGATTGTCAACACAGCGCGCTCTCCTCTCGCGAATGGAAAAGCAAACACGACGTTATTTCCTCCCGCGACGATTTTTCGTCGCGATAAAATTTATTTCGTTACCGGAGCGGACATTATTCTTTCTGACTCGTCATTATAATGCCGTATCGTGCTCCGTAACGGATGCGTGTTCTCCATTCTTCGAGTTTATTTCGCGCTCCCCCTATTACGTTGCGCGCGCGCGCGCGCCAGCTCTCCCATTACTCCTATTTATTTGACGGAAACGCGAAAAGGTATACACACAAGAACGCATACATACAGTCGCGAGCAAAACGAGCGGAGCGCCCCGTGTTTCGGTTGTATCTCACCGGCGAGAGATTAAAATTCCAAAATAGCCATTTTCGAGATAATTTCGTAACGAAAAGAGATTCTGAGATTCGAAATTGATTCGAGGGTTTTTAAATTCATTTTTGTGTACATGTCTCGAGAAAATTAAAACGTTTTTTGAGGGCTGATGACTTTTAAATTTATACAAAAAGTTTACAAGTTATTATTATTTACTGTTAATATTTTTTTTATATTTCATACTTTTCATTTCATTTTTTTGTAGTGAAGTAAAAAATTGTTTAACGTTTATAATAAACAATCGCGAAGATTCGCGAGATGTCCCACTTTTCCTCGTGAATGTACACATATAGGTAACGCGTCAGTATGCGTAGAAGCGAAGGAGAGAAATAGAGAACACGCGATATACGCTAGGAGTTACGATAACGCGCGCATCTACGGATATACGAAGTTTAATGCGAATTAACCTAATAACCGTTATTTTACGTACCGACTGAACGTTTCGGCTGATTATGCATCGGCATTCTCCGAGTGCGACAAGTACCGTTACCGGTAATAGATATCGCGTACGAACACTCGCGCGTTCCTACGACGTACGAGGGAAATGACGCGACTCGAACAAAACGCCCAGCTAATGGCACCGACGATAAAACAAAGTGTCCGCTCCGAGCGAGGACTACCAATGTCACGGCTTGCCTCGAGAATTTTTACAACGCCGGAATTAAAAACTCGACAGTCGGTCAGCACGCTGTGAGATTTTTTTTTTTGATAATTTAGTATAAATCAGAAAATTATAGAATGATATAAATAGTTTAAAAATTATTTTTCTTTCTTATTGTCACTAAAAGTGAACTCACTTTCTATACGATAAGTTGGACAGAAAAACTTGAGTAGATTTTCGAGAAATCCTGAAAAATTTTCGTAGTCGAAACAAAATAAGATCGTACGTCGAAATACTGGAGAATAAGATCGAGATTACGGAAAAACGCTTTCAACGAAGTCAAACGCAATATCGAGTGAGAAATAGTTACTTTTGAAGGATTTATTGACGTGTATTGGAATAGAAATAGGTTGTGAGTGTGAGAGAGTGAGAGGAAGAGAGAGGACGGTGAAAAGAAACTCGAGAGGATATTGGCGCGACGGAAGGGGAAAATTTGAAGAGTAGACATGACTGAGAATGAGTTTCCGCTTAAAAATGAGATCGCGGAGGGATGAAACTTGTCGCTCGAGAAAACCGAGCCGCGCTGCTATAGAGAGTCTTTTAGGACAAAGAAACCTCATAGATAAACGCTCGAAAAACAACGGACACTCGACTCTCGCGTATAAATCTCGCCTCTTTAAAATATTCGAACAATTTCTTCCCACTGCAATTTATATAATTCGTAATTTCACCGGAAAATGTCAAATTGCCGAGGTACATTGTCGGTGAAATTCTATTAATCAGGAGAACAATGAAATAATACAGTTGGAATTACGATTATTAACGAACCTACAGGGTATCCAGTTACGATGACACGAGTTGATATTTGGTACAAATTTGTTTTAAATAATACGAGAAACACGAGAAAATGTTTTGGACAGATATTTGTTTATAGAAAAACAATTTTTTTACTTCGAAACATTCCATTCAACAAAAAGAAAATTGACAGAAAACTTTTCTGCGGTCTCTACTTTTAAACATATTTGACACTTTGTTATCTGCATTGTTAGTAGCGTTAGATTTGTCAATCTCTGTCCTATATAATGATTTATAAGTTTTTATACCAATTTCGTAAAATTTTTACGTTGTTTTTTATTTCCACTTTTATTTCCATCTGTCTGAAACATTTTTCTCATATCTCTCGCAATTTTAGAGATTTATCGTCGTAACTGGACCACCCAGTATAGAAGGAGCGCGGTGTGTGTGTTTTGTTCGATTTACCTCGGCGATATTCAGCGCGCAGTGATTTTGCCGTATCGGCCTCGCTGGAGCAGGAGTCTCATTCGCTTATTGATTTTTCGAAGGATGCGGGGCTCTACGAGTGCTACGCGCTCGGCTTTTGTTTACGTCTCGAGCCGAGGGAAAAATTGTTTAGCGACGAAAGAAAATTTTTTTATTTATTTTTCCAGCCGTTCGTCGTGCCGCTGAGGGTGCTGATGCTGCTGTGCGGTGGGATGATCGCCGTCTTCGGTAGCGAGGCGATCGAACTCGGCGGTGCCGGGCCGCTCGCAGTCGTAGCCGCTGCGTTCATCAGCAGCTACTTTTGGCAAAAGGAGGGCTGGGAGGTCGACGACGTGAGTATTTCGAATTTCGTTCGGTTTAATCTCTCAAAGCAGACCCGGTTATCGACCTTTTCGACTTTAAAAACTTCTTAGCTTTTTTTCTATTTAAGAAACTACGTTATTCGAAGTTCACTTTTGATCAATTTGAATTAATCATTCGATGAAATACTATCGAGAATGTAGCTGTTCGAAAAAGAAGCTCGAGGATCTAATTGAATCTAAATAGAATTTAATAGAGCGCTGTGAATGAACCCGATTTAGTTCACATCGTGTTAGCGCGCGAATTGAACGAGATGAATGAATAGATCTAAATATTGATAAGTTCGTGTTTAGAATGGATTAAAGTTCAACGTTTGCTTTGACGTTACGCGTCGAGAGGTACTTTGCTTTAATTACTCGTTTCTCAATTCGCGAATCGATATTTTCGCCATTTTTATCGTCTCGCTCCTTATGCACCGACAGCCGCCGTAAAATGAAGATTTTATGCCTCCGAGATATTTTGTTTGCGCACGGAATTCATCCCTCAGCGAACGGGGAGGTACATATTTCGCGTCGTCGATCGGATCGATGCTTTAATCTCGAGTGGGTTCCAATATATCGACATCGTGTATCCGAAAGGCATGGAAATCTTATACGTCACCGGTGTACGTCGTCGCGGTGCCGCGAGGACGAGAAAATAAATAACGAGTAACGCGATCGCGACAGAAATATTATTTATGCCCCTCCCGTTCATTCGACACCGAGAACTTTGTGCGAACTTTTCTCAACCTCCCGTCTGGGGAATCCCCGCATATTGACTTCTATTTAAATTAATTAAATTCATGTTTTTAATTATTCCATTTTTTAATTTTTATCTCTCGACAAAAATGATGAAAAATCCCAAATATCCTGAATTTTATAAAATATTATTTTTCTTTAAATAAGTTTTCAAGAAATTGCGGTTTTCCCTGTCAGCGCGTGCAAGTCGCGAGCGTGCAACGTTAGGTTAAAAAAAAGACAGAGTAACAAGAGAATCGAACCGCAATTTTCATTACATTTTAATCAAGGAGCGGGAAGATTGCGGAAATCTCTCATCCGAATTTATATTACGTTTAATGCCGCAGGATAAACCGTCCGATTTTAAATCATTCTCATCGTGCTGACGTCTAGTAAAACGTCCATAATTTCGAGCCGGGCCCCGCAAAAACGGCAGAGTCGCTCGAAAAGCGATTCGAAGACGCGCATAAATCTCCCGCGGCGCGCTATCGCGAGATTGTGTTTTGTTTTTCGGAATGTAATTGAATTTCTCGCGAGCCGAAACCGTGAGTTACGATTTCGAGATCGACGAACTCGCTCTCTCTCTCTCTCTCACCCCCTCCTCCCTCTCCCTCCATATCCCGCGAGTATTTTTTACCCGGTGATATATTTCATCGAGCGCGTATAATTTGTATTTACAAGTGCATCGAAAATCGATGAGAATACCGCGTGGTCAGAATGGAGCGCGATATGATTGAATTTGTGTCTCGTAAACATTGGCCTGTCGGTGCACGACAAACATACCTACTTGTACCCATCGCGTAAACATTGACGTATCACGTACGCGTATTACGAATAGTTCCCGCGTGCCGCCATTACCGCCATAGATCAATTACTCCGCTCGGCCCGCGCGAAAAATGAAAATAAAAATCGCGGAGAGCTCGAGGAATTAAATATCGCGACTCGTTTACCCGATGACTGGGAATTCAGCTGTAAAATTAATTCGATTTTTCTCTCGCGCGTTCGTACTTAACGTTGCAGTGTAACGTGACGCTGCATGAGCGCGGATGAAAACAGATAAATCTCTCGCGATCGCGCTAAATAAAATCTCTTTCCCGGCCGATCGTTTATTCATTTTTTTTCAAACCAGAATTTCAACGCTAAAAAAAATAGAAACAGCCTTTGATAACGGTGGAACAGGCGGGCTCCCGAATACGCTGAATTATTCACTCGTCCGAGGCTCGGTGGGCGATCCGCGCGAGAGCCACGTACGTACAACTGAATTACCAGCCAATTTGGTATTCCACGCGTAAACGCGGGCGCGCCGCCTGACGGTAAACTCGATTCATCGCTTCTAAACGTGTCGTCCACTTTATCAGCGAAATATTTAAGAATAGCGAGGTCGGGAGAGAGAGAGAGAGAGAGGAGAAGCGGAACGCACCAGTTAACGGTGCGCAACAACTTAGAGTCGGGTGTACTCGGTTTAAACTCACCGAGGAACCGTCGGAAACTGCGCCCAACTAAGTTTACTCGTTCGCCAAAAGCGCAAACCTGAAGGGTACCGGAAGCTGTAGCGCCCTAGAGAAAGAGAAGAGAGAGGTGGAGTTGTCGCCAGGACGAAAACGCGCTCCCAAACTTTTTCGGATAAAGCGAGATTGTTAGGCGCGACAGGCGGAACGAAGTCGTTCAATGGAAATAATAACAAAATTTCGAGTCTAATGATCATTAGTGCTTCTCTCTCTTACGTCTCTCAATTGGTGTTAATGTTAAAATGACAAATTTTGGAAAACCTAGTGTAGTTTAAAAACTACAAAACTGGAATCTATTCGTACTGTAAATAAATTTAGGGTCGAATAAAAAGTCTCGTTCTCATCTCTGAAAGAAAATTTTGTTGAATATTTGCATATGTTCGAATAAATATTTAATTCAAGAAAATTAATTGTTTAAAATGATTAAATATTCATTTGAATGTATGAAAATAAATACTGAGTACATCCAACAAAATTTTACTTCCAGTATAAAATTGTAAATCATAAAGTCCGGGTGTCGTTTAAAAACTATAAAATCGGAATTCATATTATAAATAAATTACCCGACAAAAATTCTTGATAAAGTTCAATTAGCTTCAAATTCTGTCAACTCGACAAAGGTTCTGTGAACCCGAACAAATATTTCGCTCAATAATTCGAACGCACGCAACCAAATACGAAGCCGAGACTCGAATAAATTTGTATCTCCAGCGAGATCGTTACGACTGTTAACGGGTTCGTTAGATCGGCCGATAATTGAGTCTAATAGACGTTGCGCAAACCCAGCGCGGTTAGGACAGGTCACGACCCTCTTAGCCCAGCCCAGTGACACCTTTAGCCGTCCCAGACGCTGCCGAGATCTCATCGATTTCGTTCCCGTTTCAGAATCCAGTTGCCACCTCGTTCGAGATATTCTGGCTGATATTCGAGCCAATACTGTTCGGCGTGACCGGGACCTCGATCAAGATAAACGAGCTGGACAGCAAGGTGCTGTACGTCGGCATCGGCTTGTTGCTCGCCGGCATCGTGATAAGAATCCTGGTGACCGTCTTCGTCAGTATCGGCTCGAAGCTCAACCTCAAGGAGAAGATATTCATAGCGCTGGCCTGCATGGCCAAGGCCACCGTGCAGGCCGCCCTGGGGCCGGCCACCCTCGACGAGGTCGACAAGAGCAACGCCCACGAAGTCGACTACGCGGAGACGGTGATGACCCTCTGCGTTCTCTCGATCCTCCTGACCGCGCCTACAGGCGCCATAATCATCACACTCTCGGGGCCGAAGCTCCTGACGAAGGTCACGACCCCGGTGACCCAGCCGGACAACTGGCGAGCCAGGCGGCCCTCGATTCGCGACATCTCCATCATCAACGAGGACCCCGACCTCGAGGAGAACGCGAACGAGAGGAAACCCTGATGACGGCTCCTGCCCTCGTTCGTCCTCCGTCTTCTGCCGTATTCGAGGTCGCGTCAGATTCACATACAGACGATAACGAAGACTGTGCTCGATAGGGACTCGATTCTCCAGCGAGTTATCGTCTGAATTTTTGGAGTTTTGTCTTCCTCTGATCGGAGCGTGACAAGGGAAGGAAGGAGGAAGGAAGCGAGCATGAGAGGTCGGAGCGATCGAGCTCGCGTGGCTCGATCCGGTAACGACTGAGTTTCACCGGTTACCTTAAAAGACATGTGCATGTATCGCTGACTAGTTTTATCTAGTCAATAAACGCAACGTCTTTTCGTTATACGCGCGTCACAAAGAATGAAATTGTTCTCCGATTCCGGGGACTTGTAGATATTTGTAAATACGTAGTTAGGCCTTACGC